>CM029013.1:72244586-72637310 GCA_016801055.1 Panax notoginseng
TATGAACATGAGACATGCTTGGAGGTAATGCGAGTCTATATGCCACATTTCCTATTCGCTCAAGAATCTCAAATGGACCAACAAATCTTGGATTGAGCTTTCCTCTCTTCCCAAATCTTGTAACTCCCTTCCATGGTGCAACACGTAATAATACATGATCCCCAATATTAAATTCCACGTCCTTCCGATGAAGATCCGCATAACTCTTTTGTCGATCCTGTGCCGTTTGTATACGTTGTCGAATCGTTTGGATCTTCTCTGTAGTAATGCGTACCAACTCTGGTCCCAACAATGTTGCTTCACCCACCTCGTCCCAGCATACTGGAGAACGACATTTTCTTCCATACAACGCCTCGAATGGAGCCACACCTATGCTCGCCTGATAACTGTTGTTGTAGGAGAATTCCACCAATGGTAGGTACTTATCCCAACTCCCTTTGAGATCTAAGACACAAAGTCTTAATAGATCTTCAAGAGTTTGAATAGTCCTCTCTGATTGTCCGTCCGTTTGAGGATGGTATGCTGAACTGAATCGTAAATCCGTGCCCATAGCTTTCTGCAAGCTAACCCAAAATCGTGAAGTGAATCTTGGGTCACGATCCGAAACTATGGATACTGGCATGCCATGCAATCTCACAATCTCGTTCACGTACATACTAGCAAGACGTTCAAGGGAATAAGTCTCACGTATCGGCAAGAAATGAGCGGACTTGGTTAATCTATCAACAATAACCCAAATCGCATCTATGCCTTGAGAAACCTTGGGAAGACCCGTAACAAAATCCATAGTAATGTGTTCCCACTTCCATTTCGGAATCTCAAGTGGTTGCAATGGACCCTTTGGCACTTGATGCTCCGCCTTTACACGTTGACAAGTTAAACACCTCGAGATAAACTCCGCGATCTCTCTTTTCATATTGCTCCACCAAAATGTATGTCGAAGATCGTGATACATTTTGGTACTCCCAGGATGGATTGCAAACGGTGTGTTGTGTGCCTCCATCATTATTCTATGCTTCAAGTCAAAATCGTTAGGAACACAAAGTCTGGAGTTGACTCGAAGTATTCCTTCTTCATCGATTCTTGCTTCTGGAATAGCACCTTCTTGCACTTTCTTCTTCATACGCATCAGCTCTATATCCGTAGCTTGAGCAGCTTTAACTTTATCGATTAAAGTCGGTTCTACTCGTATATTTGATATCATCATGTGGGTACTTGGAGCCTTCATCTCTATCTCCATCCTTTGCAAGTCATACAAAATGGGCCTTTGTGTTAACAACATTGCACTCGTACCCGCATATGATCTTCTACTCAATGCGTCAGCTACTACGTTTGCTTTTTCAGGATGATATTGGATGGTATGATCGTAATCTTTCAACAGCTCGAGCCAACGTCGCTGCCGCATGTTGAGTTCCTTTTGGGTGAAGAAATATTTGAGGCTTTTATGATCTGTATAGATCTCCACTTTCTCCCCATAAAGGTAGTGTCTCCAGATCTTCAACGCAAAAACGACTGCTGCCAACTCCAAATCATGAGTAGGATAATTCCTCTCATATTCTTTGAGTTGTCGTGAGGCATAGGCTATGACTTTCCCATGTTGCATGAGAACACATCCTAACCCTTTGCCTGAAGCATCGCTGTAGATAACAAATCCATCCGAACCAGATGGTATTGTCAAAACAGGTGCCGAAATGAGTCTCCTCTTGAGTTCTTGAAAACTCTTCTCGCATTCCTCACTCCATACGAATTTTGTATCTTTCCGAGTCAGCTGAGTTAACGGAGTAGCGATTCGAGAAAATCCTTTTACAAATCTCCGATAATAACTAGCTTATCCTAGAAAGCTACGTACTTCGATTACTGACTTAGGTTGCTCTCAACTGTGACTCATATCCCAATCTTGGATAGCACGTCACAATGACACCTATCAGTTTACTACCGCACGAATATGGCGTCCCCTACGGAGAGTTTGGCTTCGGTGCATTCTACAAAGGAAGTCACCAGATAGAGGCTCGGTTATCAACTTCTATAGTTGGGTTTTTAACTCCTGAAGTTCAATAGGAGCCATTCGATATGAGATTTTAGAAATGGGTTTTGTACCAGATTCAAAGATGATACAAAATTCAATATCACGCGCAGGCCAAGAAATTCTTCAGGAAATACGTCAGGGATTTTACTAACAACAGAAATATCATTCAATTCTGACGTATTTTGTTCAAGTCCATGACATGGCTAAGAAAGCTTGACATCCGTTTTTCAATAAACGAATGACTTTACGGCTTGATATGAAAGAGTTTGACTTCAATGGTTTGGTTGCTTGAATTTGAATAATAAGTTGCTTAGGAATATGAAAACTAACAACCTTACAAAACAATCAATTTGGCATGATGAGTAGTTAACCAATCAATTCCTAAAATCACATCAAAAGCAAGTATCTTTAAAGAGATAAGGTCAACAGGTAATGTGATGGTGCCAACTTGGATCAAACAAGATTTATAAATAGTGGATGTGATGAAAGTTTCTCCTAACGGAGTTTCCACAGATAGGTCAAAGTTTAACTTCTCCGGAATCAAGTTTAAACGTTGAGCACAAACAGGAGAAATAAATGAATGGGTAGAACTGGTATCTAATAAGGTATAGACTTCGCAAAAAAAATTTACAATTAACTAACCCGTGCTAACTTCGTTCGGGTTCCTCGCATTCTGACCAGTCACGAAAAACGCTCTTCCAGGAACCGTTGACTTTGACTTATCCGGGACAACTTTTGGAGTTACCATCCCCGCTGAACTTGGTTTTACTACAGAACACTCTCGAGCTATATGACCCTCCTTTCCACAGTTATAACATACCTTGAGCTGCTGTGGGCAGTTTGGACTTATATGTCCCTCCTCTCCGCATCTGTAACATCTAACTGGCGGTCGTTCTCCTCCCCTAGAATTTGTTCCTGGTGCTGGTGCTGCTATCGACGTCTTCCAGTCATCGTTAAATCTTCTCTTCTTGAAATCTCCTCCCGACTCGCTCCTTCTATTATCACGACCACGATTACCACCAGAGTGGTTACCGCTTTTGTCCGAATGTTTTCCTCCCTGCTGGTTTTTATTGCTTCGATGACTGCCGCCACCGGTATGACCCTGGTTGTGGTCCCTCGGTTGCACATACTCATTATCTCGCTCTAATAATTGAGCCCTGTTTACAACATCTGAATATAAAGAAAATTTATGAGAGATAAGATATTGCCGAATCTCGGGTTTTAGACCTCTCAGAAACATCCTTGTCATTCGTTCCTCATTCTCGACCAAATGAGGTGCAAACCTGGATAACTCTGCAAACTTCGCCTCGTACTGGGACACCGTCATGTTGTTTTGTTCCAGTCTGATAAACTCCACCTCCTTCATATGACGAATACTTTCAGGAAAGTACTTGTCATTGAACAGTTTTTGAAATGTTTCCCAGGACATGTTGAGTGCGTCAGGCTGGGTACGCTTCACAGACTCCCACCAGTAGTCTGCCTCACCGCGGAACATAAATGTGGCGAATGGAACTTTCTGTTCCTTCGTGCATCCCAAGACATCAAATATCTTGGTAATTTGCTTGACCCACGTTTCCGCCATGATCGGATCCGGCTTTCCCTTAAATTCTGGTGGTCCCAATTCTTTGAACTGCTTAGCTGTGACAAACCGCGCGTTGTTATCATTTCCACCTGTATTCTGCACACGAGTCTCCCTCGTCTGATTTTGCATGAACTGCAAAAAGCTCCTAAACATTCCATCATTCATCGTTTGCTCGGTAACGTTGTTTACAGGAGGAATATTGCCTTCCTGTTGCACGTTCCCCTGGGTGGTGATCAAAGGTGTCTCCACGGTCTGATTTACTCCATTATTAACGTTCTCAGCTGCCATTCTTAAATACTGCCATAAAACAAGGGTTAATAGTCATGTCATATATTATCCCTATACTCTGACCGACCAAATAAACACCAAATAAACTTTGTCAGGTCATACTAGCGAAGGAATTTCCCGTCTCTCCCCTCCTAGTTCTTGTCTCACATCTCAGCCAGGGATCATATCCCTAAGCTCTGATACCAACTGTGACGCCCCCAGAATAGGTATACAACACCCATTCTGAGTCGCCAAATACATGGTACAGAAAGCAAACTACAACTTCAATAATACAATTGTCGTGCAAAATACGACAACACATACTGTGAGTTTAAATACAAATATTGTCTTTTAGACAATATCCACACTCAAATAAGTCCTCGTTACAATTATTCAAACACTATTTTACAGAAATAGTGAGGACTGCTAAAACATCTTTCTAGAATCATCACTCCATACCCCGACTAGTTCCTGCTATGTTCTCACCTCCTGAGAAGAAAAATGGAACAAAAAGGAAAAGGGTGAGCTCAACTAGCCCAGTAAAGAATATTATGACTAAGATAATATACAAACAAATTATCGTTAGTCTTCAACAGGGAAAAATCTGATAGAATATAATCGACAACAAGTTTTAGATCAACAACTGCAGCGGAAACAGCAAACCATTAGAAGAGTCAAGTAGAGAAAGAATTCTACTATCTTCTAAGATTTAAAAGTCCATCATCAATATTTTATCCCTGTAACATCAATTAATAATCATCTTTATCCAAATATTCATCTTTGCACTACAGGCCAAAGATATTCATTTGTATCACCTGTCAGTCATGTTCATCTCAACACCTGTTCATCTTTGCACTACAGGCCAAAGATATTCATCAAGTAATCATACATCTTTGCACTACAGGCCAAAGATATTCATCAAGTAATCATACATCTTTGCACTACAGGCCAAAGATATTCATTAATATCATCATTTAGGACTGAGGATGATGAAAAATATCTTAAAGAGAACGAATCCAATGAGACAGAAGAACAAATAGTAGGGATTCGTATAACAGTTTATCCAAGATCAATAATACTTCATAATAATCAATTGTGAAGCAGAATTCAAAAATAAAGATTAAAACATGGATACAATCAAAGATAGTAACCATAATAGACATCTTGGACAAAAAGGGAAAATTTTATTTTTCGGTGAATAGTGCCGTATTCGTGAATAGTGCCGTATACGTGAATAGTGCCGTATACGTGAATAGTAATCCCCGACACAAAAAGTTCCAAATTTGATAAAAACTCATATCAATATTTTAGCATAATGATATTGAAGAAAATAATATCATTAAGAAGAAAATAATATCCCTTACCTCAAGATATCAGTACTTCTGGTCGGAATACCGGTATAAGGCTGAAAGAAACTTGCTCTGATGAATAGAAACTCTCAAAGTATCTAAATACTCACAAAATACACTCAATAATCTAGAGAGAGAAAGAGAGAAAACTTGTTTCTGGTGTGATTTTCAATTCTAACTTAGCCCTCTATTTATAGGAAAATTTTGGTAGGTTTGACCTGCAACCTGATGGCTTTACCTGCTACTATTCCCACCCACCACATTTGAAATATAATTCAGCACATTTCTTCACCAACCACAAGTGGGGCCCACCAATTCTAGAATTTTCCACCAAAATGATAAACTCCGAAAATTCAACAATTTCTGAACCAGTCATCTTGTAAAATTCGTAATAAATCATACGTTCATTTTTAACGGTTCAAAATTTGTGGGCATATACTCAACTTATATATGTATAACATATCCAAAAATTACCACGATCCAACGGTCGGATTAAAAATTATAACCCCCGTAAAATATCTCAAAAACCCTGATTTTTAATACCTTCATTCCGACAAAAATATGGATAAAAACCTCAACATTAACTCCTTCATTTTTAACCAAAAAAATATATCCCTCATTTATATCCACATAAAATAAATATTTCCTTATCATATGAATCAATAATTAATTATTCACAAATAATATTACAGAATCACATTTATGACAACCAGGCCGTTCCCAGGAAAGAGGGGGCTTTCCAATAAGGATTTCTCCTTACTGGCGCGCAATTAGATGACCAAACCTCTCCTTAGACAGAACTTTCTAGACATTGCCAATAATGTTATCTAATAATATTATTCAAATAATATGAATTATTGATCTGATAAATGAAAATACTGTGCAGCAACAATTATTGAAACAACAATAATATAAAATATCAACGCAGCAATTATTGAATCAATAAAATAAAATATTGAATAATAACTACTGTAACAATTATTGAGTAGTGCCTTCTTACGTACGAATCAATAATTCAACTATACTGTGCAATCCGTGTGCTACTGTGCAACCACGCGTTATTACTGTATTTTTAACCACCGGGTATTTCAACAGTGTTAACGGTAACAACTACGCCGTTATTAATAAACAACTTATACTTGTCGTTTTTTTCATCCAATCGCTTTCCGTTATGGGGCCCACACAAGGCTGCGCCGTCGTACGAATATTCCCCGACAGCAAGAATATTCCACGACCAAACGAATATTCCCCGACAAAATGAATATTTTATAACCACTTGCTTATTTTGTAAAATTTGCACATTTCACCCATAACCAAAGTATTATATCAAATTAACCCCTTATTATTCACAATAATATTTAGAGAAAATTTGATTTTATTCCTTAATAAGTTGGGGTCTTACAGTTAAGTCATTAATCTGCGATCGTTAAGTCATTACTCTACGATCTAAGTCATTAATCTACGATCGTTTATAAGTCATTAATATACGATCTAAGTGTTGATATGCTGCATTTTTTATGCCTTAAAAGGATTTTTAGGCTCATCTGCTGCCTTTCTTCTCACTTTCCTTGGTCTGCCAGTGGGCTTATAATAGATTGGAGGTTGAATCTTTGAAAACTCTTCCATTCCTTCCCTTTTAACATGAAACCTAACCATTAATTTATTCCTTTTCCACTCTAGCACATTAATTATCCCTTTTATCCCTTTCCTCCAAGATATAATTATTCCATAACTCATTCAAGTTGTTTACAAGTACATCACACCTACAATGGGGAGAAAAATGATTTTTAACCCAATATTTGGGCCCAACTATCATCAACCATATAGGTGTAGATGGATCAGCTTTGTAAATCTCCTTCATGGATGTTAGAGTTTATGCCCTAGAGGCCAATTATTTGATATAATTATTTAACATTTTGATATTATATTTAATTGAATAAATGAATGATTTTATTATGGTTTTATTTACTGCGTTATATAAATATTAACATAATAAAAGTCCTTAGAATAGTGATACAAATTATATAGCTTCAAGTAAGTGTTTTGGACATGAGATTATATAATTACAATTAGTATCATTGCTCTTAAATGCCCCTAGTCGAGTATCATTATTAATGGGACAACAATGATACATTGAGACTAGTATGTGGATTGACTGATGACCAAATCTCATTGGTCATAAATATATGAAATATTGAGTCAATGCATAGGTACATGTTAGAGAACGATGTACCGGACAGACCCACCATGAGAATTCTATATGGAGTATTATGCGCAGTGCCATTTGCAATTCTCATAGTGACAATGATGTAATGATCCTCCGACCTGAAATTACTATATTACTACACGGAAATTTATCTACTTTGATATCATCAAAGGTCACCTTTAATAGGGTGGACTATAAAGGTGATTATTGGGTACATCATGAATTGTGTGAGGAATATGAGTAATCTAGATGAAATTTAACCCTCCTATATAATAGGGGTGATATCCATAGGCCTCTTGATTGATTAGGACTATGAAATGCATGGCCATACTCAAATAGTGATTTGTTTCATATAGTCTACTCATTGATCAAGAAAACTCATATTAAATTATGAAGAGTATGACACATTCCATAACTCGAGTTTAATCTAGGATGTCAAGGTTAAAAGGATTAAATTACATTGAAACATTGATCACGAAAAGGTTACATCGAATCATCGATCTTATTATTACTTGGGTAGCAGTGATACATTACTAGATGTCGCTCACTATTTATAATTTTGTAATATGATTTTAAAATTATTGCCAACGAAATAATAACCTATAGGGTCACACACATAGAACGTTATTAAAAAGGAAATTAATTTAAATTGTAAGGATTTAAATATATCAATATGATTGATAGTATTTAAATCACGAATTTAAATTAAAAAGATGATTTGTATATATGTATGTATATTAATTAAGTAAGACTTAATTAAGATATAATATATATAGAAATTCGGATTTTATTTTAATTAGACTAGCATTTTGATTAATTCCGATTTACTGCTATATATATGATATATCAACGTTTTAGGGAAAAAATCATAACCTAAAAATCCTAGCCGCTCTTAGAGAGAGACTAGAGAGAAATTTTGAAAATCCTAATCCTTGGTGGCTAGTACCGCAGTTCTCTTCACTGCAGATTGTGCGACGATTCGCGGGGATTTCGTGTGGATACCGTAGAGGCGCGGTTCTGTAGGATTGCGTAAGGGATTCGAAGCCGTTTCAGAACTCTTTCATAATCGGTATAATATCTAAACCACTGAATTAATTTCTGTTTTGCATGGATCCTGTTTTTGGGTTTCGAAAATTGCTTTGATTATTTTATATTTTCGCTGCGTTTTTGTGCCGAAAATCCAACAATGGCTTCTTGAAATGTATACATATCACCACAACTAGCTGCATTCTAGGACAAATCCCTCAACATCTTCCCTCTAAACTTGATTTTAAAGTTATTGTACAAATGCTTCAAACAAAATCGATGTTCGTTATTGGATAACATTATATTGAAAACCTCTACAAGCCTCTTCTGCCTATCAGAAATTAATACATACATTCTTATTTCATTTCATCTAAGTCATCTAAAAGCTTAGTTAGAAATCACTGCCATGTCCTTGCATTGAATCTTAACTATAGTTATTGCAAGGGGAGATATGTTATCATTTGTATTTCTTCATATAGCACTCAACAACTACCCTCCATATATTCCCTTTAGAAAACATTCATCAAATCCTATAATTCGTCTACTCCCAACCAGAAAGGCATTTTTGGATGTTGTAAGCCTTATATACATTCTTTGAAAAATAAGAAGTGAAATATGTCTTTCATCAACACCCTCACTGCAAAATATGAAGACTGTATAAGGGTTCAATTGTTTCAGTATTTCCACATAATTCATTAACATGTTATACTGCTCTTTTACATCACCAATTTGAAAGTAGTATGCACACAAGTCAATCATATTTGATATGATGTAGCATATACTTTGTAATCTTATTCATTTATTAATAAAATAATTTATTTATTAAAAATATTTTACTTTATCTACATGGTGTTGTTATATTATATGTGATAAACTCACAGTTTTAAGAAATGCCTTAGTTCTTCTTAGATAGCTTAAAACTAAAATTGCTCCTAATTGTTGGATTACTAAAAAAGGGATTAGTGAATTCGGATAGATTGGTACATTCTTTGCTTGCTCTTAAGAAGAGGATGATTGATCTCATAATCATTTGTGTGGAGACATTAAAGCAAGTATATATGTGCTTATTGGAGAATAATTTCACTGAACGTGGGTCGTTACATGAATACCTAATAGAGTTTTACTTGCTTGTCAATAGAATTCCTTTAGTGATAGTAATACAAGTGATCCTTGGACTTGAGATCATCATAGTATCTTGTATATGATGAGTTATACTTTAACATGTCTCTTAAGATACTTAGGGTATATCAAAGGGTATGTTTAGGTATAATAAGTTGTACATAAAAATAATTTTCTCTAATTATTATTGTGAATAATAAGGTGTTAATTTGATATAATATTTTTGTTATGGGTGAAATGTGCAAATTTTACAAAATAAGCAAGTGGTTATAAAATATTCATTATTGTCGAAGAATATTCGTTTGGTCATGAAATATTCTTGTTGTCGGGGAATATTCATACGATGAAGCAACCATTTATAGGCCCCATAACGGAAAACGGTCGGATGAAGGAAAACGACAAGTTTGAGTTTTTATAAATAACGGTGTAATTATTATCGTTAACACTGTTGGAATACCCGGTGGTTAAAATACAGTAATACGCGTGGTTGCACAATTGCACACGACATTTGTTAAGTATTTTTGAATTATTGATTCTTACGTAAGAAGGCACTACTCAATAATTGTTACAGTAATTACTGTTTAATATTTTATTTTATTAATTCAATAATTGCTACGTTGATATTTTATATTATTTTTATTTCAATAATTATCACTGCACAGTATTTCTCATTATTAGATTTATAATTAATATTATTTGAATAATATTATTAGATAGCATTATTGGTAATGTCAAAGGAAGTTCTGTCTAGGAAAGAGGTTTGGCCACCTAATTACGCGCCAGTAAGAAGAAATTCTTATCGGAAAGCCCCCTCTTTCCTGGGAACGACCTGGTTGTCATAATTGTGATTTTATAATATTATTTGTGAATAATTAGTTATTTATTTATATGATAAGGAAGTATTTATTTTTATATGGATATAAATGAAGAAATTAATGTTGAGGTATTTTATCAGTATTTTGTCAGAATGGAGGTATTAAAAATTATCCGTATGTGAATTTCGAACATTTTCTGATTGGAATTTGGAAAAAATTTCTTCTACAAAGTTATAGAGAATTAAATTTCCTATGGAAAAGACATAGAATTCTTATTTTTTTTTTATAAAAGGGCTATTTTTTTTATAAATTATTGAAGTTTAAAAAATAAATATTTTTATTAAAAATATGTGGGCCCCACTTTTGGTTGTTGTGAAAAATCTGATTTTTGGGTGAGCCCCACTATGGTGTGCTGAAATTTGATCAAAAGTGGTGTGCTTAAAAATTTTGTATAAAATATTATTTTATTAAATTTAGTCTACTTTGGCGTTCTAAGCATTTTTCTATAAATAGGGTGCTTAGTTAGAATTGAATATCACACCAGAATCATAAGTTTTCTCTCTCTCTATATTATCAAGCGTATTTTGTGAGTATTTAGATACTTTGAGAGTTGATATTCAGTGCAAGTTTCCTTCAGCCTTATACCTGAGATTTCAAGTGGAAGTAATATTCTTTTGAGGTAAGAGATGTTATTTTCTTCGTAAATAATATTATTTCTTTCAATATCATTATGCCAAAATATTGACATAAATTTTAATGTGAAATTTTTACCTTTTCGTGTCGAGGTTACTATTCACGTATACGACACTATTCAGGTATACGGTATTATTCACGAGTACTATTCACGAAGATTATTTTCTTGTGGAATATCTACCTTTTTGTGTCGGGGTTACTATTCACGTATACGACACTATTCACAAAAAAATAAAATTTTCTCTTCTTTGTCCAAGATGTCTATTATGGTTACTATCTTTGATTGTATCCATATTTTGATCTTCATTCTTGAATTTCACTCCACTGTGATTTATTATGAAGTATTTTTGAACTTGGATTATCTAAAGTACGAATCCTTAATCTTTGTCCTTTTACCTCACTGGATTCGTTTCTTTAAAATAGTTTTCATTATCCTCATTCCTAAATGATGATATAACTGAATATCTTTGGCCTGTAGTGCAAAGATGAATGATTACTTGATGAATATCTTTGACCCGTAGTGCAAAGATGAACAGGTGTTGAGATGAACATGATCAACTGGTGATACAAATAAATATCTTTGGCCCGTAGTGCAAAGATGAATATTTGATTCAAGATGTTTATTGATTGATGTTACAGGGATAAAATATTGATGATGGACTTTTAAATTCATAGATGATAGTAGATTTCATTCTCTACTTAACTCTTCTAATGAATTATTATTTTCGCTGCGAATATTGATCTAAAACTGGTTGTCCATTATATTTTATCTGATTTATTGAAGGCTAATGATAATTTGTTCTACATTATCTTAGTCATAATATTTTTTACTGGGCTAGTTGAGCTCACTCTTTTTCTTTTCGTTTCATTTTTCTTCCTAGGAGGGGAGAATATAGCGGGAACTAGTCGGGGTATGGAGTGATGTTTCCAGTCGGTTGTTTTAGCAGTACTCACTATTTTATAAAATAGTGTGATAATAATTATAATGAGGACTCCTTTTAAGTTTGAATATTGTCTATTAGACAATATTTGTATTTAAACTCACAGTATGTGTTGTCATATTTTGCACGACAATTGTAATAATAAAGTTGTAGTTGTTTCTGTACCATGTATTTGACAACTCAGAATGAGTGATGTATACCTATTTTGGGGGGTCACATATAATGAATGGTCAACAAAGAATCTACCATTTCTAGTAAAAGGAGAGTGTCATATGTGATTTGATAAATGATAACTCAAGAATCATTGGCCAAGGTAGAATAAAATTTGAAAGGAGTTTCTAATTTGCATTAATTAGAGTTGTGCATTTGAGAATCGGAATACATATAATTACATAAAATAAGACTTGGCAGTAATTTCATGTCTTATATTTAATTGGGACATTGTATGATAGAAGGATTGAATTGTACGATAATTATTTCTGAAAAGGTTTTTTTTATGTTTAGTGTTGAAATCTATATTATCTAAAAAGTTGTTGATCGCTAAGTGGACTTACCCTTATTGTAGAATAAATATTATTTATTTGAATATATTAAATAGTTTAATTTATTTATTTAAATAAGATTATAATTGTTCTAATTGATTTATTCATAACCGGTTTAATATAGAGAACATAAAGGGTCACACCATAAAAAAAATATTTATTTAAGAAGTAAATGACATAATCATAATAATAAGTTAAGTATATTTAATTTAATCTATGGTGATGGAATAAATTAAATAGCTTACTATTTATTATTTAATATTTTAAAAATATTAAATATAAATTAATAAGAAGAGTCTTATTATTATTATTATTATTACTATTATTTAATTTCTAAAAGGGTTTGTGAATTAATTAATAAAAGTACTCTCATAAATTTCTAATTGGATTATGAATACAATAATTAATTAAAATAAAACTCTATTCCTAAATAGTTTAGGAGGGTTGCCTACATCTAGAGAAGTCTTGTTATGGGTTGGGATTAGAAAAACTTCCAAGAGTTGGGAGAGTACTTACATATATAGAGATAGAAACTAGAGTTTTGTTAACACCCATCTTTTTTAATACATACTTTATTGGTGGATCACCTCTAGAGACCAAACACTTGGGTGGCAAACGTTGATTAAATGAAAGAATCTAACCCGGTGAATTCAAGGAGAATACGAAGAAATTGGAGTTGAACTCGTACTTGAGGAACAACGGTTATACAAGGGTATGATTATATATATCCGTCTCTTTCATTTAATTGATAATTGTGCACAAAGATGATCGTGGTGATGATTTGTATAAAAAATTTAAAATTCGATTTTATCGCGCTTCTGCTATATTTGTGTAATTTGATTACGTATTCGCGTTATATACAAACCTAACACAGTTATGCGTCTCTTTTAGCCCTATATAGTGATGATTTACCAAGACTTGAATGACATTCTTTTTGTGCCTTCTTCTTCCAAGCTTTCAAATAGACAAAAGGTTACCTCAATTTACAACAAGCAAAAAACTCCTCGTACCAACCATTCAACTCTAAGAATCAATTTTTTTTATCACGAACTCACTAGATCAAGTCTAAAACCCCAAAAATCTCCTAAATCACCATGCAATCCACTCAAATTTAAATAAAATTTGATAAAAATCCAAAATTGTTATGAAATCGCCTAATTTCACTCGCTCTAAATCTTAGATCCTACGATTTACCCCCTTATACTCGTATAGCAGTCAGATATTTAGAGTTAAATAGGAACCTTTTTATCAGCATAGCAATTAAATTTTTAAAAAAAAAACAATGAATATTTTGGTCACGGGACTCGAATTTTATCTTTTAATTACACACCTGAGGGCTGAGGCAGTCGCTTGAGCTATGAAAATTCTTCTTCTTCACAATTATGAGTCTGATCTGATTTGACTGTATCTATCCAACCCTTACCTACATTTTCTCTCTCTAAAATGTATACAAATGGCCCCTACCCTACCATAAAATGGGCACTGAAAAATTTGGGAGTACTAGACGAGGACGAGGACGAGAATTAAAAAAATCGAAATTTTTTTTTCGATTTGAACCGATTGATACTAAAATTAATGGTATCGGTTTTTTTTTGTATCGATTTTTTAGTTTTTTTTATATTTTTCAGTACCGATAGCGGTAATAAACTTTTTAAATTTGGAAAAAATTAAAATATCGAAAAAACCAAAATTTAATAATATAATAATTAATAGTTAATGTTTTGTTGTTTTATATATTAAATAATTTGTTTTGTATATTAATAATGTTTTTTAGTTTTATTTTATATATTAATTATTATTAATAGTTAATGATTTCTTAGTTTTAAAAAAATTGTTAATATATAAAAAAAATTATTTAATTATTATTAATAATTATATATATTATCATGCGGTATAACCGGAAAAATTGGTATCGATTTTGTATCGAACCGGTACCGAAACCGGTAATTCGGTACCGATTTTGATTCTTGCTTTTTCGATAATTTCGAATCGGTACCGATTCGGTATTTTCGGTGTCAATTGGGTTTTTTTACCGATGAACACCCCTAAATGCGAGTGAGGGCTGATGACCTGGAGGGGCCCACCGCATGTAAGGTGACACGTGCCACTGTTCTCCTTGCTGACGTGGACTAACAGCACACTTCCATTTCGGATGTAAACCTAATCAATCAAACTTTGACCAATCCTCACCGACAACTTATCCAACCTGTCACCCTTATAATTACCCCTTTATTAAATTCAAATTTAATTATCACTCTTAACCCAACTTTTTCTTTTTTATTACTATCATATTTATCGTTCTAGTATTATATTCACCTTATAATTTTTTATTTTATTTTATAAGTTTATTCAAAGTTCAAGTATTTTGTGCTCTCTTCATGTGAATTTTATATATTATTCATTTTAATTAAAATATTTGACACTTCAAAAGGTTGAAAAAAATTAATTTCAAATTAGAATAATGCTAGAGACACACACTATTCTATAAATATTTTACAAACTGCTGAGGTGGAGTATACTCCACCTCAGCATATTGTGTGGAGCCGAAAACTATATTGAAATAATTTGTTAATCAATATATTGAGGTGGAGTATGCCATATCAACAGTTTATAAAATATTTATAAAAAAGTTTGTGTTTGTAGTATTACTCTTCAAATTATAATTAAAAAAATAAAAAAAAATTCTCAGAAGCTAAATAAGAGGATTGATACATACACTTCATAGAAATTGTAAACCATCGAAAACTAAATTATTATTACCCTCGTTTTAAGATATAAGATCATAATTGAGTTTTTAAATTTAATTTAAAATAGATATAAAATTTTAATCAATACAGTGACGACTATTATAAATTATTTAAAAATTAATAATCACCATATGATTTATTGTTTTATAAATTTAATGAATCATCTTAATTTTAATTTTGAGTTTTAAAATGTCTTAAATTGACTTTTAAAAATCAATAATCTATAATAATAAGATAGAACCCAATTTGAATTTGAGCGGAAAAGAACAATGACGGTTCAGATTCATTCTAATTGATTTGGGCGAAAAAACACAAAGACGGTTCAGATTCATTCTAATTTTTAAATTGTTGAAACGGAGAGAGAGGGAGGCACGGAGAGAGAGTAATGATTTCGTTACGCCGTGACTTCATACACGAGCAATTATTAATAATTTTATAATTGGACACGGAGGTAATATATTTTAATCTTGTCTTCAAATGCAAATAGTAAACTATATATGAAGTTCATTTATCAATTGTTTCTAAACAAATACGACATTTTGACAATTGACAATTATTTAAGGAACTTGATGAGACACTTCACCACTATTACACCACCACCTTCAAATTTATTTTTCAATTTCCATTAAAAACTAAAATAGAAAATTATATAGAAAGGTAACATAATTACAATTACGAAATTAATCAAACTATTTTGTTTAGTGGTCATTTTTATTTTGGGTATATATATACTTGTTGGAATTATTTTTTTCTTTATTTATTTTTATTTTTTGATAAGGATAATGCATATAAACCCTAATTTTTATATCTAGCTAATTATATTAAAGACCCTAATTTTTATTTACTTTTTTCTTTAGCACCAACAAAATATGAAGAGGGGAAAAAAGTGGTTTCAGCATAAATAATGTTTATTTTTTTAATTGCTTAAAATCAATGAATCTAACTCATTTTGGTCATCCATAATATAGAGAAATAATAAATAATAAACACCACACGTGCATGAGCACGCCCACACAATTATTGGGAGAGAGAGAGAGGTCCTACTAATTGTCTAATTGAGTAGTTAAGACTACATTATATGCATAGTTTGGGGGTTTCTTAGGGAGAGTGGAGGGGGTGAAGGACATAAATGAGAAACTAAAGAAAAAATAATACTATTATTACATAAAAAAGGCTCACATAAATTTATATACACACGTGTATATTATGAGGGCCCCACATGCATACTGATTATATTAAGCTTATCATGGCTCAATGATAAAAAAATTACTCATAAAGCTTTGGGTGTGTGAAGTTTTGAGATCCATTCTTGCTATTTGCTAAAGACAAGAATGTTAAATTTCAGTAAAATATATCAAAAAAAAATATAGTATATTAAGAAATGAAATTGACTTTCTTTGTTTTTGTCATGAATAGGGTTGGGTGAGTAGTCGATTTTAATCAAATCGAATTGTTTATTTGATTAATTGAATATTGAAATTCATATAAAAAAAATTTACTATTCAAAATTAGTAATAATCAAATTATACTATTCGATTATTAGGTATATAACTGAAATATAAACTTATTTTTACCAAATAAAAAAAATCATTTCAAATTTCACACTAGAGTTTCCACCAATATTTAACAACAATCCACAACCATAATAATTCATAAACTAATTTAATAATTTTAAATCAACAATAGATAAATACATAATCATAGGACAAAGTTAAAAACTTTTTTTTAAAATACCTAATTTGGTTATTCGAAAATCCCAATAGCTAAATTTTAAAACCCGTAACATGCAAACCCAAATACAGAATAAATAAATGATTATAGCCGAGTTAAGCAAATTAACCAAATAATCGAAATAATTCAGTTACTTTTTTTTTAATCGATTCAGTAATTCGATTTTACCCCTTTTTTGCTTACGTTTAGTCATGCCAATATCAATTTTCAATTTTTCTAATTACCAAATTTATCATTTATATACATCTTAGTGAATAAAATTTATAACTAGGTATTTATAAACGGTTTACATTTATATTTATATATATACATATAATATTATAATTCATTAAGTATATGGAGGGAGACTAGGGAGAAATGTGGGAAAATAATTTAATTTTACGTAGTTAAGGGAGAATATGAAAAAGGGGTCAGAGGGGAATATAAGAAAATCTTATTTTCATTATATAGTGTTTGACCTAATTCTAAATTTATATATAAAAAAAACAACCGATTACTTGTAATTTTGTACGATTGAAAAAGTGATCTTATTATTAGAAAATTACATTTACTCTTGATAATTATAAAATTTTGAATATATATATATATATACATATATATATATATATATATATATATATATATATATATATATTCACAACACAATAATTGGAATTGAAAAAAAAAAACCGTGCCGCTTGCTGCTTGGGTTAATGGTTTAAGGGAGAATTTGGAATCAGTGGTAAACCCAGAGGTCTTGAGTTCGACTTTCACTGACATCAAGTATAGGGGTCACGAACCGTAGGCGTAAGTTTGTTTTGAAAGTTTTGTTCGGGGCAGAGAGACTTATTGATCACAAGACTAGAACTGCTCGTATCAAAAAAAGAAAAAAAAAAGAGTGGAAATGTTAATTAGTGATGATGGTTATTAATGAAAAGGGTGCATCATATAATTAGGTTAATGAAGTTGCGGGTGATGTTGGTTGGAAGAAGAAGATGTGGGCCAAAATTTCTTTTTGGTCTTCTTTGTAACAAATGATGTTGTGATGAAGAATAGAAAGTGCATTACTTATCGGATACAAAAGCAAGAAATAAAATAAAAAGATTAGAATGAAAATCAATGCAATGCCCACACACGGGAGAGATGAGATGACAAGAAAGAATTTATCTCTGGCCCCACCCTAAATTATTTTCTTTCTTTTCATATCAATGAATGAAAAATATATATATATATATATATATATAATATGTTTGTATTCATATATATATAGAGAGAGAGAGAGAGAGGGAGAGTTGGGCCACACAATGGGCCTACCTTACTCATTGCCATTTTAGGGCCATGCCTGTTTTCAGTTAAATGAATTTCAGCCAGAAGCCCAGCCTGTCCGCAGCTCTCAAAGAGAGAGAGAGAGAGATTCATACAAAATATATACAAATTGTTATTTCTATCAGAGAGAGAATTTTGATATTTTTACAAAACATTACTTAAATTAATGTAGGTTTCATTAACGAATATTCGTGTGAGAGGAGTCGTTTAAAATTGTAAAATTCCGTTGTAAAAATATCAATTTTCAATATATACTATCCCTTTTAAAATTATATATACATTTTGACTTTTTGAAGTCAATTTCTGGTCAAATTTTATAAACAACAGATATAATAATAGTAGTATTTTTTTTTAGTCAGCTTATTAACAATTATAATTGTTCTTATTAATTTTGAATTATAAAAGTTGGCAAATTAACCTAAAAAATTGAAAATGGAGTACGAAGTTACTAGAAAATCTCCACTATATATTTGGGGAATAACAAGACAAGACATGAAAAAGAGAAATGAAAAAGATCTTCCTTTTGTAATTTGAAGCTCCTCTGTGTATGAAAATGTAGATGAATTTGATTGATCATCCTGCACTTCTCACATGGTAATAGCAGGGTGTTATACTGTCAAGGTATGTGGGCAAGGACAGTGCATTTTATTATTATTATTATTATTTATAAAATGTCTATTAGGGGACAAGACAAGATATAACGTTTGCATTATATCTCTTTTGAAACAGCCCATTGAAAAAGATGGCCGAACCCATGAAGTTAGTTCAAGATGTATGTTGTTCCTCTTTCAGAGTTTTTAATTAATTAATATTTATGTCTTTGATTGCAACCTAATTATAATTACGTCTCACAAATTTCTAAATTTACTACTCTCTCTATTTCTAAATAAGTGTCGTTTAATGTTTTTACACAAGAATTAAGAAAGTCATTTAATACTATCATTTAATAATTAAAATCCGTGTGAAATTTCATCACTACCCCTTCATGGGAAGTTGAAAACTATTAATACTAATGATAAGAATTTCTTGAGACAATGAGAGAAGGTAAGAATAATATAGAAAAGTAAATAATTTATTTTCCTAAAAAGTTGTAAACAACAGATAATTTGGAATAAATTTTTTCTTCCAAAACGTAACTTATTTAGGAACTGAGGGAGTATGTTTTTAATATTAATTTACTTATGGTAACAAAATAAGTTTCATTTATTATTTATGTATCGTGGAAGTATAAAAATCATTTTGTAAAAATATTGAATCCTTGGATGAATCGTCTTATCCATGACAAGGGTTCGACTCATTTGGATTGCTGAAATTGGATGGTACTGAATGAAAAGGAAATAAGAGGAATTAGTAATATAATGTTTGGATTTGTATTTATTTAAAATGTTGAGTTGGGACATAATAATCCGAGTTTGAACTCAGTTCACTGTATGGTCGTCTTATTAATGCATCTGACTGACTTCGCACATGTTCGTTCTAAAGTGTTACATTAACAACCAGAAAATTAACTACTCCAGTTCAAAACAGATTCAGCCATGAGAGAGAGAGAGAGAGCATTGAGGCATCAAAATCTTTTGTTTTCTAGACTGAAAAATTGAGTGTTGGATAGTCGGTCGTACACAAGCTAAGGACATCCAAATGAAATAAATAGAGTAAATACGTTACCTTTTCTTGTTTTTAATTTTCAGGTGTTCAGAACGGTCAATATTTCCAATCATCAAACACCATAGAATAGCAGCATCGATCAAATTGAAGAAGGCTCTGGCTCGATCTACTAATAAATGTATACAGCTTGAAACACATGAAAACAGATCGATACACAGAATCAGTGAGGCCCGAGGGTGGTCTGATTACGTACAGAGAGAGAGAGAGAGCATTAATTAATGAACACGTGCACGTGTGCCATGCAGATCAATTCGCCATTAATGCATGCATGCATTAACCACAAAATCACTCTCTTCATGTATACATTTCCCATTGCCAGATGACCGTCTTAATTACAGTTTTAGCTTTCCCCAGATCTTCATTTCAATGTAAAATCGGAACCACAACCAGTACTGTATACTTATTACATTACTAATAATGTTGTTATGAAGCTTACAGTCTGTTGTTGGATGCACTAAGCGAGTGAGAAATCATATTGATTGGCTTCTGGAAGTAGTCTACACGCAACTTAGCATTGCATTTTGACCAAATAAACTGAGTCCCATAAACTGCATTTCCGAAAAGAACCAAGAATCTCAAGTGTATTAATTTAACCTCCAAAAGAACCAAACCAAACTTGAGCTTCGATTACAAGGTTATCAAATAACTCTTATTGCTCTGTGTTCCATGTATTGGGTACTATCATTCCGAATAGTGGTAATGTCTTGTGCATTCTACCATAGGTAGCGTTTCTCGTACCCGATTGATTTCATTCTGCATACCTAATTGTTCAACGTTCCTATGTTTGAAAACTCCTTGAGCTTGACCTGATCATACCAGCGTGCTGTCTATATTTAACTCCAATACTGTTCCGATTTCCAGGATTTTCCTATGACAAGTCCATCTACCGTTTGGTAGCATTTATTAAGCTACTTTGTTTAGAATCCAGATGGCATAATTAAGATGTATTCAACGCTCATGACCTGAATCACAACTTCAGCAATTATTGTAATAATTTTGGATGTAATATTAGCATGGCTTAACCCACCCCTGAGTATATGCTTCAACAAGAATCGCACAAGGGTAGATTAGAAATATCTGGTAAAATGTCCGCCCGTAACCCAACAGATAAAGTACAGTACATAGCGTGTTTTAGGGATTGGCAATTTACTCATTCAGTGACTTATAGCCCCTTAGTGGGTTAACACGGAGTTGGCATGGTGGATGGTCGTGAAATGTGTCAATACTTAGCCTTAAGACAGCTTGTGTGGAGGCAAGGCAAGGCTGGGCTCTGGCTAAAACTAGTATATCCAGGGGGTATATATTATGATTCCTCAAACATACCTTATGTCTTTAATTTGCTGACAGTTTGAATATTTTCTTAACGTCTACTATAAGGGAGGGGTGGTCCATGAAGTCCACCCAGGCCATGGCAGTCATGGGCAGACTGCCATGGCAGGAGTGTGGGGCTGTGGGCATTGTTGAGTTCCCCTAACAACAATACAAGCATATAAAGTGCTGGCTTAGATCGAATCAAAAGACCCATCATGGGTTGAGCATGATTGGGCAGGAGTATGAAATGTTGGGCATGTTCTTTGTGTGCAACACCTTGGGCAAGTGCTTGGCATGGTTGGAAATTCGTGTGGGCTATTTGGCAAAACTTTGGGGCACATGTTAGACAAATTCGTGGACTGAGACAACAAAGATGTGGGCTGACTTCATGGGTTAGTTGGATGATGGGTTGGATGGACTGACAACAAGGCTGACAGCAGTTGCAAACAATTGTGCGCGCACCAGCCAAACATCAGGCATATGTGGGCTTGTTTTAAATTCGAATTTGACTTGATGGCTGATCAGACTTGTATGCGGGCAGTTGGCTTCGCCTGTATTGAAAGTACAATAAAAGGTTTGGACGTTGTCATGTAAAGTGGCTTTGTGTGTATGTTTTTGTGCATTACATTATAAATTGTGTGTGCATGTGTGAAACGTTACTGACTGGTTTGAGTGGACAAATCAGTGCATCACAAGGTTGGTTTGGTGCAGAAAATTTGGTGTCAAACATAGACCTTGTGACGCTTACTATAGTAGCTTCATGTGTTGCATTTCAAGGTCTGCATAAGGGGAAGGATATTAAATGTATAGCTATAGCTGCATTAATTAAAGGGAAAAATAAAATGCCAATTAATTGTATCATTGGCACGAGAAAAAGGAAATTTTAAGTACAAAATGGATTTAAATTACTATCTAAAACTAATCTTTAAAATTTTAATATATATATATATATATCATAATCCAACAAATTATATGAGTAACTTGCTCCCAATTCAACATTATGCATCTGTTGCAGAAGAAATGAACAATGAGGGAAACAAAACTAGTAACAACCAACTCAAACACAAAGCTATAACAAATCTGAGCTCTATTAGTAAAAGTGACTCCCTGAATCTGCTGAGGTAGAAGGTAAAATTCTTTTCACTATGAATCTATATTCCTGTGAACTCTAAACCTTCTCATCGAGATCACTGGATTCAGATAATAACCCATTTTGCTTTTCCGCTTTGTTGCTTGGACTAGAAACGTTGCGGCGGTCTTTTCCTCCGGGTTTAGATGAGGCATTACCATACCAAATCATCCCCACTATGGCAATAATCATACCTAGAACTACATGTAGATTGAGACCCTCTTTACCGAATAATAAGAATCCCAACGTTGGGACGAGAATAGTCTTCATATGGCCGAGCACTTGGAATGACACTGCTGTGAATCTGCCAATACAGATAAACACATAGAAGCATACAGTAGACTGTTATATGCATCTTCCATGTCTTGTATACATGATGATATGCCCAATTATGAACCTTAAGAGGTAAAATTTGAAGCATAGATTCAAAATCACCATGATCATCACGACAAATGTTAATCAGTGAAAGCCCATCACTATATGACCCTAAATTGAAATTGAAAACCTTGAAGTGGAAGAGAATTTCTTTTACATTAGTTCCAACACTGGTGGATTTTTATACTCTGCAAGTAAGAAATGATATATCAAATCAAAATAGTTTCACACCCCTGAATGAGGCATGTCGCTGCGGCTATGACTTATGAATTATGTGAAATTATACTAAATAAATATATCTCACAAACCACACCTCAACATCTCATAATCATTTTGGGCCTAGATGCATACTTGATTTCTGCAATTTGTTTAAGCAATGTTTTCAAGGTCTCAAACTAGAGAGATTATTGGCACCAGCTAGACTAAACGGAGAGCGTTGAGACTTTAATTTCTAACAACTATTCAAGCATGCAAACAACATGAAATTAAAAGTACTGCAGGCATAAGCCACGTTCCCTTGGTACCACTTTTGTTATGTGTACACTCAAAAAGATTAACATGCCATGGTTCACCAAATTGTGCATTGAACCATACCAAACGTATAGTTGGCAAGACTTTAAAGGAAAATATTAATTTGAATGAAGAGTATCATATTAAATGTATGCAACTTAAGCTCATTATGTTAACTTTCATATTTCGATTTCTGATATACTTACCACAAGTACTAAACTATAATGATAGGCATAAACACTTTCATTTGTCAGCCAGTAGTCCAGAAAAGGCCCTAATAACAGCAGCAGGAATCCGGCACTGGCTGGTGCAGTATGCCCTAATAGCTCGAAAGATCCCAGTGAATGCTTCCTCTGAAGAAAATGTACAAACTGCACATGAACGATACAATGGAAGGCCGAAGGAGCACATTAGAAAATGACACTACGGTGGGGCTGAGAAATGATAATTTAAAATTTAAACTGAACAGATTTTTATAGATATAATATCT
Organism: Panax notoginseng; assembly: GCA_016801055.1. Taxonomy (NCBI): domain Eukaryota; kingdom Viridiplantae; phylum Streptophyta; class Magnoliopsida; order Apiales; family Araliaceae; genus Panax; species Panax notoginseng. Next base: position 72,268,416 of record CM029013.1, read on the forward strand.
TAGCACAGGCTTGCCATCCTAACCATGTAGAATTTGATTTCAGGTTTCTAAGCACCAAAAATGAACTGCTAACACTATATCCCAACAGATAATGGGCACAAGAAGCAGCAGCTGCTAAATGAGCGTGATTGAATAGCAAATTTATGACGCTAATACATTTAAATAGTTTTATATTTTTCTTTCTTTTCTAGTCAAACCTACATGGCCTGAAGGCCAAAGACAATGACCTGTTACCCAATTTTCCCATTGCCATTTGCCAACATATGTAAGACCATAGATTCAGTGAAAGATAACTTGCATACTGCTGCTAAGAAGTGATCCAAACTGCCACAAAGGCTTGCATACTGCTGCTAAGAAGTGATCCAAACTGCCACAAAGGCAGCAATGAAACCTTGGTGTTGACACTCACATCAGTAACAGTACAGACTGCAACTGTTGGGAAAAACACTTCCCAAGTACTGTTGTCTTTGATAAATTAGACGGATAAAATATCAGCACATGCCAACTAGATTCAATTTACAGTTCCACCAAAATAATAATTACTGCAGAAAATAATAAGTAGAAAATATTAAATCACGAGACACCAAGAATTTTACGTGGAAAACCCTCTAAAACTAAGAGGTAAAAACCACGGGACGATCTCCGAAAAATCTACTAAAATAAACTGAGAGAATACAACGATATCTTAATTTGAGTACAAACTCAAATTACTTCACCACAATAACTATGTGATGGAACCCAAATAAAACACTCTTTTATTTGAACTATCTTTCTCTCTCTATTTTCTAAAGCTTTACAGAAGCTTTTTTTTTTCTCTCGTCTTTCTTACTCTCGGATGGAGTATGTATTGTTGGGTATCTCTTCTTTTTCCATTTGCTGCCCCATTTATAGCAGAATGGAGGATGATAGCATAATTAGTTTGGCAAGATTTTCAACAAAGTAGGGAGCAACAAATCAAAGTTTGGAAAAAAGGAGAAAAGAAATTCAAAGGTTGGCAGAAGTGGGTGAGGAGTACTTTTGACTAACAATCTCCCCCCTCCGAACCCATTAGAGGAGGTGATCTCTGTGACCCTGTCACTTGGAGTCCATCCCGACCAATTCCTTGCAAAATTCCAGCTTGTCACGAGTAACAATTTTTGTTAACATGTCTGAGGGATTCTCGTCAGTATGAACTTTCTTCACTTTCATCAATTCCTTTTCCATCACTTCTCGAAGCCAGTGATAACGAACATCAATATGCTTGGTCCAATTATGATACGTGGCATTCTTAGTCAAGTCAATTGCACTCTGACTATCACAATAAACCACATACTCATCTTGTTTTAAACTTAACTCTTGGAGAAACCGTTTTAACCACAACATCTCCTTGCCTGCTTCAGTAGCAGCGATGTATTCTGACTCAGTTGTAGACAAAGCAACACACTTTTGCAACTTGGACTGCCATGATACTGCTCCCCCTGCAAAAGTAAACAAATACCCCGAAGCAGACTTCTTCTCTTCAGAACCTGCCATGTCTGCATCTGTAAAACCCTCCAAGACTGGACTCGTACTACCAAAAACCAAACATAAACTGGAAGTAGCTTTCAAGTATCTGAGAATCCACTTAACTGCTTCCCAATGTTCTCTACCAGGATTTGACAAATACCTGCTCACAACGCTAACTGCATGAGCAATATCTGGCCGCGTACAAACCATTGCATACATAAGACTCCCTACAACAGAGGAGTAGGAAACTGCTTCCATATCATCTCTCCCTTCCTTGGTAGAAGGACACATGCACTTTGTCAACTTAATATGACTAGCCAGTGGTGTGCTAACTGGTTTAGCATCACTCATGTTGAATCTTGCAAGCACCCGCTCAACATACTTCTCTTGTGACAACCACAACCTCTTGGTTTTCCTGTCACGAACAATCTTCATACCCAAAATCTGTTTAGCTGGGCCTAAGTCCTTCATATAAAATGACTTGAACAACTCACCCTTGAGCCTGCGAATCATATCATCATCCTGCCCAACTATCAACATATCATCTACATATAGCAACAGAATAACGAAGTTACCATCTGGGAACCTCTTGACATACACACAATGATCTGCAATTGTTCTACTATAACATTGATCCACCATAAATGAATCAAATTTCATGTACCACTGCCTTGGGGCTTGTTTCAGGCCGTACAAACTTTTCTTCAACTTGCAAACTAAGTTTTCTTTCCCTTTAACTTCAAATCCCTCTGACTGTTCCATGTAGATTTCTTCCTTCAAATCACCATGAAGAAAAGCAGTCTTCACATCCAACTGCTCAAGCTCAAGATCCATACTAGCAACTAATCCCAGCACTACTCGAATAGAAGTAATCTTCACAACTGGAGAAAAAATCTCATCGAAGTCAATACCTTGCTTTTGAGCAAAACCCTTGACAACTAGTCGAGCCTTGTACTTCACTAGTTTTTCACCATCCTTCTTAAGCTTAAACACCCATTTGTTCTTCAATGTTTTCCTACCATTCGGAAGAGTAGTCAACTCATAGGTGTGATTCTTGTGCAAAGAATTCATCTCATCCTGCATAGCTCTCAGCCAATTGCCCTTCTCCTTATGAGTCTTGACTTCCTGAAAATCCTCTGGCTCACCCTCCTCAGCAACTAAAAGATATTCAGATGAAGGATATCTGACTGATGGCACACGTTCTCTAGTGGATCTTTTTAGCTGAGGTTCTTCAATATCAGGTTGCTCCCCATGATCAATACTCTCTGCATCTGACCCATCACCATCGTGAAAATCTGTATCAGTCATATCTTCATTCTGACCTCCTTCTCCAACTGTGACATTCTGTACTGGAGAAGGAACTTCGCTGAGATCTGGAACTCTATTATCTCTGGGCTGTGTGGCATTATCAGAATGCTCATAATTCTGGTGCTCATGAAACACCACATCTCTGCTCCTGAATAATTTCTTCTGTATTGGATCCCATAGCCGGTATCCAAACTCTGCATCTCCATAGCCAACAAATACACATGGAGTAGATTTATCATCAAGTTTCGATCTTTGTTCCTTGGGGATATGTGCAAAAGCCTTGCACCCAAATACCCTCAAATAAGAATAAGACAAATCCTTACCACTCCAAATCTTTTCTGGAATCTGAAAATCCAACGGTGCTGATGGATATTTATTAATCAGGTAACAAGCAGTACGAACAGCTTCACCCCAGAATGAGTTAGATAGTTTAGCCATTTTTAACATGCATCACACTCTCTCAATAATAGTGCGGTTCATTCTCTCAGCCACACCATTATGTTGTGGGGTACCAGGAACAGTCTGCTCATGTCGAATGCCATGCTTACTGCAATATTCAGCAAACTCCTTAGAAGTGTATTCCCCTCCGTTGTCGCTACGAAAACACTTCAACGATTTTTCAGTCTCCCTTTCAACCATAGCATGAAAACTCTGAAAAAGCTAGAATACCTGGTCTTTTGTTCTCAACAAAAATACCCACACCTTCCGCGAAGCATCATCAATAAAGGTAACAAAGTACCTATTTCCACACAAAGACTCAACCTCAATGGGTCCACATACATCAGAATATACTTTCTCTAGCAGCTCTGATTTTCTTTTAGCTGAACTACTAAAAGAAACTCTATGTTGTTTCCCAAACAAACAATAATCACAAGGGCTTAAAACAGTATCTTTAGCAAAAGGAATGAGTGACCTTTTTGCTAATAACTGCAACCCTTTCTCACTCATGTGGCCAAGCCTCTTATGCCACAAGTTTGGTGAAGAGTCATCTTCAACTGCATTCAACTCACTAGAACACACCTTCACATGAGTCTTGTACAACGAACAACAAGCAACACCTCTTGCAATCACCATAGAGCCCTTGGTAAGCTTCCACTTTCCACCGCCAAAGTGATTCTCATAGCCTTCTTTGTCCAAGGCCATGCCAGAAATCAAGTTGAGACGCAAATCTGGAACGTGTCTAACATCCCTCAAGGTAACAGTGCAACCAACACCTGTCTGAATGCAAACATCACCAATTCCAATAATCTTGGACTGATCAGTATTTCCCATTCTCACATACCCAAAGTCTCCATCTTTGTAAGTTGTGAAAAATTCTCTCTTAGGTGTAGCATGATACGAGGCACCAGTATCAACCACCCAATCAACTTTCTGATCATCAACGTGCAAGCATTCTTCTTCCCAAATGAAAGAATCACAACATCTTCGGTGACTGTGGCTGCAGTGTTCTTCTCCTCAACCTTTCCCTGCTCACCATTTTTCTGCTCGTCTAACCAGATTTTGCAATTTCTCTTGTAATAACCTTCCTTATTACAATGAAAGCATCTATACGTTTCACCTTGTCTGGTCTTTGACCTGCTCCTGTAATTTTTGTTTTTGCTGCGACTTGTATCTCCTTTGTGAGATCCCCTAAAATTGCTTCTGCCCATGTTCTCTGTGACAAGAGCATGTGCCTCAAAATTTACTCCTTGCTCCTTTCGCCTTGTCTCCTCATTATGAAGACTGTCCTTGACCATTTGCATAGTCATTTTTCCTTCTGGAGCTGAATTGCTTAGAGACACCACCAAAGTCTCCCAGCTGTTTGGCAACGAACTGAGAAGCAAAAGAGCCTGAATCTCATCATCAAGATTCAACTTCATGGTGGACAGCTGGTTCACCAAACCTTGGAACTCACTCATATGCTCCGACACACTGCTCCCGTCCTTGTATTTTAGATTCACAATTTTTCGAATGACAAAAGTTTTATTTTGTGCATTCTTCTTCTCGTACATAGACTCTAGTGTTGTCCATAAAGTGTGAGCATCCGTCTCCTGCGAAACATGGTGGAACACACTTTGATCAATCCACTGCCGGATGTGACCAATAGTCTTCCTATTCATTTTATTCCAATCAACCTCAGATTTATCCGCTGGCTTCTTTCCCTCGAGCTCCAACGGATCATATAAATCCTTGCAATAAAGAATATCCTCCATTCTGGGCTTCCAGATCGAAAAATTTGAAGAAGTCAATTTAATCATGGCTCCGACTGATTCCTCCATAAAATTTATCAAAAACAACCGAACAAATAACCTTAGCTCTGATACCAGTTGTTGGGAAAAATACCTCCCAAGTACTGTCGTCTTTGATAAATTAGACGGATAAAATATCAGCACATGCCAACTAGATTCAATTTACAGTTCCATCAAAATAATAATCACTGCAGAAAATAATAAGTAGAAAATATCAAACCACGAGACACCAAGAATTTTACGTGGAAAACCCTCTAAAACTAAGAGGTAAAAACCATGGGACGATCTCCGAAAAATCTACTAGAATAAACTGAGAGAATACAAAGATATCTTAATTTGAGTACAAACTCAAATTAATTCACCACAATAACTATGTGATGAAACCCAAATAAAACACTATTTTATTTGAACTACCTTTCTCTCTCTATTTTCTAAAGCTTTACAGAAGATTTTTTTTTTCTTTTTTCTTTCTTACTCTCGGATGGAGTATGTATTGTTGGGTATCTCTTCTTCTTCCATTTGCTGCCCCTTTTATAGCAGAATGGAGGAGGGTAGCATAATTAGTTTGACAAGATTTTCAACAAAGTAGGGAGCAAGAAATCAAAGTTTGACAAAAAGGAGAAAAGAAATTCAAAGGTTGGCACAAGTGGGTGAGGAGTACTTTTGACTAACAGCAACACCCATGAGAACTAATACAATGCTAAGTTTAGTGTCCCTTGAGTATTGCACATTGTAGTAGCTGCAATTTTACATATAAACGATAGAACTCAATGCCAAGGATTGATTCATTATCGAAATTTTAATAGAGGTAAAATGTCCAAACATAAAATGAGTGCACGATCCTAGTCCCTAGACAACACCAAACAAGTAGTAAAGAAATAAATCACAGCACAATTTATGCTTACATTTTGAGTTTAAATATTACTCCCTATTACATACAATTGACAACTAAAATTATCTCCCTTTTCTCCATTTTTCGTAAGGGTAATTTAATGCCAGGCTAAAATTGAACGAGTTTCTAAGTGTAGCGAGTATTAGCTAAACTGGTGACTGACACATCAATTCAATATTACTATAAAATTGATATTTCCACATAAAAATTGTCGGTACAGATGTATTGCGACTGTAAAAACCGTCGCTATCTATAATGTCGGTTTTCATGTGGAAATATCAGTTTCCTATTACGTCTACTACTTGCTCTTCTACAATCAATTCCAAATTACCATCAATTATAGACGGACACATGTATAACCGAACGTATTGCAGTTAGTTTGCTTTAAAAAAAACATATACAGTGATTAAAATGGGCTTATCAAATGATGATATGGCAAGCTTATACGTCATTGATTTGATTATGATTGAGCTACAATCCTCGTTATAACTATTTTTCTGCCTTTTCGTATTTAACATATAATTAGAAATGAAAATGTTACGACTCTTTGTTCTCATAAAAATAGATGACAACTCACTTTTCCATATACAAGTTCTTTTAATTTGCTATAGCAATAGATTACACCCACATATGCATATATATTTTTGGACAACTTGATCATGAAAATACAATATCTGAAGTCCAGCAGGCAAGAACTATAGTCTATGGTACCAAATGCATAGAATGAATTGTCCCATGCAGGGGCGAAGCCACCTTGATGACATAGGGGGCAATAGAACCCCTCGCATGCTAGAAAATACTAGTAAAACGCTAAATATGTTTTTAATTAGCTTAGCTATATACATGTTATTATAGTTAGGTTTTTTGTATTCTTTTCTTTCTCAGTTTTCAGCCACATTCAGAGAGAGAGAAACAGTTCGGGTTTCGAGGTGTGAGATTTCTCTTCAGTCTTCACATATTGTATTTTTTATACTTTGAAATAGTGATATTTTCTGCCTCACGCCCTTATTTTTCTCGATTTGGGTTTTTGACATAATTCTTGTGTTCTTATCTTTAAATTTTGATTGATTTCTGTGTTTGACCATAGTTTGTTGCAACACCAACTCTTACTAGGATGTCTCTGAAACATAAAACCAAGACAAAGTTAAACGACCAGCTGTATATATGTACAGATATCGCTTATCCATTTAATTCCGAAGCAGACAAGCAAAGAAAGACACAGATATGAAGCAACTATTTTGGTAGCATGTTTGTAGAGTATGTACCGAAACTATAACCATATGTAGCCATTAAAGTTTTATTGACTATAATAATTCCGACGAAGTGACAACATTGACTAAACTCTTCTTTCTTTCTTATTCTGTCTCTATAGTTTTCTCTTACGAGTATTAGTGAATTGCTGAAAAAAAAAGAATAAATGGGTTTTTATTTATAGAAGAATTATAGTTTAGTCCTTGCAATGTGAAGATACAAGTGATTTAACGCCTGTAATGTAAAAAGGTAAGTAGTTTGTCGTATATAATGTGAAAAGGTAAGTGGTTTGACGCCTGTAATGTGAAAAGACATGTGGTTTGTCGTCTGCTAAAGACAAGTACTATTGGCGAAGGTGACCCTTATATAATGACATATGGATCCCATAGAATAAGTCAAACTTACAAAATGTCACATATCATCATTATTTCCTTCTAGTGTCGGCAACTTCTTACTAATGGTTATGCTACACCACATAATTAATTAACACTTTTTTTATCTTTCAATAATTATTCATCATTAATATTTTAACTAACAATATTGACAAACAGATATTTCTTAGGAAAGAGGAGATTTTTCGATAAAAATTTCTCCTTACTGGCGCACAATTAAATAACTTAACCCATTTTCTCGACAACACTTTTCAGAGATTGTCAATAATGTGAATAATAATATGAGTAACTGTGTCGTGTCAATTATTGATTTAATAATATAAAATATTGTGCAGATGTTACTGTAATAATTATTGAATTAATCATATGAGATACTATGCAACAACTACTGTGACAATTATTGAATGAAATACTGAGTGACTTCTTACGTAAGAATCAATAATCAGAGATATTATGTAATATTGTGTGCTACTGTATAATACCGCGTAATACTGTGGAACAACGCGTATTACTATATTTTTACTACCGAGTATTTCAACAGTTTAATGGTAAAAGTTCTGCCGTTAATTTTTAGAAAACTTATTTTTTTGTCGTTTTTTTCATCTAACAGTTATTCCGTTATAGGACTCACCAATGATTGCGCCGTCGTACGAATATTCTCCGACAAAACAAATATTTTATGACAATTTGTTTACTTTGTAAAATTTACACATATCACTCATAACTATAACATTTATTAAAGCAATACCTTACTATTTAGAATAATATATAAAGAAAATTAAAAAAAAATTCATAAAAAATTGAGGTCTTACACCTTGATACTAGTATTTTTTTATTTTTTTTTTGCATTTTTATGAATTAAATTATAACTTATTTGAAGTAAACTGAAATAAACAAGTAAAATAGAAAGGGTTTAATATCTTTTAAGTTTTTTTATTTTTATTTTATATTTTATATATAAAATAAACCGTAAAGTGTTTCAAATAAAGTTGTAACAAACAACAATATTAATTGTGTATTGTATTGTAAAGTAAGAGTAATTTCTTCAAATTTATACCCAATGTGTTCTAAAATATACGATAATTTATTAAAAACGTGAAAGTTACATAGACAATTTATTCAGAACAAAAATAAATGACCTAAATCATAAAATTATACTCTATAATTGAGACTCAAAGGTTAATGTTGGTATAATCAAAAATTAAATTTAAAACACAAATCGATTTTAGTCGTATATTCAAATTTTTTTTTTTTTGTTTTTGAACTTTTGATCTCATAAAATATTTGTAGCATTATTCAAGAGTTTCTGATAAATTTAGCAATAAGTCTCGGCAGATATGAATATTGCACCGGAATATTAGACATTTTTAATTTTTTTTTACTTGTAATTCCTAAAAAATGTATAGTATTTATTCCAATTAGAATTTTTACAAAATATAGTATTTTAGGTATAATTTAGATACATATACAAGAATAAACTTGTACAGTCTGTATAATTCTGTTCTTGTATATGTATCTAAATTATACCTAAAATACTATAATTTATAAAAATTTTCGTTAAAATAAATTATATTCAATTTTTAGGAGTCACAAATAAAAAAATTAAAAATGTCCAATATTTCGACCCAATAAAAATGTTCACGAAGAAGGACTCTAAATTTAGCCCATAAAAAAGTTTCTTATAATGTTGGGTCCCACCAACCAAATTACAAGCCACGTTGCATGACAGGTGGCAAACACCATTTCTCCTTCCACCAACACACCCACATGCGTTTCTCTCTCCCTATAAAAACCAAACACCAACACACCACTCCATTGTAAACTTCCCAAACCCAACCCGGATAATATAATCAGCCCTCAATTCCACCGAACCAGAATTCCAATGGCGAAGAAGAGAAAATCCGACGCCACAAGTCTCGACGAGGTCGATCGAACCCTTTACACTACTTTCTGCAGCGCCGCCAATTCCCTCTCGCAGCTTTACACCCAGACCATGAACCAGCAGAAGCTCTCCTTTCAAGCCGGCGAACGTCACGGCCTGGTTCGAATTCCCCTATATTCTCTGTAATTTCTCTTGGGTTTTGTCTGATTGGGGTTTTACTCTATGGGGTTGAGATATTTTAATCATGTTACCGGTTTTTTGGTTTCTAATTGTTGCCTTTTATTCGCTGAATATAGGATTTTACTTTTGTGCATTGTATTTTTGATGCATTGCTTAACTTATTATGTTAAAAAAAGTATGAATGTATTTTTTTCCCTTGTACTTTGCACTGGTTTTGGTATATTAATACTTTATACACAATTTGGTGTCAGTGATACAATTGTACACTAGAGTGAGGTTTAATGGGTTTGTAATGGAATTCTTGTTTGATGATTCAAGCATTATTCTGTTGCAGTGTTGATAAGTTAAGATTACATTAGTGTTGCAACTTGGGTATTTCTAGCTCATTTGGTTATTAAAAGCATTTTATTTTAATATGAAATAGCTATTTGATTATGTAAGAATGAAACTTTTGTGAGGTTCTTATGTTGCCTATTATTGTATTTACGGTATTGCTTGTAGAGGAAAATATGATTACGTACATTTGGACTGTCTTCAGCTTTTGATGATCTGGTTGAGGCTTTGATGATTATTATCATTAAAAAGTAATTAGCTCCATCAGTTATTTATAAATTATATCGAGGAATAATCTCAAAGTCACTAGTTCTAATCCTTGTACCTGGAGCCAAAATCACCTGTATAAAAAAGTTGTTTATAAACTCTTACTAATCTATTATTTGCTTGTACTAGCAGACATTTCTTGAAACAACTCATTTCAAATTCTGAGTCCGTAACAAATCTCGGGACAAATTCCAAGTCCGTATTGAATCAATTCCATTTAAATAAGGCCTTAAACCGTTGACCTAATAGTATCTTCTTGGTCATCTTAGCCCACCATAGGCTCACTTAAAAGATCATGACTGAAGGTACTATTGGTAATAACTTACTTTCTTAAGTACAGACAAAAATTTTCAATATTTTTCGATGTGGGACTGGGGTGTTACAAATCATCCATTCATCCCACTTAAATTTCTAACGTCTTCGTCAGAACCGATTACACACACGATCCATAGATCTGTCTCTTTAGCCATTGTGGGATAATACCAGTTGACTTTATGTCCCCACCTCCGGACCTCTATTTCTCCATTGTAAGATAATTTTTGATGTGGGACTAGCTTAAGTATTTTGATGTGGGACTAGGGTGTTACAAATTTTCCCACCTGTGTTACTCGGTCTCGCCATCTTTGGTGGAGTACCCGTGTCGACACGACACGACACGAGTACTGGTGCGGGATTTGGCTACAGAAATTCGGATACGGCTGTTTGGGAAGAAGAAGAAGAAGAAGAAGAGACGCGAGAGGAGGAAGAAGAAGAGCCGTCTATTGACTGTCGAGGAGGAAGAAGAAGAGCAGTCTGTCGAGGGGAAGAAGAAGAACGGCTATTTGGGAATAAGAAGAAGAGACGCTAGAGGAGGAAGAAGAGCCGTCTGTCGACTGTCGAGGAGGAAGAAAAAGAGAAGTCTGTTGACGGGAAGAAGAAGAGAGGCATGAGATCATATCAGATCTGGGTATAAAATATCCCATGGAAAATTACAATTAGGTATCCCATAGTTTTTAAAATTTTTTAATTTAGTCCCCTAGGTTTTTTGAAAGTTCAAAATAGCCCATGAAAAATTACATATCAGTCTCTGTAGTTTTGTTTTTTTTCCATTTTTGCCCCTGTTTCTTTATATTTTTGCACTTCAGTCCCTAGAGTAAAAAAACTTGGTGATAATCATTATTGTTAAAAAATCATAACATACCGTATCCCCGCACCCGTGTCCAAATTCGGATCCATATCCGCGTATCCTCTATTTTTTGACTTCACGTGTCCGACACCTAGATTCGTACCTACACCCGACACCCGACACCCGCACACGAGTCCGAGTAACATAGTCTCCCACTTAAATTTCTGACGTCCCCGTCAGAACCGATCATACACACGGTCCACAAATCTTTGCCTCTTTAGCCATTGTGGGATTAAAACGACTCACTTTGTGTCTCCAACTCCGGACCTCCATCTCTCCATTGTGGGATAATACCACCAGTCTTCGTGTCCATACATCTGACAACCTGATTGGATGACCCGATCCGAGCTTTCGAGAGTTGACTCTGATACTATATGAAACAAATCAGGTCAAATTCCGAGTCCGGAACAATTCTCGGGTCAAATCTTAAGTCCGAATCGAATCAAATCCATTTAAATATGGCCTTAAATCACTGACCCAATGTCTCACCCAAAATGTCATAACTGAATGTACTATTGATAGTAACTTAATTCCTTAAGTATATACAAATTTTTTTAATATCTTTTGATGTGGGACTGAGATGTTTCATTTGTTATAAGTAGTAAACCTTTCAGTTGCAGAAACATTAGCTACTGTTGACCTTAACACTTCCTTTTGGTGTCAGGATAAACTCTACAATTGGATTCTGAGACACATTAACTACTGTTGACCTTAACAGTTCCTTTTGGTGTCAGGATAAACTATACAATTGGATTCTGAGACAACAAGAAGATGGATCAAGAGTGACAGCTACTGACATAACTGCTTACATACAGGTTTGTCAGCTTCCAATTTTTTTTCTTTTTTTTGGTGTTAGTGTAGTTTCACATTATAATTACTGAAATGCAGTCCCATTAATTTTCAATTTATTGCTTCTTTAATATTCTTCGATGCATGCTTGGTTGACATTTATATATAGCTTCCTTTTCTAATTCTTTATACATTTGGTAATTGTTCTCCGGTTGCAGTTTCATTAGCCTATTTTTTTGATTATAATCTCTTATGCTGCACATGTTAAAGAGGCACCAAGGCGGTTTCAGTCATGTTCAATTGTTCATGTACATCATGTCCCTAGAGGAAATTTTTACTCACAAAACTAAATAATAAATAAGTTCTTATGCTGCATATATCTTGATCTTGTGGGAGATGTACGTATTGTCACCATAGAGGAAATTTTAATCACTATTTTCCTTGTTTGTCCAAATATATATTCTCACACACATACACACCAAGAAACCTTCTCTTGTGTATAGTTATTTACTGTCCAAAAGATTGACCCCTTGGACAAAAATAACCATTATTTAGGAAAAGAAGTTATATTAAAATTTTCTTTAAAAAAAAAGAAGGGTTAAAATTATCGGATGAAAGATCTAATATATACTCTCCCTGTTTTCTTTTAATTGACGTTTTAGGAGGAAGCGTGTAGATTAAAAAATGTCATTAATGCTTTGTCTAATCTATTATTTGGGTATAAAATGTTAATATTACCCTTTTAAAACTTTTTGTAAAGATGAAAGAGAAGCACACTAGTATTTGATGTTTAGAGATAAGTCATTAATTCTTTCCTGAAATCTACAAATGACATATAAAAAGAAATAATTTTTTTTGAACAAAGGGAGTAACATGAAGGTAAATATAGTACTTATTTCTCTACAATTTCAATGGGGTTGCATTAGTGCCAGATCATGAAATTGTACTGCCACAACATGCTTATTATGCTTCAACAAATTGACCATTTTCTCCTATTTGTATTCAAAATCAATCTGGCATCATTTTGTCTTGCCAATCCTCTGTTGATTGTAATTGTTTCCATCTGCAAACCTTTGTCTTCTCCACCTTCATTTTGTTTCACTACCCTCCAAGACACCACTTCCACCTACGACCATTCCCTTTGGCAACTTAGTGCTAAAAAGTCAGGACTATCAGAACCATCGTCAGCTGCTGTAAATTTAGCCACATCGTCACCTGTATTATAACTCTGTTTGAGCAAATATTATCGGATCCAGACATCATGTCCAGCCACCACTATTAATGGAGATTTGCATTTTCAACTACATATAGATTTCAGATTTAAATTGAGGTATCTGTACGTAAAGTTGAAAAAAATACTAATGATGTTGTTGGAACTGAAATCAACTGGTTGCTGGGATGAATACTCTCATTACAAAAATTTTAGGCATGAGATCAAATATTTATTTATGATTAATTACAGATACTCGAAAGTAGCCTAAGGAGGTCAGACTTGTAGATGTTTTCTTTTGGCATAGTCATTGTTGTTGTTGCACTACTGCTACCAATTGAAATAGTATCTCCTGTTTGCATGTTCATTTTTTTGGTGTGTGTGGTGGTGTGGGAGGGGACCAGCCGACTGGGCTACACATGAAAAAAGAGGGGCACGGGGTGGGGGGTGGTAGACCAGCCTGCTCAAACCCCTTCCCAACTGGATGAGCGTCGAACCTAAAATCCAACCTATTGGATGATTCCTTTACCAGTAGCTAAGTTTTTGTTCTTCTTTTGTAGGATACACTACATGTGTTTTGTCTTTAATGTAAGCTCAAATGCTGCTTTTGCAAGCGTGAGGCTGATACAGTTCCACCTAAATTGCAAGAATTATTAATGTTTGCATTTGGAATTCCTGTGATTTTCTGCTTAAAGGTCTCTTGTCATCACTTTGCATTCTCTGCTATTTTGATCGTCATGTAAGTATGTAACCTATCAACCAATTCCTTACTAAAGACTACTCTGGTGCAGAAAATGACATTTCTAAACTAGTCTTGTGCAGCAGGGTATCAATTGTGTCTATTCTGGTGTCAGTTGTACATTGTTAGTGTACATGTACATCATAAAAGTGCAGTCATATTTTGTTGTCTTCCTTTGTGGTCATTCTTCTGCATTATGACGATAATCAGTGTTATTCATATTCAAGGCATCTGCTCTCGTTTTGTGAAAGTCTATATATGTTTTTTTTTGGTTTGTTGTTCTTAGATTGTTTATTACATGCAATCTTCAATTGTTAAAATTTTATAGCGACTACATTTTTTCCTCCCAGTGAATAATAAATGGATTTAATCTTACTCAACTGACTAGCTATTTGTTGACTTATCTCCATGTAGAACGAGCTTGAGTATAGCGCAGAAGAGCCCCCAGCGTCTCCCAGGTTGCACTTCCAACAACACCAGCACTATCCAACTGCAATGCATCCAGGCATCCCAGTTTCGACTAATTCAAGTGGTTCAGCATCTGCTGCGCAGGGACTTCGCTCAGGCCACTCTGATCACCAAGCTAAGAACTCCGTATTCTCAAATGCTCTCTCTAGCCCTGTTCGTTGTGGCCTTCAAAACTATCACTTGGGACAGGGTGGTTACTACCCGAATAACATTATTCCAACCGGGAATGGAAATAGAAATGTTGAAAATGGTTTCCCCCATCACTTGAACAGGGATTCAAATACAAATACCACTAGCTCCAATGACTCCTCAATGGACATGCATGCTGATAGCCCTGGTCATGAATATCATCCTTACTGAAATCTCTGTTTCACAACCTCTCTCCCAAAGTGAAAAGCGCATACTGTAAAAATGGTTTTGCTTACACAATAAACGTGCAGGTTTCCAAGGCCTTGCGTGGTGTTTGAACTGTGAAAAGAAAGTGAGCGTTTGGGTAAGGCAGCCTCTCTAGCGCAATGAGTTGTTGGGGTTACTTTGTGTTATTTGCATGTGTGGGTTGAGTTTGTTTTTTGGACCAAGTTGAAAACTCGTAGGTTTCATTTGTGTTTCTGTAACTTCTGGACGATGACATTATATAACTATTAAAAATGTGTTCGCCTGTTATGAGTCAAAAATCTGATATTATTTGTATAAATTTGTGTTGATATTAAATATTCATGTGGATACAGGAATGTATAAAGAAAGAGTTTAATTGGGCTTGACATATAAATCTTTTTATTCTTCATAATGTTTTGTGCCTTCATTTTATTGTGTGTTTTCATATATTTTATGAGTTAAATGTTTGCATATATTTTCTGGTTAGCATTAGTGTAGACACGCATCCGGGAGGTGATCTCTATTTGCATGTCGAGTCAATACTGTATTGATCAATTCATTCATGGATTTAAAATTAGAGATATTTGTAGACACTCGAAATTTTCTGTACACCTGTCACTAACATTGCAGGAGGACAGATTCGTCTTTCAAGAGGGAACCCTGGAAGACGGTTCATATTCAGTCCGGATACTATCGGAAGTTCAGCATCAACCCCGGAGTACACACCGGGAGTAACAAATCCAACTTCGGAGATAACCCCGAGGCATGCAAATCTAATACCGGAACACACACCGGAGAAGACCGATTAATCTCGGAGATAACCCCGAGGTATCCAGTCTCAGTCCTAACCATGAGAATAGCTACCAACCTTGGCGATAACCCCAAGGAATGCAGTTCTGGCGATAACCCCGGAAATGCTTGTTCCAAATGCAAGCAGTTTCAATCTCGGCGCTCACAACGAGATACTCAGTACCAACTCGGATATAACACCGGGAGAACAGGCATACCTCAGAGATGACACTGAGGACCTTCAACCATTGCAGCAGTCCAATCTCAGAGATAACCCTGAGCAACGTCTGCTTTATCAGCCCAAACCGGAGATAACCCCGGTGAGGGGCTAAGTCGTCATCTCGCCACCATGACGCCACATCACGTCGTCTCAACATTTCAGACATACATTTTTACACATCAATGTCCCACAAAAGCTCAGAAGAACCAATCTCGAGTGACTATTGCGCAGGGTAACGAATAGAATTTGAAGCTGAAGACCGGAGGGCATCGTCCCATCTTCATGACATCGTACAACCTTTAATCCCATGTCATTGTGTAACTCTCGACAACGGCGGTCCGAAATAGGTCCTATATACCTCAGTCGGATGCCCAGATTGCAATTCTGAAAGTTCGAGTGGACATCACGTTGCCCGCGTGCACGTACTACGAGACGTCGCGACCCGCAAAACCCGGGGCAACCCGGGTAGCCTCTGGTACACCAGCGGCTCCAGCCGCAGGTACACCAGCGGCTCCACTCTCTATAAATAGAGGGGGGTGGCCATTTTAAGAAGAGAAAGAGCGAGGAAGCCCTGTCCAATTTGTTCCGTACTTGCAATATACTGAGTGATTTCCCATTTTAAACACTTGTGAGCTCACATATAGCTATTTTTGTACCTACAAAAGTCAGTGTTTATTTACTTTAAAGATATAGAAGTCTTATTTGGCAGCCCACTGTAAGCCTTCTTACACACTTTAAAGCCTTTCTCTCCATCTTTGTACACACCCTTCTTTAAGTTGAGAGTCGTGTTGCGTTTATTTGCCCGAACTTCGGTCCGTGGTTTTATTTCAGTTTGGATATATATATATATATATATATATATATATGGACTAACATTATCGAGTTATGCCTCGATTGAGCCTAGACTTCGGTCTGGAGCGTTTACTTACTTTTGTATATATATATATATATATATATATATATATATATATATACATTTATATATGTGAATTGCGTGTCGAACTCTGTTCGATGAGCCTAGACTTTGGTCTGAAACGTTTAATGCTTTATTTTATATATATATATATATATATATATATATATATATATATATATATTTACATTTCGTCCCACCTGGAGTTTACTTCGTGGTGGTTGACCGTTTTTACTGCTTTCTATACATTTCGTCCCGCCTGGAGTTTCCTCCGTGGCTATTGATAGCTTTTACAACTTTATTTACATTTCTGATCCCCCATGGAGGTGTTTCGTGGTTGGTGATCATGTCTGTATATATATATTTACGACTTTTATATATATACATGCTTACTGCGTTTATATCAATTGCGGCATCATGTGAGCCTAGGAATCATGTGATCACAGATTCAGTCCACTGAATCTAGACTCGGTTCCCGTGATGGACCTTTTCAACTGTAAGCAGCTTGTAAATTTATCTGCGATGTCTGAATTACCTCAGATGTTTTTCATACCCACGAGGAGTTCAGCACCTTTTGTCCATTATTTTCATACAGATGCCTCGCATCTGTAAAATAAAATTAATCCAGCCGAATACGGAATAAAATGAAAGTATCAAAGATCTCAATTACTATTGAGCACAGGGTTTGAAAAATCTCTTTTATAAAGCATCACTGCTATATCTTGTTTAAAACTGAATTTTTACACAAATTCAAGTCCTTTGTATATAGGTGCAAACGAGGCATAGCACTATTTTCAAATAACAACACATTGACCCCCCCCCACACACACACATTCAGATAATAGTTTCTTAAAAAGTGGCGGTCACCGTGGCAACACGGATGTCGGGGGGTGCCTAACACCTTCCTTCCGCATAAGCAAGTCCCCGGACCCTAATTGAATCTCGGTTTCACAGACCCGTTTAGCAGTGTCACATCACTGGGTCTATGTGCAAATCTTTTCTCGGTTGTGTTAGTACAACCAGTTAAAAAATCAACTGACGACTCTTATAGTCCAATCGTCGACATTACACATGTCGGACCTTTTTTACTTGTTTTTTTAAATAAATCTCACATAAAATGAGAACACCAAAAAATAAGTAATGAAAAGGGACAAATAAAAATTCCGACATCGACAGGTGGCGACTCTGCTGGGGACTCCAATAAGAGGACTTAAGCCGCTACTACAATCTTTTCAAAACTATTATCTGCTTGTGTGTGGATGTTGCATTTACATTTATGATGAATGTGTACGAATGCATTTCCTTATTGCACTTAGTGCTTCGCACCATATCTGTTTGTGATATTAGTGCTTCGCACATGTCATCATTTTCATACGGTGAGACGTGATGTATGTGAATGTATGTTGTGTGGTCCCTCCATCAGGAGGCTATCCCGTCGGTGTTTGATTACTGAACTCGTAGGAAGACTAATTCCACGAGGCTTAGGAAAGGCACCACCCAAATTCGCTCCAGTTGAAAGACCGAATTTAATTTCCGTCGAGTAAATTGCGATGATTTGGGAACCTTCATGCCAAAAAGTCGCGAGAGTAATTTAAGATAGGTCAGCCTTTGATAAACCCAACACAGAGGAAAGTCTTTTCATGCTTTTGCATTACTTACAATATTCATGCCATATTCATGTAATGAGAGATATGAAGAAACGTGTATACACACATGTTTAAAATTGACATGCTATTACGAACAGCTAATATCCGTTTTTGCAAGATAAAATTCCTAAAACGAACACATCATATAGCATGTTAATTTACATTCCCTAAAGACTAAACTATGCAAGTCTTTCGCAGGGAATCCATCGGACCTACTACCCGGACAAAATCCAAAAAGGCCGCGGGCCTACAGCCAATTATGTCGTCATCCGACCAGACTGACCTTAATCCAGTTTCTCGCAAGGAATTCGACGGATTAAGTAAACAAATTATAGATTTGGCTGTTCTGCTTAAAGAACTACAACAATCTACGCAGGGTCCAAAAATACCCGTACATACTGAATCCTCTACACAAGGGGGAGCCCAGGTCGTTACAATACTTGAACTGTAGTTGGATACGACCAACAAAATTCATGATGACACCCATCTCAAAAGAGATCCAGACACCGGTGATATCAAAAAGAAAGTTCTTCAGATGGAAGAGACCCTTCGCGCTATCAAAGGAATTGGAGTACACGGGAGTGTTTCATATGCTGACCTTTGTATATTCCCCGGTGTTCATTATCCAGAAAAGTTTAAAACTCCTGACTTCAAAAAATATGACGGGTTAGGAGATTCTTATACCCATTTGAAGGTATTCATTGGAGAACTTGGATCTTATGCAGAGGACGAGAAGCTCAGAATGCAGCTGTTCCAGAAAAGTCTGACTGGAGAAGCCCGTTTATGGTATACCAGATTAGACAACTCCAAGATCCATAACTGGGAAGAGCTAGCACACGTTTTCCTCACTCAATACAGCTTTCAGTCACAAATGACTCCTGACCGGTATCAGATTACCAAGGTCAAGAAACAATCTAATGAATCTTTCAGAGAGTATGCTCAAAGGTGGAGACGCCTAGCTGCCCAAGTTATTCCTTCCATGACAGAATCAGAAATGGCCATGACCTTCATAGACATACAAGAAGCTCCTTTCTATGAAAGAGCGTTAGCCGGCATCAGTAAACCATTTTCTGAAATGATCAAACACGGGGAGATGACTTAGATGGGATTGAAGTCAGGAAAGATTCAAGACCTAGCTACCTTTAAAGCTGTTGCTGAGCACATCCAGTCTGGAAATTATGGAAAAAACCCCCGGAGAGTCCATAAAAATAAAGAGGAAGATATTTCCCTGATACTGCAGGGTCAAAAAGGCAATCAGAACATGCCTGTTCAAAGGAAAAATTATATTCCCTTTCTAGCTCAGTCTTCAAATCCTCCATTGCCAAAAGGTGGAGAAGTCAAACGCCCTCGAGTGTTCACACCCTTAGGGGACTCCCTCGAGAACATTCTTACTCTTCTGACAACACAGAAGAAAATCACGCATCTTCTTCCATCAGCCAACCCTAATGGACGGGGTTTCAATGCTGCTAAGAAATGTGCATATCATGCCGGGGCACCTGGACATGATACTCAAGATTGTTGGGCCTTGAAACACAAGATCCAAGACTTGATAGACAATGGGGAAATTGTGAAAGCCCCGAATCCGGGTCCCAAATCACCGCGGATCCGGTACAATCATTCTATCACTATTTGCAGAAGATATAAACATAAATTATTTATACAATAAACGTACACATTATTTCTCCAAAATCGAGTAACCTTAACTTATACACAATTCATAAACTATCAGACATATAACATATTTATTAAACTATTCCATTACAAATTAGCTGCACATTTTATTTCAAGCTGAACTTGGCATTATCCTTTTCCTGTATCCGACATTTTCGCCTTAATCTGTAATGTTAAATCATGATATAGCAAGGGTGAGCATAAAAGTTGCCCAGCAAGTTTAAATTCAATAATATAACGATATATCATGATTGAAAGAATCTCAATAATAAGCTGGCTATAATTCAACAATATAATTGTCAACTAGCAGGAACAAACTTTATGACTGAACAAGTATTATACATGAACAAATATATCTGAACCAACTGGTAATGAAGGTGATCAGCCTTTCATACCTGACTTATACATACAATATGTATAGAATACAATTCATGGCAACCAACAATGATTAACCATAAGCTTATCCGAATGAAACAATTCTTAGTAGAGTTAAATAAAAACAAACTTGCCTGAACCGTTGATTATCGCTACACAATTTAATAAGCTTTGTCTGGTCGAAGACCTAATATATAAATAATATCGATATACAAATTAGAATAATATCATCATCACAGTAATTAAAGTAACCTAAACACATAATCTTATCAGTCTATAACACATATAAGACTCGGTATCAAGTCAAACTATTACCGTCTGAGTTGAACCCGATAAAAATCTAACATTCCGACGGTCTAGTCAGACTTTTATCGAGTCTAAGTTCAATTAAACTCTGTCTTAACACCTAACAATTATCTCAGATAATTTTAATAACAGTCAAACTATTTTTCATAAGCTCGTAATAATTTTCAGATAATTATTACTATTTATCAAGATTTTTAAATCATTAAACTCGTATTTAAATGAATTAAATACCCATATTTATTTATTATCAAATATTAATAAATTTCATGTCATAATATTATAATATATTTATAATATCATAAGGTATTTTTAATACTTTAAAATCATATTTATATAATTTTTAAACAGTTAAATTCATTATCCGATAATTGCTATTAATATTAAAATATTAATATTTTTATGACAAAAAATCAAAAGTTATATTTTATAACTTAAAATATTTTTATAACACTTAAATCATTTTTATATAATTTTTAAAGCATTAATTCTACTTTTCCTTGTTTTATTTAATCTATTTATTAAATAAAATAATTATCATTAATATTGATTAATTAATGAAATTCATCACAAAATATTAAAAGTCATTAAAAATAACTTAAAATATTTTCTAATACCATAATATTATTTTTCATGTATTAAAATCATTTTTAAATAATTTATTTAATATTATAACTAAATAAATTAAATACCATTTATATTCCAAAAATATTAAATATTTATGAAATATACTCAAAATAATTAAAAACTATTTTTTAGACTTTACAATAATTTTTCGGAATTTATTTTGTATTTTTAATAATTAAAAATTATTTTTATCTATTTTTAAATAATTTCCGAAAAAATAAAAAATTCAAAAATTAATAAAACCGTCGCTAAAGGGCCCTATAGCGACAGAACGGTCGCTATAGGTGTTCTTGACCATGTTCTTGAGCTGCCCAGAAACTCATCGACAGCGGCTAAGATAGGAGGTTTGACCGACTATAATTCTCAGTACCAACATGATTTTGGCTAACTCAGACTTTGATCGTGTAGTGGAAATGTACTACTACAATAACAAACCATCATCTAGGTCATAACACAACAAAACATAACGATCTGGGCTCAACAACTTCCTGTCAGAACAGTTCTGGGTTTTTTCAGAAACCCAGAAGTTCGTGGTGCCTCTTTCTAGCTTACTTTAATCTAGGTTTTGATCATCAAATAAGGTATATTATGATTCAAATTTACAGTCAACATGTCCCAGAACATAATTATAACAGCAGATTAGTCCAACTACATCATACTAAGAGATTAAGGTTGGTCAAAGTTCTGACAGAAAATCGCTCAAGAAAGTTTCTGGGTTGCCCAGATTGTTCTTCAGACAGATCGGTCAACTATAGTTTGACCGACTACAACATTGATTCTGTTATGGATCTAAGTGATCTAAAGGTTTTAATATATACTCCTCATGTCAGGCTACAAGGATAAAACAACAACATAGACTAAATCATTACTAGAAGCAAGATCAGAGGGCATCAAAAGCATGTCAGAAATTCTGAGAATTTTCTGGGCTGCCCAGAAGCATAACCGTTGTAAGACCCCGAATTTTATGAAATAAAAGTATTCAATTTTTCTTATAATTACTATTCAGTAAATGGTTAAATTGATAAATGTTAAAGTTAAGGGTGATATATGAATTTTTTTTTTCAAAATACACAAGTGGTTATAAAATATTCATTGTTGTCAGGGAATATTCGTTTGGTCGTGAAATATTTTTTCTGCCGGGGAATATTCGTACGACGGCGCAGCTATTTGTGGGTCCCATAACAGAATAACTGTCGGATGAAGAAAATGACAAATTTAAGTTTTTACAAATAACGGCGTAGTTGTTACCGTTAACACTGTTGGAATACCCGGTGATTAAAATACAGTAATACGCGTTATTGCACAGTACCACACGGTATTGCATATTATTTTTGAAATTATTGATTCTTACGTAAGAAGGCACTACTCAATAATTGTTGCGTTAATATTTTATATTATTGTTGTTTCAATAATTGTTGCTGCACAGTATTTTCCATTATCAGATCAATAATTCATATTATTTGAATAATATTATTAGATAACATTATTGGCAATGTTTAGAAAGTTCTGTCTAGAGAGAGGTTTGGTCATCTAATTGCGCGCCAGTAAGGAGAAATCCTTATTGGAAAGCCCCCTCTTTCTTGGGAACGGCCTGGTTGTCATAAATGTGATTCTGTAATATTATTTGTGAATAATTAATTATTAATTCATATGATAAGGAAATATTTATTTTATGTGGATATAATTGAGGGATATATTTTTGTGGTTAAAAATAAAAGAGTTAATGTTGAGGTTTTTATCAGTATTTTTGTCAGAATGGAGGTATTAAAAATCAGGGTTTTTGAGATATTTTGCGGGGGTTATAATTTTTAATCCGACCGTTGGATCGTGGTAATTTTTGGATATGTTATACATATATAAGTTGAGTATATGTCCACAAATTTTGAACCGTTAAAAATGTACGTATGATTTATTATGAATTTTACGAGATGACTAGTTCAGAAATTATTGAATTTTCGGAGTTTATCATTTTGATGAAAAATTCTAGAATTGGTGGGCTCCACTCTTGGTTGGTGAAGAAATGTGCTGAGATTTTTATTCAAATGTGGTGGGTGGGAATAGTAGCAGGTAAAGCCATCAGGTTGCAGGTTAAGTCTGCTTCGGCGTGCTAACATTTTCCTATAAATAGAGGACTAAGTTAGAATTGAAAATCACACCAGAAACAAGTTTTCTCTCTTTCTCTCACTAGATTATTGAGTTTTTTTTGTGAGTATTTAGATACTCTATGAGTTTCTATTCATCAGTGCAAGTTTACTTCAGCCTTTTACCGATCAGAAGTACTGCTCTTTTGAGGTAAGGGATAGTAAGGGATTTTAAGGGTTGTTATATTTTCCAGTTTCGTAATTTTTTTGACCTTCAAAAATTTTGGAAAAATTTGAAATGATATTTTGATGAGTTTTCTTAATTGGGTCCAAAATGGTGATTTTTGGATGTATAGATTGAGAGTTATGAATTTTATGAGAAAAGACTATTTTAAAAGTAACCGCTTATAATTCCTTGTGGTTAACTCCAAAATTGATGAAATTTTTATTGGGAGTACATGTATATGATAGAAGTATACTCTGTAAATTTCAGAATTTTTGGATAAAAGTATAATTTTTGATAAATGTCTAAATATTCGGCTGTTTTAGCCATATGAAAAATAGTAAATGACTTTTAAAAATTATGAGAAAAATATATGTTCACTATAGGACTATATTATACTAAATCCCAGAAAAGAAATATTTTTGGAACTGATTTGGTATTTTTTATGAAAATAGTCTAGTTATGAGTAAATGAATTAAATATGTTTTGTGAAGTAAGAAAATTGGAAAATAGGATTTTATGACTTGAGAATCTTATATGAGGTATATGCAGATTTTTGATGAGGGTTTTGGTTATTGGTGATGAAATCTTATGAGTTTGGCATTTTAGAATGATTAAATGCATTATTTAGTAAAGTGTAAACAATTAAAATAAATTGTTTATAAGCTTAAGAAATATTATTCTTTCAATATCATTATACCGAAATATTGGTATGTATTTTATTGTGGAATTTCTACCTTTTTGTGTCGGGGTTACTATTCACGAGTTACTATTCACGAGTTACTATTCACGATAAAATTAGTTTTTTTTTTCTAACCAAATTATAGTTGATTTATGAATATTACTCTTGAGATTAATTCTATATGTTGATCATATTGTTTTTATTATCATATATAACATTTTTATAACCCTGATGTTGAAATTCTCTTTCACTTGAGTGTAAAGATGGGTAGATTATTGGTATGATCATGACTTTGGGTTCTCTTTGGCCAGTAGTGCGAAGTTGAATTATTGACTAGTATGATCATGACCATTGAATTTATAATTGAATATCTTCAGCTTAAGTGCAAAGGTGAAATGATCAACATGGTTATAATTATTGTTTATATAAATGATTATATGTTTCTTTGAGATATTAATATATTTGGCCGTAGTGCAAATATGAACTGTTGAGGAATATCTTTGGCCTGTAGTGCAAAGATGAAATATTGATGAATATCTTTGGCCTGTAGTGCAAAGATGAATTGTTGATGAATATCTTTGGCCCGTAGTGCAAAGATGACATGTTGTTGAATATCTTTGGCCAGTAGTCAAAGATGAACAGATGTTGAGATAAACATGACCAACTGGTGATACAAATGAATATCTTTGGCCATAGTGCAAAGATGAAGTTATTAGTATGATTATGAACAGGAAATGTGATTTGGTGTAACCATGATCTTTGATGTTTCAGGTAAAGATAGGTGATGAAAATTATCTTCGTCCTGGATGAGAAGAGAAATTTAGAACTACAGTTATGATTATGAGTTATTCATATGATTGTGGACCAGAATTATTGATTGATGTTACAGGGATAAAACATTATTGCTGGATTTTTAACATGGAGAAGATAATAGACTTTATAGTCTATTTGACTATTCTAATGGATTGCTCGTTCCGCTGCAACTATGGTTGAAATTTTTATCATTTACCATATATTCTAAATCTCTGATTTATTATTGATGAAGCCTATTGATAATTTAATTATTTTTAGTCATGATATTCTTTACTGAGCTAGTTGTGCTCACCCTTTTGCTTCACAATTTCTTTCAGGTAATAAGAGTGTAGCTGGGTCGAGCGAGGGTAACGGGAAAATAGAACGGTGGTCTCTAGCTGTGGATGTTCTCCTGAAACAGTATAGAAAAGTTCATTTAGTAATTTTATTTGGTGAATCCAATAGGGTAAGGTGTACCCAACGTTGGAAGGGTGGTTTGCCACTATCATACAAGATGTCTAACGACATACAACCTCGTGTCATCATAAGACAGGGATGTGCTCATCCACTTGCTGAGTATATATACGAGCACTACCTATATAATCTTGATGTTTGTTTGAAGTATAATTCTCAATTAGAGACAGTAGAGATAATGATATGTCAAGAGAAGACTCACCACTGGAAAGAATATGATAGTAATCTTCTCGTTTTTCTTTGGGGTCTATTGGGTCAACCAAGGATAATTCTGTGGCCATATGATATCTATCATAACCTAGACGCATGGCCTCCCATGTACGAAGGTTTCCTTGAGCACTTCCCAAAGATTCTAATTTCTAAAACAGTTTTTGACTATACCTTTATGTAAGGTGTCATTGTGAGGTGATGTCCACGGTTGGAACACGAGTCACATTTGGTATATATTTGTATCCAAACTCACAGCATATGTGTTGTTGTATTTTGCACGACAATTGTTGTAATAAAGTTGTAGTTGTTTTCTGTACCATGTATTTGGCGACTCAGAATAGGTTGGATGGAATGGACCTATTTTGGGGCTGTCACAACCGTGATCGGTCAACGCGGTTTGACCGCTTGAATCTCTTAATATACTAAGGATCTGGTCTTGTTTCTAGCTTCATATCAAATTACTCATGACATAGAACACCTTTATAACATAAAACAACATATATCTAAAACAGAGAAAGATCTAGGGCCTCTGATATATGACTGTCAGGCCATTTCTTGAACTTTTTTAATATTTTTAAAAATGCTTGATTCATGCATCTAGATGTTATGGATCCATGATCTAACAACCCAGATCTCTAATTGACGCCTTATAACACATATTTAACCAACAACTAACATTAAACAACATAAAATCAAAGGATTTCAAAATTTTAGGGTTCTTACCACTTTGAGCCTTGATTTTTGATTCTGACTTTGATCCTGTTATGGGAAACTATGATCTGATTATGTTTTAACTTCTCATACCTTCTTCACTCTCATTCCCGAAATCTTAGAGAGAAAAGATGGGCTTGGACAAATTGAAAAAATAAAGTAAGCATTTTCTTATTTTAATTTTTGATTTGTTTGATTCATTGAATCTAGTGGGTATAGGTGGCACCAAAGATCAGATATGGTACGATATTTAACACATGCCAATATCTAAATGGATAAGTCAACAAGATTTGGCAAGTCTTTTACTTAATCATTAAGAAAAGGGTATTTTAGACATTTCACATTTAATTTTAAAGACATTCTTGTCATTTGCCCTAACCCTCAGGGTTTAGGATTTGAGTTAGGATTTAGGGTTTGAACCCTTTAAGGTTTAGGGTTTAAGGTTAAAACCCTTAGATTTTGAAAATAAATTCTAAAATTTCCAAATTAGGTTTTCAAAAATAGAAAATTAGTATTTCTAAATTATAATTTGAATTTTCTAATTATATTAAAATTTCTTAATCAAAATTTAAATATTGCTAATTAGGATTAATATTTCCTAATTAAACTCGCCAATTAAGCAATTAGGGTCAAAATCAAATATTAGGGTTTTAAAAATTCTCGGAACTGAACTTAGGGTTTCTTAACCGGTTTCTAGGGTTTCTTGTTAAACGCTAGAGTTTTCTAACCGAACGTTGACGTTCTTAATATATACTTAGGGTTTGACACAGATATCGATTATCTGGTCAACCCTTGACCCTTAACCACATACTGTACACATACAGAACATAAACGCTTATTCCCTTAATCCTGAATAATTCACTTAAATCCTTCACAGAATTTTGAAATCCTTAAAATTCCATCTTAAAAATATCAAACGCATATACTTATTTTCTGTCTAGGTTCTAATTTTGAACCTTAAATCAATTAATTAAATTTTAAAAATTTTCTAAATTCTCGGGTTGTCACATTCACCCCTTCTTCTAAAAATTTTGTCCCCAAAATTTACCTCACACCATACACCTTACACCATTCATACTCATCATCCCATGCTACCCAATACACCTCTCACAAGAGTAAAATTTTTGAAATTGTGCTGAGGAGTTTTACAGACTATTGTCTGTCATTTTTGCAAAGGTTATATGGAAATTCATCCGCTAACCGTCTTAACTTACGGACATAGTGGGTAATTAGCCTGATATGCCATGTACTTATTAAGTACTTCTGGTCTGATCTGTTTCTCGTATTCGCCTTGGGCACATAAACTTCTACCTCAGTCTTAATGGATTCTGCACCAAAATAATTTGGTTCGAAAAATTTCTTTCAATAAACACTTAGAGTTTTCATAAACTTTAGTCTAGCTGAATCGAATAGCATAGACCCATATCAATAATTCAATTCAATCGAATTATTTAGGTGTAGCCAAACCCCGTTGGCAAATTAAAATTTTTGAAAATATTTTCGAGGATGATGTCATGATGCCGTACTGTATTAACAGTCCGTTTGAGGATGCCGTCATCATATGAATTTGTCATAACACATCATACAATAGTGGAATAATGATTTTTAGATCGAATTCACACTAAGTATTCCTGCATTTACAACTCTATCAACTTTTTATCATCTCTGTACCAGGTTACATGGTACATAAGTGATAAGTAAAATAACTTTTGATATTTCGAATCATCTTCGTCTAGCTAAAACAAGTAGCATAGACTATACTTTAAACCGTTTCAAAAATGATTATGAGTCTATATTTTTTTAAAAAAAAAACACATAGTGCGCATTTAGCTTGATGTCCAAAAAGTTTGGAGTCTAGCATGGCTAGGAATTTTGGAAATCTATGTCTCCACTAATAATTATTTGCTTAAACAGTCTATCTATTCCTATTATTCTTAATACTTCATTCACACAAAACTATACCCAGTTCGTCAAACTTACCACACTTATGAGTTCAGGAACTTGTTACCATCATATGAGTTTAAGAACGTGTCCTAGACAGACCTTTGGCGTCCATTCGCTGAGGGGTTCATAAACATTTTATATAATTATGAGTCACGAACATACCATAAGTATGAGTTTTAAGAACTCGTACTTCACCTTATATTCTCTACCTATAACCTATCTATCTGTTATACACATGAGAAAGAAATCACCCTTTTTACATGCATATAGCAAATAACGTGACACAAATATTTCAATGATTATCAGTGCCAGAAACTAAGTTATTTTTACACCAAGTACAATTCCCCGCCCATAACAAGGAATCATACAACTCAGCTACTGACATGAGTCCTTAATTGAATCCCCACCTAAACCTACTCCCTTCTCAATACGAATTTCATTTAATCCGTATTCATAATCCTTTCCTGAATCTGTACCAATTTATAGTACCACTGACACACAACATTCTTGCCGCGGACTTATCTATCATTCGTTTAATCCATATCAGATCACAGGGTGATCTCATCGTATATAATACGATCCATTTCTATTCTATGATCGTTTTATTTTTCGATCTCCTATCACTGTACTATTAGTCTTTTAGACTCTATCTATTCACCACTACTTTTCAATTATATTATCAGAGTTAGGGAACTCCGTATCTTATAATTCGCCGAGATCCGTCTTTGAATCTTACCGACACTCTAACTCTATTTGAGTTAGTACCTATCCTAATCACTACGGTTATTAGTCTCAGGTAACCATACCTAAGGTTTATAACCAACAGCTTTGATACCAACTATGAAAGCCCCGAATCTGGGTACTAAATCACCGCGGATCCGGTACAATCATTCTATCACTATTTGTGAAAGATATAAACATAAATTGTTTATACAATAAACGTGCACATTATTTCCCCAAAATCAAGTAACCTTAAATTATACACAATTCATAAACTATCAGATATATAACATATTTATTAAACTATTCTATTACAAATTAGCTGTACATTTTATCCCAAGCTGAACTTGGCATTATCCTTTTCCTGTATCCGATGTTTTCGCCTTAATCTGCAATGTTAAATCATGATATAGCAAGGGTGAGCATGAAAGTTGCCCAGCAAATTTAAATTCAATAATATAACGGTATATCATGATTGAAAGAATCTGAATAATAAGCTGGCTATAATTCAACAATATAATTGTCAACTAGCAGGAACAAACTTTATGACTGAACAAGTATTATACATGAACAAATATATCTGAACCAACTGGTAATGAAGGTGATCAGCCTTTCATACCTGACTTATACATACAATATGTATAGAATACAATTCATGGCAACCAGCAATGATTAACCATAAGCTTATCCGAATGAAACAACTCTTAGTAGAGTTAAGTAAAAACAAACTTGCCTGAACCGTTGATTACCGCTACGTAATTTAATAAGCTTTGTCTGGTCGAAGATCTAATATATAAATAATATCGATATACAAATTAGAATAATATCATCATCACAGTAATTAAAATAATCTAAACACATAACCCTATCAGTCTATAACATATATAAGACTCGGTATCAAGTCAAACTATTGCCGTCTGAGTTGAACCCGACACAAATCTAACATCCCGACGGTCTAGTCGGACTTTTATCGAGTTTAAGTTCAATTAAACTCTGTCTTAACACCTAACAATTATCTCAGATAATTTTAATAACAGTCAAAATATTTTTCATAAGCTCGTAATAATTTTCAGATAATTATTACTATTTATCAAGATTTTTAAATAATTAAACTCGTATTTAAATAAATTAAATACCCAAATATTCTATTATCATTAATATTTATTTATTATCAAATATTAATGAATTTCATGTCATAATATTATAATATATTTATAATATCACAAGGTATTTTTAATACTTTAAAATCATATTTATATAATTTTTAAACAGTTAAATTCATTATCCGATAATTGCTATTAATATTAAAATATTAATAATTTTATGACAAAATATCAAAAGTTATATTTTATAACTTAAAATATTTTTATAACACTTAAATCATTTTTATATGATTTTTAAAGCATTAATTCTATTTTTCCTTGTTTTATTTAATCTATTTATTAAATAAAATAATTATCATTAATATTGATTAATTAATGAAATTCATCACAAAATATTAAAAGTCATTAAAAATAACTTAAAATATTTTCTAATATCATAATATTATTTTTCATGTATTAAAATTATTTTTAAATAATTTATTTAATATTATAACTAAATAAATTAAATACCATTTATATTCCAAAAATATTAAATATTTATGAAATATACTCAAAATAATTAAAAACTATTTTTTAGACTTTACAATAATTTTTCAGAATTTATTTTGTATTTTTAATAATTAAAAACTATTTTTATCTATTTTTAAATAATTTCTGAAAAAATCAAAAATTCAAAAATTAATAAAACCGTCGCTAAGGGGCCCTATAGCGACAGAATGGTCGCTATAGGTGTTCTTGACCATGTTCTTGAGCTGCCCAGAAACTCATCGACAGCGGCTAAGATATGAGGTTTGACCGGCTATAATTCTCAGTACCAACATGATTTTGGCTAACTCAGACTTTGATCGTGTAGTGGAAATGTACTACTACAATAACCAACCATCATCTAGGTCATAACACAACAAAACATAACGATCTGGGCTCAACAACTTCTTGTCAGAACAGTTCTGGGTTTTTCCGGGAACCCAGAAGTTCGTGGTGCCTCTTTCTAGCTTACTTTAATCTAGGTTTTGATCATCAAATAAGGTATATTATGATTCAAATTTACAGTCAACATGTCCCAGAACATAATTATAATAGCAGATTAGTCCAACTACATCATACTAAGAGATTAAGGTTGGTCAAAGTTCTGACAGAAAATCGCTCAAGAAAGTTTCTGGGTTGCCCAGATTGTTCTTCAGACAGATCGGTCAACTATAGTTTGACCGGCTACAACATTGATTCTGTTATGGATCTAAGTGGTCTAAAGGTTTTAATATATACTCCTCATGTCAGGCTACAAGGATAAAACAACAACATAGCCTAAATCATTACTAGAAGCAAGATCAGATGCCATCAAAAGCATGTCAGAAATTCTGGGAATTTTCTGGGCTGCCCAGAAAGCATAACCGTGATCGGTCAACGCGGTTTGACCGCTTGAATCTCTTAATATACTAAGGATCTGGTCTTGTTTCTAGCTTCATATCAAAGTACTCATGACATAGAACACCTTTATAACATAAAACAACATATATCTAAAACAGAGAAAGATCTAGGGCCTCTGACATATGACTGTCAGGCTATTTCTTGAACTTTTTTCAAATTTCTAAAAATGTTTGATTCGTGCATCTAGATGTTATGGATCCATGATCTAACAACCCAGATCTCTAATTGACATCTTATAACACATATTTAACCAACAACTAACATTAAACAACATAAGATCAAAGGATTTCAAAATTTTAGGGTTCTTACCTTGATTTTTGATTATAACTTTGATCCTATTATGGGAAACTATGATCTGATTATGTTTTAACTTCTCATACCTTCTTCACTCTCATTCCCGAAATCTTAGAGAGAAAAGATGGGCTTGGACAAATTGAAAAAATAAAGTAAGCATTTTCTAATTTTAATTTTTGATTTGTTTGATTCATTGAATCTAGTGGGTATACGTGGCACCAAAGATCAGATATGGTAAGATATTTAACACATGCCAATATCTAAATGCATCAGTCAACAAGATTTGGCAAGTCTTTTACTTAATCATTAAAAAAGGGTATTTTAGACATTTCACATTTAATTTTAAAGGCATTCTTGTCATTTGCCCTAACCCTTAGGGTTTAGGGTTTGAGTTAGGATTTAGGGTTTAAGATTAAAACCCTTAGATTTTGAAAATAAATTCTAAAATTTCCAAATTAGGTTTTCAAAAATAGAAAATTAATATTTCTAAATTATAATTTGAATTTTCTAATTATATTAAAATTTCTTAATCAAAATTTAAATTTTACTAATTAGGATTAATATTTCCTAATTAAACTCGCTAATTAAGTAATTAGGGTCAAAATCATATATTAGGGTTTTAAAAATCCCCAGAACTGAACTTAGGGTTTCTTAACCGGTTTCTAGGGTTTCTTGTTAAACGCTAGGGTTTTCTAACCGAACGTTGACGTTCTTAATATATACTTAGGGTTTAACACATATATCGGTTATCTGGTCAACCCTTGACCCTTAACCACATACTGTACACATATACACAGAACATAAACGCTTATTTCTTTAATCCTGAATAATTCACTTAAATCCTTCACAGAATTTTAAAATCCTCAAAATTCCATCTTAAAAATATCAAACGCATACACTTTTTTTTGTCTAGGTTCTAATTTTGAACCTTAAATCAATTAATTAAAATTTTAAAATTTTTCTAAATTCTCGGGTTGTCACAGAAATCGTGGTTACCAAACCAGATAAACCTCACGTTCAAGATAACCCTCTTCCTCAACACAAAGAGGAAGAGGTCAACATGATAA
The DNA here is from genome assembly GCA_016801055.1 of Panax notoginseng. Lineage (NCBI taxonomy): Eukaryota > Viridiplantae > Streptophyta > Magnoliopsida > Apiales > Araliaceae > Panax > Panax notoginseng. Next base: position 72,301,650 of record CM029013.1, read on the forward strand.
ATTGGAGCAATGGACAGAGTTCCAATTTCAATGGCGAGTCATCTCAAACCACCAAAGACGGTGTTGAAAAATGGGATTATGCCAAGTTCCAATTCACAATGGAACGTAAGATGATAGCTCTATGCAAATAGATCGATCAATTGGCAGAACTTGTGACGCCCCCAAAATTAGGTATACATCACCCATCTTGGGTCATCATATACATGGTACAGAATACAAATACAACTTACTAATACAACTGTCGTGTACAATACGACAAAACATAACTGTGAGTTTGAATACAATTATTGTCTAGTAGAGACTATACAAACTCAAAAGGAGTCCTCATTACAATTATTGTCACACTATTTAACAGAATAGTGAGGACTACTAATACTATCATCTAGTCCATCACTCCGTTCCCCGACTCGTCCCAGCTATATTCTCATTTTCTGGAGAGAACAGTGAAAGAAAGGGTGAGCTCAACTAGCCCAGTAAGAAATATTATGACTAAGATAATGCAGAATAAATTATCATTAGCCTTCAACAGTGTTAAACTGATAAAATATAACGAACATCAAGTTTAACTGCAGCGGAACAAGCAATCCATTAAAAGAGTCAAGTAGAAAATAAAATCTACTATCTTCTATGATTTAAAAGGTTTTTCAACACTGTTATCGCTGGGACTCAGCTTAATAAAATAATTCACATCATCGAATCACCCCTGCACTACGGCCAAGGATATTCGTGTATTCATTAATGGTCATGATCATGCCAACAACTGTCCATCAATGCACTACGGGCCAATGAGGACTTTTACCACCTCATTTGTAATATTACGGTCATGATTATACCGAATAATCCCTGGTCATAATCATAACAAGTCCATCTATACACTACAGGCCACAGATGACTTTTAACATTTTATAAACATGAGGATGATGACAATGATATAAGAATTCAATAAAACAAGTTCAAGAATTAATTTATCCAAAAATTAACAACGTCCAAATTGTCAACATGATACTGTTTTGTGGAGTAAAATTCAAGAATGCTTAGAATAATATTTTTATGAAAAGATACTGGATGAAACGCAATTATCAAGGATATTCCACTAATTTCATGGAGTATAGAAGTTAAAACTTAACCAACTGAGTATAATAAAGAATGGAATAACAAAAGAAATCACACAGCATGCGATAGACTGCACAGACAGGTTATTCTAATAGAATAATAAATAATGAAACCAGGTCCGGCGTAAATGCACAGACAGGATATTCCGACAGAATAATAAATAATAGAACCAGGTCCGGCGTAAACGCACAGACAAGATTTTTCGACAGAATAATAAATAATGGAACCAGGTCCGGTGTAAAACACACAGACAGGATGTTCCAATAGAATAATAACAAGACGGAACCAGGTCCGGTGTAAAATACACAGACAGAATGTTTCAACAGAATAATAATAAAAACGGAACCAGGTCCGGTGTAAAACACACAGACAGGATGTTTCAACATAATAATAGAAGAATGTCACCAAGTATAGGGTAGACCGCGTATACAGGTTATTCCAACAGAATAATAAGAAATGGAATAACAAAAGTTCTCTTCATGAATAAGAAAGAATAACACCCCTTACCGTTTTAAAGAAGAACTGAAATAAGGAAATAGTTAAGTAGCAGAATACTTTTCTTCTCTCTCTCTATAGTTTCTCTCTATAGTTTCTCTTTCTAGAGTTCAGTGAATTCGTAAGAAATAATGAAGGAATGAGCTGCTATTTATAGAAAAATGGAATGCATAGTAACTAATCCATGAACGGTCCAGATTGATTACTTTAATCTGACGGTCCATATTTAAAGAAAAATCTTTTAAATAAAATATAATATATTCTATTTATAGAATAACTTTAATTAAGTATTCTGTTTTATATAAAAAGATGTTTCTGTTTTATTACGTTAATAATACGAATAAAATAAAATTTCATTATCGCTAAATAATTCATATTATTAACTGACAATAATTGAATCAAACTGAGTGACTTCTCACATAAGTATTAATAATCAATACCGTGTGCAACTATGCAACCACACGTATTACTGTACTTTTACTACCGAGTAGTTCAACAGTATCAATGGTAAAACTTTTGCCGTTATTTTTAATAAAATATTTTTATCGTTTTCTCAATCCGACAATAATTTCGTTGTGGGGTCCACCAATGATTGTGCCGTTGTACGAATATTTCCTGTTAAAACGAATATTCCCCGACCAATCGAATATTATATAACAACTTGCGTACTTTGCAAAATTTATAAATATTATCCACAACTATAACATTATATCAAATTAACTCCATAATATTCAAAAATGATATTTATAGAAAATTTATCTTTATTTATAAAAGTTGGGATCTTACAGAACTGGTGACCTACCAGCATCAAGTTACACGCTAATTAGTAAGCCAGGAGCATGCTAGTCTCCTTCCTCTTGTCAGGAATATTCCTTCGTCACCTTCAGAAAGTGAAACTTTGGAGGACAAAGTGGCAAAGAGAGCGAATGCCAAAGCTCGTCGTGATTTTGCCAACAGAAGGGAATTCACACATCTGGGCCAACCCATGGAGGAAATCCTTCAGATGTTAATCAATGAAGGAAGGATCAATTCCATTCTACCTCCAATCAACCCCCGTTTAGGACGGTACAGTTCTGATGGAGTATGTCAATATCACTCCCATTCTCGCGGTTACAGCACAGAAGAATGCTGGGCACTCCGCCACCTTATCCAGAATCTCATTGACAGCGGTGTCCTGCAACTAGCATACAATGATACTATGCTACGTGGGAGTGAGAATATCTGTCCTAGAATACTACCCACAACTATAACACTATCTCAAATCCACACTATAATATTAAAAAAAAATATCGAGAAAATTAAATGTTTATTCATAAAATTTGGGGTCTCACAATCTCCCCTCCTTATGAAATTTTGCCCTCAAAATTTATGTACGTACCTGGTATGCCGAATAGGTGAGGATACCTTGACTTCACTTCAAATTCTAACTCTTGAGGAATAACCTTTGAGTGTCGAATATAATCCTTCTTATCCAAGATTTTAACACGTATCTCCTCATACGTTAAATCTTCTGCTATCTCGTCCAATTCCAATTCAATAATGTGGTTCGGGTCGTCCACATATTTACGTAACATCGATACATAAAAAAGAACGTTATGAATATGCGACAAACTTGGCGGTAAAACTAGTCTATAAGGCCACAGTTCCTACTTGATCGAGGATTTCAAATGGGCCAATTAAATCGAGGGTTGAGATTTCCTCTCTTCATCGATTCTTGCTTCTAGAATAACACCCTCTTGAACCTTCTTCTTCATATTCATCAGCTCTGAGTATGTAGCTTGAGTGGCTTTAACTTTATCAATTAAAGTCGATTCTACTCGTATATTCGCCGTCATCACATGGGTCCCTAGAGTCTTTAACTCTTTCTCCATCCTTTGTAAGTCATACAAAATGGGTTTTTGTGTTAACAATATTGCACTCGTAAACGTATACGATCTTCTACTCAACGCGTCAGCTACCACGTTCGCTTTCCCACGATGGTATTGAATGGTACGATCGTAATCTTTAACAGCTCGAGCCAACGTCTTTGGCGCATTATACGTTCATTTTGGTTGAAGAAATATTTAAGGGTTTTAGAAATGGGTTTTATACTGGGGTCAATACAAAATTTGATTTCACGTTCTAGGGGTAGGCTAAGAAGTCTTCAAGAATACGTTAGGAAATTTATTAACAATAGAAATATCAGTCAAAACTATGACTCTCATCCAAGACTTGGATAGTACGTCACATTAATACCTATCAACTTGCCACCGTCATTCACAGCGTTGCCTACAGAAAGTCTGGCTTCGGTGCATTCCACACAAAGAAGTCACCAGCGAAAGGCTCGGGTTTCTTTACTTATGGCTTGATATGACAGTGATTGACTTTAGTGGTTTGGTTGCTTAAATTCGCATAACAGGTTGGTTAGGAATATGAAAGCTAACAACCTTACAAAAAGCATGATGAGTAGTTAACCAATCGATTCCTAAAATCACATCAAAGGTAAGTATTTTCAAAGAGATAAGATCGACAGGTAACGTGAAAGTGTCGATTTGAATCAACAAGATTTATAAACAGTGGAGGTAACGAAGGCTTCTGCTAACGAAGTTTCAACCAATAAGTCAAAGTCTAACTTCTCCTAAGTTAAATTTAAATGTTGAGCGCAAGCAAGAGAGATAAAAGAATGTGTAGAACCGGTATCTAATAAGGTATAGACTTCGTAAGAATTTATAATTAATTAACCCGTGCTAACTTCGTTCGGGTCACTCGCTTTTTGAGAAGTCACGAAAAACGCTCTTCCTGAAACCACCGACTTTGTTTTGTCCGTATCTGCCTTTGGTGCCACCATCCCAGCTGGACTTGACTTCGCTACAGGACAAAATCGAGCTATGTGACCGTCTTTTCTATAACTAAAACATACCTTGGACGACTGTGAACAGTTTGGACTTATGTGTCCCTCCTCTCCACATCTGTAGCATCTAACTGGCGGTCGTTCTCCTCCCCTAAAATTTGTTGCTGGTGTTGGTCCTGCTGCCAACGTCTTTCCATCATCATTAAATCTTCTCTTCTTTAATTTTTCACTTCTATTATCTTGGCCATGATTACCACCGAAGTGGTTACCTTTCTTGGCATGATAATTTTCCCCACGATGGTTATCATTGTTCCGATGGCTGTTGCCACCGATACGATTATTATCGTGTTGTTGGTCGTTGCCTTTTGGTTGTGCTGACTCATTATCGCGCTCCAATAACTGAGCCCTATTCACAACATCTGAATATAAACAAAGTTTGTGAGAAATGAGGTATTGACGTATATCGGGTTTCAAACCTCTTAGAAACATTCGCGTCATTCGCTCCTCATTATCAATCAAATGGGATGCAAACCGGGATAACTCCGCAAATTTAGCCTTGTATTGCAACACGGTCATATTGTTTTGCTCCAACTTGATGAATTCAACCTCCTTCATGTGACGAATACTTTCGGAAAAGTACTTATCGTTGAACAACTCTTGGAACTTCTCCCAAGACATCTTGAGTGCGTCAGGCTGGGTACGCTTTACATATTTCCACAAATAATCTGCCTCTTCACGCAACATAAAGGTGGCGAAGGGAACCTTTTGCTCCTCTGAGCATTCCTAGACATCAAATATCTTAGTGATCTGCTTTATCCACGTATCTGCCTTAAGTGGTTCTGGCTTTCCCAAAAACTCCGACGGTCCCAGCTCCTTGAACTGCTTAGCGGTGACCGTCCGAGAGTTTTCAATGTTTTCACCTACATTTTGGACAGGAGCCACTCTCGCCTGATGTTGCATGAATTGCATAAAGCCTTTGAACATTCCATCATTCATCATCTAATCGGTGTTGTTGTTTACCTGAGAATTATTGTCTTCAAGTTGCACATTATCATGGGTATTGATCGTTGGTGACTCAACGATCTCATGTGCTTCATTGCTTATCTCAACATTTTCGGATGCCATTTTTAAATACTGCCACAAAACAAGGGTTAATTGACATATCACATATTATCCTTATACTCTGACCGACCAATTAAATACCAAATAAACTTAGGTAGGTCATACTAGCGAAGGAATTCTCCGTCTCTCCCCTCCTAGTTATTGTCTCACATCTCAGCCAGGGATCATATCCCTAAGCTTTGATACCAACTGTGACGCCCCCAAAATAGGTATACATCAACTATTCTGAGTCGCGAAATATATGGTACAGAATACAAATACAATCTTAAATATACAACAATAGTTGTGAGTTTTAATACAAATATTGTCTACTAGACAATATCCACTCTCAGAATAAGTCCTCATTACAATTACTATCACACTATTTTATAGAAGAGTGAGTACTACTAATGCTATCATCTGGACCGTCACTCCGTTCCCCGACTAGTCCATGCTACGTTCTCATTTCCTGAAGAGAACAATGAAAGCAAAAGGGTGAGCTCAACTAGTCCAGTAAGAAATATTATGACTAAGATAATGCAGAATAAATTATCATTAGTCTTCAACAATGTTAAACTGATAAAATACAATAGACATCAAGTTTAACTGCAGCGGAACAAGCAATCCATTAGAAGAGTCAAGTAGAGAATAAAATCTACTATCTTCTATGATTTAAAAGGTTTTTCATCACTTTTATCGCTGGGACTCAGCTTCATAAATAATCCACATTATCCCTGCACTACGGCCAAGGATATTCATTAGTATCACTACCACAAATTATCCATGCACTACGGGCCAAGGATATTCGTGTATTCATCAATGGTCATGATCATGCCAACAACTGTCCATCAATGTACTATGGGCCAATGAGGACCTTTACCACATCATTTGTAATATTACGGTCATGATTACACCGAATAATCCCTGGTCATAATCATACCAAGTCCATCTATGCACTACAGGTCACAGATGACATTCAACAAAATATAAACATCAGGATGATGACAATGATATAAGAATTCAATAAAACAAGTTCAAGAATTAATTTATCCAGGAACCAATAACGTCCAAATTGTCAACATGATACTGCTTTGTAGAGTAAAATTCAAGAATGTTCAGAAGAATATTTCCATGAAAAGATACTAGATGAAGCACAAATATCAAGGACATTCCACTAATTTCATGGAGTATAGAAGCCAAAGCTTTAACCAACTGAATATAACAGAATATATGAAACTGCAAATGGATTTTTGTCCGCCATGCGATAATTCACGTAGACAGATCATTTCCACAATTTAATAAGAAATGAATACAAAGGATCATTCACCATGCATGTGGTAATCCACACAGACAGGTTATTCCAACAGAATAATAAAGAATTAAATAACGGAAGGATTCACCATGCATGCGATAGATCGCACAAACATGTTATTCCCAACAGAATAATAAATAATGGAATCAGGTCATGCGTAAACGCACCGACAGGATATTCCGACAGAATAATAAAGAATGGAACCAGGTCATGCGTAAACGCAACGACAGGATATTTCGACAGAATAATAAGGAATGGAACCAGGTCATGCGTAATCCGCATAGACAGGATATTCCAACAGAATAATAAAGAATAAAATAACAACAGAATTCACCATGCATGCGATAGACCGCACAGACAAGTTATTCCAACAGAATAATAAGGAATGGAATAACAGAAGAATTTTACCATGTATGCAGTACTTCACATATACAGGTTATTCCAACATAATAATAAAGAATGAAATAATAGAAGAATTTCACCAAGTATAGGGTAGCCACGTATATAGGTTATTCCAACATAATAATAAAGAATAGAATAACAGAAGTTCTCTTCATGAATACGAAAGAAATAATACCCCTTACGAGTACAACAAATAATATCCATTACCTTAGAAGAAACTAGATATAAGAGTAGTGAAGTAGCAGAATACTTTTTTTCTTTCTCTCTATAGTTTCTCTCTCTAGAGTTTCAGTGAATTCGTAAGAAATAATGAAGGAATGAGCTTCTATTTATAGGAGAATGGACTGAATAGTAACTAATTCATGAACGGTCCAGATTGATTTATTTTTAAACGGACGATCCATATTGATTTACTATGCAGTATTAATAAAATATTCTAATAAAATAAAATCTTTTAAATAAAATATAATATATTATATTTATAATCTAATAAAACGAATAACTTTATAAAAGTATTCTGTTTTATATAAAAAGATTTTACTATGCAAATACTATACAAACACTATGCATAATGGAATATTATATATTCTATTTATAGTCTACTAAAACAAATAACTTTATAAAAGTATTCTGTTTTATATAAAAAGATTTTACTATGCAAATACTATGCAGATACTGTAAGACCCCAAATTTTATGAAATAAAAGTATTCAATTTTTCTTATAATTACTATTCAGTAAATGGTTAAATTGATAAATGTTAAAGTTAAGGGTGATATATGAATTTTTTTTCAAAATACACAAGTGGTTATAAAATATTCATTGTTGTTGGGAAATATTCGTTTGGTCATGGAATATTCTTTCTGTCGGGGAATATTCGTAAGACGGCGCAGCCATTTGTGGGCCCCATAACAGAGTTACTGTCGGGTGAAGAAAACGACAAATTTGAGTTTTTACAAATAACGGCGTAGTTGTTACCGTTAACACTGTTGGAATACCCGGTGGTTAAAATACAGTAATATGCGTTATTGCACAGTAGCACACGGTATTGCACAGTATTTTTTGAAATTATTGATTCTTACGTAAGAATGCACTATTGAATAATTGTCACAGTAATTACTGTTCAATATTTTATTTTATTGATTCAATAATTGCTGCGTTGATATTTTATATTATTGTTGTTTCAATAATTACTGATGTACAGTATTTTCTATTATCAGATCAATAATTCATATTATTTAAATAATATTATTAGATAGCATTATTGACAATGTCTAGAAAGTTATGTCTAAGGAGAGGTTTGGTCATCTAATTGCGCGCTAGTAAGGAGAAATCCTTATTGGAAAGCCCTCTCTTTCCTGGGAACGGCCTGGTTGTCATAATTGTGACTCTGTAATATTATTTGTGAATAATTAATTATTGATTCATATGATAAGGAAATATTTATTTTATGTGGATATAAATGAGGGATATATTTTTGTGGTTAAAAATGAAGGAGTTAATGTTGAGATTTTTATCAGTATTTTTGTTGGAATGGAGGTATTAAAAATTATGATTTTTAAGATATTTTGTGAGGGTTATAATTTTTAATTCGACCGTTGGATCGTGGTAATATTTGGATATGTTATACATATATAAGTTGAGTATATGTCCACAAATTTTGAACCGTTAAAAATGAACGTATGATTTGTTATGAATTTTACGAGATGACTGGTTCAGAAAGTGTTGAATTTTCGGAGTTAATCATTTTGGTGGAAAATTCTAGAATTGGTAGGCCCCACTCTTGGTTGGTGAAGAAATGTGCTGAGATTTTTATTCAAATGTGGTGGGTGGGAATAGTAGCAGGAAAAGCCATCAGGTTGCAGGTTAAGTCTGCTTCGGCGTGCTAACATTTTCCTATAAATAGAGGACTAAGTTAGAATTGAAAATCACACCAGAAACATAAGCTTTCTCTCTTTCTCTCTCTATATTATGAAGCATATTTTGTGAGTATTTAGATACTGTGAGAGTTACTATTCAGTGCAAGTTTCCTTCGGCTTTGCATTCCAGTCAGAAATACTGCACTTTTGAGGTAAGGGATAGTAAGGAATTTTAAGGGTTGTTATGTTTTTCAGTTTCGTAATTTTTCTGACCTTCAAAAATTCTGGAAAAATTTGAAATGATATTTTGATGAGTTTTATTGATTGTGTCCAAAAATGGTAATTTTTGGATGTATAGATTAAGAGTTATGAATTTTATGAGAAAAGACTATTTTAAAAGTAACCGCTTATAACTCCTTGTGGTTAACTCCAAAATTGATGAAATTTTTATTGGAAGTATATCTATATAATATCAATGTACTCTGTGAATTTCAGAATTTTTAGATAAAAGTATAATTTTTGATAAATGTTTAAATATTCGGCTGTTTTGGACATATGAAAAATAGTAAATGACTTTTAAAAATTCTGAGAAAAATATATGTTCACTATGGGACTATATTATGCTAAATTCCAGAAAAAAAATATTTTTGGAACTGATTTGATATTTTTTTCATGAAAATGGTCTAGTTATGAGTAAATGAATTAAATATGTTATGTGAAGTAAGAAAATTGAAAAATAGGATTTTATGGCTTGAGAATCCTATATGAGGTATATGCAGATTTTTGATGAGGGTTTTGGGTTATTGGTGATGAAATCTTATGAGTTTGGCATTTTAGGATGATTAAATGCATTATTTAGTAAAGTATAAACAATTAAAATAAATTGTTTATAAGCTTAAGAAATATTATTCTTTCAATATCATTATACCGAAATATTGGTATGTATTTTATTGTAAAATTTCTACCTTTTTGTGTCGAGTTTACTATTCATGAGTTGCTTACTATTCACGAGTTACTATTCATGAGTTACTATTCACGAGTTACTACTCATGAGTTACTATTCACGATAAAATTGGTTTCTTTTTCTAACCAAATTATAGTTGATTTATGAATATTACTCTTGAGATTAAATCTAGATGTTTTGATTTTACTATTATATATAATATTTTTATAACCCTAATGATGATATTTCTATTTGACTTGAGTGTAAAGATGGGTAAATTTTTGGTATGATCATGACTATGAGTTCTCTTTGGCCAGTAGTGCAAAGTTGAATTGGTGACTGGTATGATCATGGCCATTGAATTTATAAGTGAATATCTTTAGCTTAAGTGCAAAGGTGAATTGATCAACATGGTTATAATTATTGTTTATATAAATTCTGAAATGATTATATATTTCTTTGAGATATGAATATATTTGGCCTGTAGTATAAATATGAACTGTTGTTGAATATCTTTGACCAGTAGTGCAAAGATGAATTGTTGATGAATATCTTTGGCCCGTAGTGCAAAGATGACATGTTGTTGAATATCTTTGGCCAGTAGTGCAAAGATGAACAGGTGTTGAGATGAACATGACCAACTGGTGATACAAATGAATATCTTTGGCCGTAGTGCAAAGATGAAGTTATTAGTATGATTATGAACAGGAAATGTGATTTGGTATAACCATGATCTTTGATGTTTCAGGTAAAGATAGGTGATGAAAATTATCTTCATCCTGGATGAGAAGAGGAATGTAGAACTACATCTATGATTATGAGTTATTCATATGATTGTGGACCAGAATTGTTGATTGATGTTACAGGGATAAAACATTGTTGGTGGATTTTTAACATGGAGAAGATAATAGACTTTATAGTCTATTTGACTCTTCTAATGGATTGCTCGTTCCGCTGCAACTATGATTGAAATTTTTATCATTTACCATATGTTCTAAATCTCTGATTTATTATTGATGAAGGCTATTGATAATTTAATTATCTTTAGTCATGATATTCTTTACTGAGCTAGTTGTGCTCACCCTTTTGCTTCACAATTCCTTTCAGGTAATAAGAGTGTAATTGGGTCGAGCGAGGGTAACGGGAAAATAGAACGGTGGTCTCTAGCGGTAGATGTTCTCCCTAAGCAGTATAGAAAGGTTCATTTAGTAGTTATATTTGGTGAATCCAATAGGGTGAGGTGAACCCAAAGTTGGAAGGGTGTTTTGCCACTACCATACAAGATGTCTAATGACATACAACCTCATGTCATCATAAGACATGATTGTGCTCATCCATTTACTTAGTATCTTTACGAGCACTACTTATATAATCTTGGTGTTTGTTTTAAGTATAATTTCCAATTAGAGACAGTAGAGATAATGATATGTCAAGAGAAGACTCACCATTGGGAAGAATATGATAGTAATCTTCTCGTTTTTCTTTAGGGTATATTGGGTCAACCAAGGATAATTCTGTGGCCATATGATATCTATCACAACCTAGAAGCATGGACACCCATGTACGATGGTTTCCTTGAGCACTTCCCAAAGATTTTAATTTTTAAAACAGTTTTTGACTATACCTTTATGTAAGGTGTCATTGTGAGGTGATGTCCACGGTTGGATCATGAGTCACATTTGGTATATATTTGTATCCAAACTCACAGCATATGTGTTATTGTATTTTGCACGATAATTGTTGTAATAAAGTTGTAGTTATTTTCTGTACCATGTATTTGGCGACTCAGAATAGGTTGGATGGAATGGACCTATTTTGGGGTTGTCACAGACACTATGCAAATACTATGCAGGCACTATGCAAACACTATGCATAATAGAATATTATGTATTCTATTTATAGTCTAATAAAATAAATAACTTTATAAAAGTATTCTGTTTTATATAAAAAGTTTTCTGTTTTATTACATTTATAATAATAATAAAACAAAACTTATCACATTTATTATAATTCATAATATTAATCGACCAGGTCGTTCAAAGGAAAGAGGGGGCTTTTCAATAAGGATTTCTCCCTATTGGCGCGCAATTAGGTGACCAAACCTCTCCTTGGCAGAACTTCTAGACGTCGTTAATATTGCAAATAATAACATGAATAACTTTGCCGTCTCAATTATTGATTTAATAACATAACATATTATACAGACGCTACTGTGACAATAATTGAATCAATAATATGAGAGATATGATGCAGCAATTACTGTAGCAATAATTGAGTATAACTGAGTGACTTCTTACGTAAGCATCAATAATCAATACCGTGTGTTACTATGCAACCACGCGTATTACTGTACTTTTACTACCGAGTAGTTCAACAGTTTTAACGGTAACACTTTCACCGTTATTTTTATAAAAAGATAATTATGTCGTTTTCTTACTACGACAATACTTCCGATGTGGGGTCCACCAATGATTATGCCGTCGTACGGATATTCCCCGATAAAAAGAATATTCCCCGACCAAATGAATATTATATAACAACTTGCATACTTTGCAAAATTTATAAATACTACCCACAACTATAACACTATCTCAAATTCACACCATAATATAAAAAAAATATATTGAGAAAATTAAATCTTTATTCATAAAATTTGGGGTCTCACAAAGCCACTCACTATACCAACCATTCAACTCAGAGGAAACAACAATCCTTTGAAAGTGGCCGCTCCCGAGCCAATCAACTTACCATGCAGAGCACAATATCCTATTGTTAGCTTGCACACAGTTCCGTGGAATTATGGAGAAGGTGAAGGATCCACCTCACATACAACTGCTACAATGTCGAAGAAAAATCCACTGTATCTTTCCTAACGGGTGATGAAATCTACCATCAAATCAAAGGGGAAAATACCCAGATTGAAAAATTCCTCCGCACTATGGGTCATCACGAAGCCAATGTGGTTCTAAGCTTGAGAGAAGCTCCACACCAGATTTTAATTTTGGACTTAGTACTAACTTCCGAGGATCACCGGAAGATCTTATTGAAGGTTTTAGAAGAAGCCTATCTACCAGAATCAGTGGATACAGAAAAGTTTCAACACTTGGTTGATCACATTTTCAACAACAATGTGATATCCTTCACTGATGACGATATTGTAACGACCCCAAAATAGGTCCATTCCATCCAACCCATTCTGAGTCGTCAAATACATGGTACAGAAAATAACTACAACTTTATTACAACAATTGTCGTGCAAAATATAACAACACATATGCTGTGAGTTTGGATACAAATATATACCAAATGTGACTCATGTTCCAACCGTGGACATCACCTCACAATAACACCTTACATAAAGGTATAGTCAAAAACTGTTTTAGAAATTAGAATCTTTGGAAAGTGCTCAAGGAAACCTTCGTACATAGGAGGCCACGCGTCTAGGTTATGATAGATATCATATGGCCACAGAATTATCCTTGGTTGACCCAATAGACTCCAAAGAAAAACGAGAAGATTACTATCATATTCTTCCCAATGGTGAGTCTTCTCTTGACTTATCATTATCTCCACTGTCTCTAATTGAGAATTATACTTCAAACAAACACCAAGATTATATAGGTAGTGCCCATAGATATACTCAGCAAGTGGATGAGCACAACCCTGTCTTATGATGACACGAGGTTGTATGTCATTAGACATCTTGTATGATAGTGACAAAACACCCTTCCAACGTTGGGTTCGCCTCACCCTATTTTCTTCACCAAATATAACTACTAAATGATGACCACCGTTCTATTCCCTTGTTACCCCCGCTCGACCCAGCTACACTCTTATTACCTGAAAGGAATTGTGAAGTAAAAGGGTGAGCACAACTAGCTCAGTAAAGAATATCATGACTAAAGATAATTCAATTATCAGTAGCCTTTATCAACAATAAATCAGAGATTTAGAACATATGGTAAATGATAAAAATTTCAACCATAGTTGCAGCGGAACGAGCAATCCATTAGAAGAGTCAAATAGACTATAAAGTCTATTATCTTTTCCATGTTAAACATCCACCAACAATGTTTTATCCCTGTAACATTAATCAACAGTTCCTTTCCACAATTATATGAATAACTCATAATCATAATTGTAATTCTAAATTCCTCTTCGCATTCAGGACGAAGATAATTTTCATCACATGTCTTTACCTGAAATATCAAAGATCATGGTTATACCAAATCACAGTTCATGTTTATAATCATACTAACAAATCCATCTTTGCACTACGGGCCAAAGATATTCATCAACAAACCATCTTTGCACTACGGGCCAAAGATATTCATCAACAAACCATCTTTGCACTACGGGCCAAAGATATTCAACAACAGTTCATCTTTGCACTACAGGCCAAAGATATTCATCAACAGGCCATCTTTGCACTACATGCCAAAGATATTCATCAACAATTTATATTTGCACTACAGGCCAAATATATTCATATCTCAAAGAAATATATAATCATTTCAGAATTTATATAAACAATAACTATAACCATGTTGATCAATTCACCTTTGCACTTAAACTTAAGATATTCAATTATAAATTCAATGGTCATGATCATACCAGTCACAATTCAACTTTACACTACAGGCCAAAGAGAACCCTAGTCATGATCATACCAATAATCTACCCATCTTTACACTCCAGTGAAGAGAATTTCAACATCAGGGTTATAAAAATGTTATATATGATAATAAAATCAATATAATCAACATATAGATTTAATCTCAAGAGTAATATTCATAAATCAACTATAATTTGGTTAGTAAAAGAAACCAATTTTGTCGTAAATAGTAACTCGTGAATAGTAACTCATGAATAGTAATACCGACTCAAAAAGGTAGAAATTCCACAATAAAATTCATACCAATACTTCGGTATAATGATATTGAAAGAATAACATTTCTTAAACTTATAAACAATTTATTTAAATTGTTTACACTTTACTAATTAATGCATTTAATCATCATAAAATGCCAAATCTTAAGATTTTATTATCAATAACCAAAACCCTCCTCAAAAATCTGCATATACCTCATATATAGGATTCTCAAGCCATAAAATCCTATTTTCCAATTTTCTTACTTCACATAACATATTTAATTCATTTACTCATAACTAGACCATTTTCATGAAAAATACCAAATCAGTTCCAAAAATATTTCTTTTCTGAGATTTAGCATAATATAGTCCCATAGTGAACATATATTTTTCTCAGAATTTTTAAAAGTCATTTACTATTTTTCATATGGCCAAAATTGCCGAATATTTAGACATTTATCATAAATTGTACTTTTATCTAAAAATTCTGAAATTTACAGAGTATACTTCTATCATATACATGTACTCCCAATAAAAATTTCATCAATTTTGGAGTTAACCACAAGGAATTATAAGCTGTTACTTTTAAAATAGTCTTTTCCCGTAAAATTCATAACTCTCAATCTATACATCCAAAAATCACCATTTTTGGACACAATCAAGAAAACTCATCAAAATATCATTTCAAATTTTTCTAGAATTTTTGAAGATCAGAAAAATTTCGAAACTGAAAAATATAACAACCCTTAAAATCCATTACTATCCCTTACTATCCCTTACTATCCCTTACCTCAAAAGAGCAGTACTTCTGACTGGATATCGAATATGACGCTGAAGGAAACTCGCACTGATGAATAGCAACTCACCAAGTATCTAAATACTCACAAAATACACTCAATAATCTAGAGAGAGAAAGAGAAAAAGCTTATGTTTCTGGTGTGATTTTCAATTCTAACTTAGCCCTCTATTTATAGGAAAATTTTGGTAGGTTTGACCTGCAACCTGATGGCTTTACCTGCTACTATTCCCACCCACCACATTTGAAATATAATTCAGCACATTTCTTCACAAACCACAAGTGGGGCCCACCAATTCTAGAATTTTCCACCAAAATGATAAACTCCAAAAATTCAACAATTTCTGAACCAGTCATCTCGTAAAATTCATAACAAATCATACGTTCATTTTTAACGGTTCAAAATTTGTGGACATATACTCAACTTATATATGTATAACATATCCAAAAATTACCACGATCCAACGGTCGGATTAAAAATTATAACCCTCGCAAAATATCTCAAAAACCCTGATTTTTAATACCTCCATTCCGACAAAAATACTGACAAAAACTTCAACATTAACTCCTTCATTTTTAACCACAAAAATATATCCCTCATTTATATCCACATAAAATAAATATTTCCTTATCATATGAATCAATAATTAATTATTCACAAATAATATTACAGAATCACATTTATGACAACCAGGTCGTTCCCATGAAAGAGGGGGCTTTCCAATAAGGATTTCTCCTTACTGGCGCGCAATTAGATGACCAAACCTCTTCTTAGACAGAACTTTCTAGACATTGCCAATAATGCTATCTAATATTACTATTCAAATAATATGAATTATTGATCTGATAATGGGAAATACTGTGCAGCAACAATTATTGAACAACAATAATATAAAATTTCAACGTAGCAATTATTGAATCAATAAAATAAAATATTGAATAGTAATTACTGTAACAATTATTGAGTAGTGCCTTCTTACGTAAGAATCAATAATTTCAAAAATACTATGCAATACCGTGTGCTACTGTGCAATAACGCGTATTACTGTATTTTAACCACCGGGTATTCCAACAGTGTTAACGGTAACAACTACGCCGTTAATTATAAAAACTCAATTTTTGTCATTTCTTCACCCGACAGTTATTCGTTATGGGGCCCACAAAGAGCTGCGCCGTCGTACGAATATTCCCCGACAGAAAGAATATTCCACGACCAAACGAATATTCCCCGACAACAATGATTATTTTATAACCACTTGCTTATTTTGAAAAAAAAATCATATTTCACCCATAACTTTAAAATTTTATCAATTTAACCATTTACTGAATAGAAAAATTGAATACTTTTATTTCATAAAATTCGGGGTCTTACAGATATACCGCCCGAAGGGACCGATTATTGCAAGCCGTTACATATTGCGGTCTTATCCTCCGGATATATGCTGACTAGAGTATTGATAGATGGAGGCTCATCTCTAAATAACTGTCCATACGCCACATTATTGAAGATGAGTGTTAATCTCAACCGAATCCGAGGTAGCTATACGGTCATCAAAGCTTTTTACGGAACCTGCCAGAATTCGGTCGGAGTAATTGAGCTGCCAATCGAAATTGGTCCCTATACATTCTGCGTATCTTTCCATGTGCTCAAGATAGATTTGGGATACAACCTGCTCTTGGGAAGACCGTGGATTCATATGGTTGGGGAAGTCCCCTCCACCCTTCATCAGCAACTGAAATACATTATCAACAATAGCCTAGTCACGATCAACGCTGAGCCGGAGTGTCCTCAACATGGGGGCATGCCATTCATCAACGCTAATGCAAATGTTGAGCCGGTCAGTTTTCATAACTTGGAAGTGAGCAATACTCAGTACCATGCTATTGGAACGACATTGCCCGTACCCAAGATCTCTGCCGAAGTAGTGTCGGCTACTCAGGAAATGATGTCCTTGGGTCATCAGCCAGGACAAGGGCTAGGCAAAGATCACCAAGGTATTAAATACCCCATTCAAGTAGCCAGGCAAACTGGGACAGCTGGACTAGGCTATTCTGTCAGTTCTAGTCAGAGGAATCCTCATAAGCATCCTCAGATTCCTTCAGCTTCAACCACAAGGCGTTTATCTTCGCCTTCAAACTCTGAGTCCGTACAACCTCCTATAAAGGTGCCAACTAACGTGATGGCTATGCTATTTCCCAAGCCAGTGCCGTTCAAAGCAAAAGAAATCTTTGTTCCCGATCCCGCAGTGGAAGAAGAGAAATAAAGAATTAAGCAAAACGTTGTCCGGATAATGTTGGGCATACGCATCATCGTCCATGATGAGCATACAAACAGATACACCCCAAACGATGATTGCCCAGACGTATTGGCCATCATTCGGGAAGAGGAGGATGATGACAACTCCTCTATCAATGCAGTCCACCCAGACTTTATCCTTGCCAATTGGAACAGCATTCCTTGCATTGGTCGACAGGGGTAAAGCGGGCAGAAACTCTTTCTGCCCTGTAGATATCATAACTGCTTATTTTTCTGTATAGTATTAACAGTTTATTTTGTCAGTACATGCTAACAGTGTGTATTATCAAAACGTTTTATATATACTAAGTGAAAGCATATTTTGTTTCAGGACCCTAAATTTAGATGTGCCAGTACTTACTGATACGGTGCCTTTTCTCCACAAGGATTGTACCTTTGATGTAGAGATGAATTCATCCTTGATGGAAATACATGAGGACATTGAGGTGCCTCCAGAAATTCAAGAATGGGTCAAAGACAAACCTAAACCAAACCTTGATCAAACCACTTCCTTCAATCTTGGAACCTTAAAAAGCCCTAAGTTAATACAGATTGGTTCAGACCTTACCCCAAACCAATGGAATGACATGGTTACGCTATTAACCCAATTCCAGGATGTGTTTGCATGGTCTCATGAAGACATGGTGGGTTTGTCCACTAACATTATTTTTCATCGCCTTCCCATTAAAGTGGGATTCAAGCCAGTCAAGCAGAAGCTTAGGCGATTGAAACCTGAGTGGAGTTTAAAGGTGAAAGAAGAAATTATGAAACAATTTCAAGCTGACATCATCATGGTGTCTACATATCCTGAGTGGATATCCAACATCGTGCCCGTGCCTAAACTTGGAAGAAAGGTGCGAGTTTGCATGGATTATAGGGATTTGAACAAAGCTTGCCTTAAAGATAGCTTTCCTATGCCATTCATCCACATTCTCATTGACAATACTGCTCAATACAACATGTACTCCTTTGCTGACTGCTTTGCGGGGTACCATCAGATCATGGTTGCTGAGGAAGATCGTGAGAAAATTACTTTCATCACTCATTGGGGAACCTTTTGCTATAAACAGTTGTCATTCGGCCTCATCAATGCCGGAGCTACCTATCAACGAGTTATGATTGCTCTCTTCCATGACTTAATGTACAAAGAGATAGAGGTCTACGTGGATGACATCATTGTCAAATCCCGGAAGGAGGATGACCACTTAGACCATCTCAAAAAGCTATTCAACAGGTTGCGCAAGTACAACTTGAAGTTGAATCCAGCCAAGTGCGCCTTTGGCGTTAAATCAGGCAAGTTACTAGGATTTCTAGTCAGCCATAAAAGAATTGAGCTGGATCCTACCAAAATCCAGGCCATTACAGAAATGCCCATTCCTCAGACAGAAGAAAATACGGGGATTTTTGGGAAGAATCAACTTCATTAGCAGGTTCATTTCTCAACTCACAGCAACTTGTGAGCCTATCTTCAAGCTGTTAAGGAAGAACTCCTCCATGAAATGGAACGACGAGTGCCAGAAAGCCTTCCTTATAATCAAAGAACAGCTAGTCAAAGCTCCCGTTTTGGTACCACCCAGAGATGATGTTCCTCTGTTCATGTACCTATCCGTAAGTGACAATGCCATGGGCTGCATGCTGGGACAGAAAGATGATAGAGGCCAAGAACGAGCTATCTATTACCTCAGCAAAAGGTTTAGCAGTAGTGAACACAAGTACACTCTGATTGAGAGGACTTGTTGTGCTTTAGCATGTGCTTCCATGAGGTTACAACATTACTTCCATGGTCACACAACACATCTCATATCCCACGTGGATCCTCTCAAATACGTGTTCAGCAAACGCATGTTAAATTGCCGACTGTCTAGATGGCAGTTGATCTTACAACAATTTGACATCGTCTACGTGACTCAAAAGTCCATTAAAGGTCAAGGGATTGCGGATCAACTAGTCGCTTTACCTACAGGGGATTTCAAACCCTTGGAGACATACTTTCCCGATGAAGGGGTCATGACAGTTCAGCAACACCATCAGTACAATACACTCCAAGCATGGAAGATGTATTTTGATGGAGCTATTAATGCGGAAGGTTCTGGAGCAGTTCTAGTATCCGATACGGGGGAACAGTATCCCATCGCCGTCAAATTGTAGTTTGTCAGCACCAATAATACAGCTGAGTATGAAGGCTGTCTCGTGGGGCTAAAACTTGCCCGTTCAATGGGCATCGGGCGGTTAACTGTCTTTGGAGATTCGAAGTTAGTGGTCAAACAATTCACGGGAATCTATCAAACCAAAGAGCTATATTTGCTGTCTTACCATCAGCAGGTTTTGAAGATGGCTTTGGAGTTCGAAGAAATCTCCTTTCTATATATTCCTCGTAGTAGGAATGATTTTGCGGATGCATTAGCAACTTTGGCCTCCTTGATACACATCTCTGACAATGGACATTTGCCAAGCGTCACAATTGCCCTGCACAAAGCACCAGCTTATGGGAACTACGTTGGAGAAGTATCGGATGAGGTACCTCCCATCCAATATCTTTGGTATCAGCATATCAAGGAGTACCTATGAGACGGATCTACACCCGTTGAGGCGAGCCCTACTGAGAAGAGGCGGATCCATTAACTTGCTATGAAATTCTACCTGAGCGGAGATGCACTCTACAAGAGAGATGCAGGACTAGGTCTCCTCAGAAGCCTGGATAAGGATCAAGCTCAGATACTCATGGATGAGATCCATGGTGGAGTCTGTGGCCCACACATGAGTGGCCCCCTCCTTGTCAAAAAGATCCTCAGGACGGGACATTATTGGCTATCTCTCAAAGCTGACTGCGATGACCACGTTAGGAGATGTTATCAATGCCAGATTCATGGGAATGCTACCCACGCCCCTCCAAGGGAACTCCGCAATATGAGTTCGCCTTGGCCCTTCTCAATGTGGGGAATGGACATGATTGGGCCCATTGAGCCTAAAGCCAGTAATGGACATCAATTCATCTTCACCATGATTGACTACTTTACCAAGTGGGTAGAAGCAGCCTCCTTCCCCAGTGTTACTAAAGAAGTCATCATTGCCTTCATCAGAAATAATGTCATTTGTCGATATGGACAACCAGAGGTGATTGCATCAGACAATGCTAAGAACCTCAACAACAAAATGATGGAAGAATTATGCAGTAAATTCCACATCCAACATCTTAACTCCGTCATCTACCATCCAAAGATGAATGGTGTTGTTGAAGCGACTAACAAAAACATAAAGAAGATCATGCAAAAGATGTCCGCTAACCACAAAGGATGGCCTGACTTATTGCCTCTTACTCTGTTAGTCTACAGAACATCAATGCGCACTTCAACTGGGGCAACCCCCTACGCATTAACCTATGGGATGGAAGCAGTACTCCCCATAAAAGTAGAAATGGAATCCCTCAGAGTGTTGATAAACGCTCAACTGGATGAAGACCAATGGGTACAAGACAGGTATCACCAATTGTCTCTGATAGATGAAAGGCGAACCGCGACTATCTTCCATGGTCAGTTATATCAGCAAAGGATCGCCAGATCCTACAATAGAAAAGTCTGGCTACGGCAGTTTAAACAACATGACTTGGTTTTGAAGAAGATCATTGACAACCAAGATCAATCCAAGGGAAAATTAGCTCCTAACTGGGAAGGCCCGTTTGTTGTTAAGGAAGTATTGACAGGAGGTGCTCTCAGATTACAAGAAATGGACGGCGATGAATTTCCACAGCTTATCAACTCAGACACCGTGAAACGGTACTATGTCTGAAGTTACCATCAAGCAAACATCCTGGTGTTGGATCATCAGATCATCAATCATTCCGTTTCTTCAACCCTTTACCACATACAACTATTTACCACACTTTTCCCCTCAGGGAAACATACCTTTCAAGCCTGCAGCCTGGCTTCTCTACGCTCATACAACTTAGGTCATCCCACCGTGGATTAAACCTCTCGCATTTGCAGTTTGGCTACCCATACATGGGATCAAACTTTTCACACCTACAGTTTATCCTCAACCTAGGATTAAACTTTCTCTTCCCCGCATTCTGACCTGCACATGGGATTACGCTTTTCAACTCACCCTGAGGGGTGAACTACGTCGACCTGATCTCCTTGATATACGGGAGTACGTAGGCAACCATATTCTATATGGCCCGGTCGCAATAAACAAAAAACAACAAAAATATTTCTACCCTTTTCTAAAAAAACAAAAACCACAAAAACACTTCTACAACCTTCTTCATCAATAAAGCTTCTAAATCCATCTGCCTTTCACAAATAGCGTTGAACCTCTTACACCAGGTTCGAACTACGCAGACCTAATCTTCTCTTCAGTAGGAGTACGTAGGCAGCCATTCATGGTTCGGTCTAACCCCCTACCAAAACATAAACCTTTGTCAACGGTACTGGGATCAAACTTCAATCTACCACATTTCATTGGCTTCAAACCAAAGGGATGGAATTAACCAACCTCTCCTCGTAAATAAGAGATTCGGCGACCATATAAGCTGCGGTTGGTCCTCAAAGAGCAACACCAATCCATAAGAGATGGAATTAACTAGGCTCCTCCTAAATAGGGGTACTGGCGACCATCTGTGGTGCGGTCAATCTCAAAGAGGAAAGCCACACTCCTCTCCACATTTCCATACAGAAACCAGTCCCAAAACACAGAAAAGATGGTAGGGATACACAAAGATCCATGATCCATTCTGAACTATCCAGAGACAACTCAATGTCCATCCATCAAGGAGAAATTCAGAATACATCAAGATCACAAGCCCTGAAGAAGCAGACAAAATATCAAGCAAATATCAGAGCATATTTAAAAGGGAAGTGATCAAAAATATATTTCCCTGCTATATAAATGTTGTTTGATATACAATGTAAACTGTACATGACAAAATAGCTAAGCTAGTATGTGCAAGAAAATACAAGCCCATCTACAAATCGGTGTATGTGCGAGCTAACAAGCCCAACATGGCATCCCTCTCTGAAGAAGGAGGCAAAGCTGTGGTTTCCTGTACGAGGATATCCACACGACCCAACAGATTTGCATCCATCTGCATGGTGACCATATGTTCATCAATGTACATGCTCATCTCTGCGATCATGCCAGTGGTAAGGGACCTCACTGCAGTACTATTTGTGACGGCTACATCCCGGGCAGATATGGCACTATCCCGCTCAATTATCACTGCATCTCTAGCTGATCTGGCCTCATCCCGCTCAACAACAGTGGTATCTCTATGAGCCAATGCCTCGTCTCTCTCTAATAGAACTGCGTCTCTCCCATCAAGGGCAGTCAACATCAAAGATCGAGCCTGATCTCTCTCAAAGGTCATCAAATGAAGACGCTGCTCAAAGTATTGTGTTGAATGCTGAATCACGACAGTGCTGGTACTGGGAGAATCTAAAAGTGATGCTGGCAACCCGGCACCTAACTCTTCCTCGGTGTGAGAATCAATGTCCTCCATGGGCTCTCCACCATCTGTGTGACAACCCCAAAATAGGTCCATTCCACCCAACCCATTCTGAGTCGTCAAATACATGGTACAGAAAATAACTACAACTTTATTACAACAATTGTCGTGCAAAATACAACAACACATATGCTGTGAGTTTGGATACAAATATATACCAAATGTGACTCATGTTCCAACCGTGGACATCACCTCACAATAACACCTTACATAAAGGTATAGTCAAAAACTGTTTTAGAAATTAGAATCTTTGAGAAGTGCTCAAGGAAACCTTCGTACATGGGAGGCCACGCGTCTAGGTTATGATAGATATCATATGGCCACAGAATTATCCTTGGTTGACCCAATAGACCCCAAAGAAAAACGAGAAGATTACTATCATATTCTTCCCAATGGTGAGTCTTCTCTTGACTTATCATTATCTCCACTGTCTCTAATTGAGAATTATACTTCAAACAAACACCAAGATTATATAGGTAGTGCCCATAGATATACTCAGCAAGTGGATGAGCACAACCCTGTCTTATGATGACACGAGGTTGTATGTCATTAGACATCTTGTATGATAGTGACAAAACACCCTTCCAACGTTGGGTTCGCCTCACCCTATTTTCTTCACCAAATATAACTACTAAATGATGACCACCATTCTATTCCCTTGTTACCCCCGCTCGACTCAGCTACACTCTTATTACCATAGTTGCAGCGGAACGAGCAATCCATTAGAAGAGTCAAATAGACTATAAAATCTATTATCTTCTCCATGTTAAAAATCCACCAACAATATTTTATCCATGTAACATCACTCAACAGTTCCTTTCCACAATCATATGAATAACTCATAATCATAATTGTGACCCAGCTACACTCTTATTACCTGAAAGGAATTGTGAAGCAAAAGGGTGAGCACAACTAGCTCAGTAAAGAATATCATGACTAAAGATAATTCAATTATCAATAGCCTTCATCAACAATAAATCAGAGATTTAGAACATATGGTAAATGATAAAAATTTCAACCATAGTTGCAGCGGAACGAGCAATCCATTAGAAGAGTCAAATAGACTATAAAGTCTATTATCTTCTCCATGTTAAAAATCCATCAACAATGTTTTATCCCTGTAACATCAATCAACAGTTCCTTTCCACAATCATATGAATAACTCATAATCATAATTGTGATTCTAAATTTTTCTTCGCACCCAGGACGAATAATATTTTCATCACCTGTCTTTACCTGAAACATCAAAGATCATGGTTATACCAAATCACATTTCCTGCTCATAATCATACTAATAAATCCATCTTTGCACTACGGCCAAAGATATTCATTTGTATCACCAGTTGGTCATGTTTATCTCAACATCTGTTCATCTTTGCACTACTGGCCAAAGATATTCAACAACATGTCATCTTTGCACTACGGGCCAAAGATATTCATCAACAATTCATCTTTGCACTACAGGCCAAAGATATTCCTCAACAGTTCATATTTGCACTACGGTCAAATATATTCATCAACAGTTCATATTTGCACTACAGGCCAAATATATTAATATCTCAAAGAAATATATAATCATTTCAGAATTTATATAAACAATAATTATAACCATGTTAATCAATTCATCTTTACACTTAAGCTAAAGATATTCAATTATAAATTCAATGGTCATGATCATACCAGTTAACAAATCATCTTTGCACTACAGGCCAAAGATATTCCTCAGTCACGATCATACCAGTAATTTACCCATCTTTACACTCAAGTAAAAGAGAAATTCAACATCAGGGTTATAAAAATGTTATATATGATAATAAAAATAATATTATCAACAACTGCATTTATTTTCAAGAGCAACAATCATAAATCAACGATAATTTGGTCAGAAAAAGAAACCAATTTTTCTATGAATAGTAACTCGTAAATAGTAACTCATGAATAATAACTCATGAATAGCAACTCATGAATAGTAACTCCGACATGAAAAAGATAGAAATTCCACAATAAAATCTATATCAATATTTCGGCATAATGATATTGAAAGAATAACATCATTATGAAGAATATAACATCCCTTACTATCCCTTACTATCCCTTACAATCCCTTACCTCAAAAGAGCAGTACTTCTGACTGGATATCGGATATGATGCTGAAGGAAACTTGCACTGATGAATAGCAACTCACCAAGTATCTAAAAACTCACAAAATATGATTCATAATATAGAGAGAGAAAGAGAGAAAGCTTATGTTTCTGGTGTGATTTTCAATTCTAACTTAGCCCTCTATTTATAGGAAAATTTTGGTAGGTTTGACCTGCAACCTGATGGCTTTACCTGCTACTATTCCCACCCACCACATTTGAAATATAATTCAGCACATTTCTTCACCAACCACAAGTGGGGCCCACCAATTCTAGAATTTTCTACCAAAATGATAAACTCCGAAAATTCAACAATTTCTGAACCAGTCATCTCGTAAAATTCATAATAAATCATACGTTCATTTTTAACGGTTCAAAATTTGTGGGCATATACTCAACTTATATATGTATAACATATCCAAAAATTACCACGATCCAACGGTCGGATTAAAAATTATAACCCTCGCAAAATATCTCAAAAACCCTAATTTTTAATACCTCCATTCTGACAAAAATACTGATAAAAACCTCAATATTAACTCCTTCATTTTTAACCACAAAAATATATCCCTCATTTATATCTACATAAAATAAATATTTCCTTATCATATGAATCAATAATTAATTATTCACAAATAATATTACAGAATCACATTTATGACAACCAGGCCGTTCCCAGGAAAGAGGGGGCTTTCCAATAAGAATTTTTCCTTACTGGCGCGCAATTAAATGACCAAACCTCTCCTTAGACAGAACTTTCTAGACATTGTCAATAATGTTATCTAATAATATTATTCAAATAATATGAATTATTGATCTGATAATGGGAAATACTGTGCAGTGACAATTATTGAACAACAATAATATAAAATTTCAACATAGCAATTATTGAATCAATAAAATAAAATATTGAACAGTAATTACTGTAACAATTATTGAGTAGTGCCTTCTTACGTAAGAATCAATAATTTCAAAAATACTATGCAATACCGTGTGCTACTGTGCAATAACGCGTATTACTGTATTTTAACCACCGGGTATTCCAACAGTGTTAACAGTAACAACTACGCCGTTATTTGTAAAAACTCAAATTTATCGTTTTCTTCACCCGACAGTTATTCTGTTATGGGGCCCACAAATGGCTGCGCCGTCGTACGAATATTCTCCGACAGAAAGAATATTCCACGACCAAATGAATATTCCCCGACAACAATGATTATTTTATAACCACTTGCTTATTTTGAAAAAAAATCATATTTCGCTCATAACTTTAAACTTTTATCAATTTAACCATTTACTGAATAGTAATTATAAGAAAAATTGAATACTTTTATTTCATAAAATTCGGGGTCTTACAATCTCCCCTCCTTATGAAATTTCGTCCTCGAAATTTGCGTACCTGGTATGTCGAAGAGTTGAGAATACCTTGCTTTCATTTCAGATTTCATCTTCCCTATCATCATGATTTCTTCATTGCTCATCTCCTGTATTTCAGATATCATTCTAGAATACAGCTTCAAAATAAGGGTTAATTGAATAAATTAACATATAACATAATATCCCAATATTATGACTGATCAACAAATAAGCTTAGGTAGGACACACTAGCGAAGGATTTACTCATCTCTCCCCTCCTAGTTATATTTCTCGATCTCCGCCAGAGATCATATCCCTAAGCTCTGATACCACCTGTGACAACCCCAAAATAGGTCCATTCCACCCAACCCATTCTGAGTCGTCAAATACATGGTACAGAAAATAACTACAACTTTATTACAACAATTGTCGTGCAAAATACAACAACACATATGCTGTGAGTTTGGATACAAATATATACCAAATGTGACTCATGTTCCAACCGTGGACATCACCTCACAATAACACCTTACATAAAGGTATAGTCAAAAACTGTTTTAGAAATTAGAATCTTTGAGAAGTGCTCAAGGAAACCTTCGTACATGGGAGGCCACGCGTCTAGGTTATGATAGATATCATATGGCCACAGAATTATCCTTGGTTGACCCAATAGACCCCAAAGAAAAACGAGAAGATTACTATCATATTCTTCCCAATGGTGAGTCTTCTCTTGACTTATCATTATCTCCACTGTCTCTAATTGAGAATTATACTTCAAACAAACACCAAGATTATATAGGTAGTGCCCATAGATATACTCAGCAAGTGGATGAGCACAACCCTGTCTTATGATGACACGAGGTTGTATGTCATTAGACATCTTGTATGATAGTGACAAAACACCCTTCCAACGTTGGGTTCGCCTCACCCTATTTTCTTCACCAAATATAACTACTAAATGATGACCACCATTCTATTCCCTTGTTACCCCCGCTCGACTCAGCTACACTCTTATTACCATAGTTGCAGCGGAACGAGCAATCCATTAGAAGAGTCAAATAGACTATAAAATCTATTATCTTCTCCATGTTAAAAATCCACCAACAATATTTTATCCATGTAACATCACTCAACAGTTCCTTTCCACAATCATATGAATAACTCATAATCATAATTGTGACCCAGCTACACTCTTATTACCTGAAAGGAATTGTGAAGCAAAAGGGTGAGCACAACTAGCTCAGTAAAGAATATCATGACTAAAGATAATTCAATTATCAATAGCCTTCATCAACAATAAATCAGAGATTTAGAACATATGGTAAATGATAAAAATTTCAACCATAGTTGCAGCGGAACGAGCAATCCATTAGAAGAGTCAAATAGACTATAAAGTCTATTATCTTCTCCATGTTAAAAATCCATCAACAATGTTTTATCCCTGTAACATCAATCAACAGTTCCTTTCCACAATCATATGAATAACTCATAATCATAATTGTGATTCTAAATTTTTCTTCGCACCCAGGACGAATAATATTTTCATCACCTGTCTTTACCTGAAACATCAAAGATCATGGTTATACCAAATCACATTTCCTGTTCATAATCATACTAATAAATCCATCTTTGCACTACGGCCAAAGATATTCATTTGTATCACCAGTTGGTCATGTTTATCTCAACATCTGTTCATCTTTGCACTACTGGCCAAAGATATTCAACAACATGTCATCTTTGCACTACGGGCCAAAGATATTCATCAACAATTCATCTTTGCACTACAGGCCAAAGATATTCCTCAACAGTTCATATTTGCACTACGGCCAAATATATTCATCAACAGTTCATATTTGCACTACAGGCCAAATATATTAATATCTCAAAGAAATATATAATCATTTCAGAATTTATATAAACAATAATTATAACCATGTTAATCAATTCATCTTTACACTTAAGCTAAAGATATTCAATTATAAATTCAATGGTCATGATCATACCAGTTAACAAATCATCTTTGCACTACAGGCCAAAGATATTCCTCAGTCACGATCATACCAGTAATTTACCCATCTTTACACTCAAGTAAAAGAGAAATTCAACATCAGGGTTATAAAAATGTTATATATGATAATAAAAATAATATTATCAACAACTGCATTTATTTTCAAGAGCAACAATCATAAATCAACGATAATTTGGTCAGAAAAAGAAACCAATTTTTCTATGAATAGTAACTCGTAAATAGTAACTCATGAATAATAACTCATGAATAGCAACTCATGAATAGTAACTCCGACATGAAAAAGATAGAAATTCCACAATAAAATCTATATCAATATTTCGGCATAATGATATTGAAAGAATAACATCATTATGAAGAATATAACATCCCTTACTATCCCTTACTATCCCTTACAATCCCTTACCTCAAAAGAGCAGTACTTCTGACTGGATATCGGATATGATGCTGAAGGAAACTTGCACTGATGAATAGCAACTCACCAAGTATCTAAAAACTCACAAAATATGATTCATAATATAGAGAGAGAAAGAGAGAAAGCTTATGTTTCTGGTGTGATTTTCAATTCTAACTTAGCCCTCTATTTATAGGAAAATTTTGGTAGGTTTGACCTGCAACCTGATGGCTTTACCTGCTACTATTCCCACCCACCACATTTGAAATATAATTCAGCACATTTCTTCACCAACCACAAGTGGGGCCCACCAATTCTAGAATTTTCTACCAAAATGATAAACTCCGAAAATTCAACAATTTCTGAACCAGTCATCTCGTAAAATTCATAATAAATCATACGTTCATTTTTAACGGTTCAAAATTTGTGGGCATATACTCAACTTATATATGTATAACATATCCAAAAATTACCACGATCCAACGGTCGGATTAAAAATTATAACCCTCGCAAAATATCTCAAAAACCCTAATTTTTAATACCTCCATTCTGACAAAAATACTGATAAAAACCTCAATATTAACTCCTTCATTTTTAACCACAAAAATATATCCCTCATTTATATCTACATAAAATAAATATTTCCTTATCATATGAATCAATAATTAATTATTCACAAATAATATTACAGAATCACATTTATGACAACCAGGCCGTTCCCAGGAAAGAGGGGGCTTTCCAATAAGAATTTTTCCTTACTGGCGCGCAATTAAATGACCAAACCTCTCCTTAGACAGAACTTTCTAGACATTGTCAATAATGTTATCTAATAATATTATTCAAATAATATGAATTATTGATCTGATAATGGGAAATACTGTGCAGTGACAATTATTGAACAACAATAATATAAAATTTCAACATAGCAATTATTGAATCAATAAAATAAAATATTGAACAGTAATTACTGTAACAATTATTGAGTAGTGCCTTCTTACGTAAGAATCAATAATTTCAAAAATACTATGCAATACCGTGTGCTACTGTGCAATAACGCGTATTACTGTATTTTAACCACCGGGTATTCCAACAGTGTTAACGGTAACAACTACGCCGTTATTTGTAAAAACTCAAATTTGTCGTTTTCTTCACCCGACAGTTATTCTGTTATGGGGCCCACAAATGGCTGCGCCGTCGTACGAATATTCTCCGACAGAAAGAATATTCCACGACCAAACGAATATTCCCCGACAACAATGATTATTTTATAACCACTTGCTTATTTTGAAAAAAAATCATATTTCGCTCATAACTTTAAACTTTTATCAATTTAACCATTTACTGAATAGTAATTATAAGAAAAATTGAATACTTTTATTTCATAAAATTTGGGGTCTTACAATCTGAGTCAATACTCGGCAATGTGGATACTACCTCAGCCGGTGCAGTCTCTGTCTCCATCCATGCGGAATACTCTGCAGAATAACCTTGATGACTAATAGAGAAAGCGGCTATCTCGCGCTGATCCCAACATGCATACACACGGGATCGGTCCTCTGCTAAAAGATAGCGAGAAGCTAAATGCTGGCCCAGCGCCCCATCGAAAGGATGAAAATCCTGAAACTGGTCAAATTGCGACATCATGGCCAGTGAATGGTAAGTAGTCATACCCCTCAAACCAGCCAGAGGGATGTAATCCATGCCCGGAGCATGAGTAATAAAGCTGTAAGGTGAGCTGAGATGGCAATGAATATGTCATGACTATATCATGGGTGAAGCAATACCCATGCCGTCTAAAAGTGCCAATCGGTCTCAGGTGTGACATAAACCACACGTATAACATGACCGAACTGCCCGTAAATACTCTTGTCGGATAAGTGCAGCAGTATGTAGCTGACCTCAATGTCTTGGCTATAATCATAGGTATGATGGAACGACCCTCCCTGAGAGCTCTCACCGCCATGATAACTCCTATGTCCAACTCGTCTATATACAGTGGCATATAGACATATGACAGTATGCACAATAGCAGTACATCAACCCTGTCCAGACACCAATGAGCCTCCGGTGTGGTGAAATCCCCAGAATGTCGTCTATAACTATCCTCAGAGCCAAATCTGTCAAATAGAAAACGCTGGGATATAACGTGGCTAGATATCAACTCATCCTGCACTACTCTACGCCTCAATCCAATGAGGGTCATGAACCGTCGACTCATGTCCCCCAAAGCCATATGCACGCAAGGTCTGTCTAGTGGCAACATCGTCAACCGTGCATACTCCTCCAGAGTGGGAGTCAACTCCTGGGTCCTAAATCGAAAAACCTGCCTCTCCGATACCCAGTGCTCCAGCATGCCATCCACGAATCCTGTGGGAACCTAAAACATCAACATGGTCATAGTATGCTGCAATAAATGATCTACGGTCACCCTGTCTGATGGTGACATGCTATCATACCAAGATCGCACACCAGATACCACCAATAATGGTGGGGTATGATCAATACGGCTAACTGTAGAAGAAGACATCTGCACGGGCGTGTCATAAGACCATCCAGGGGTCAATGCTGAATATCTCTGGACATACATACATATGCATAACATGATACATACATTATAGATAATAGATGGCAATATGATATAGGGAATGAAAAAACTGTAAATACATTCTTAAGTATATCATCATCTAATACATCATCTCTGTACAGCTACAAATACATGGAAATGGGGCATAGACGCCCTACTACTAACAGAGGCCTATCAAAAGATATAGCGAGACTGGGACACAGACACCCAATAGTTAATAGAGGCCTATCAAAAGATATAACGAGAATACACATCAGAAGAAGACAATGGTGTCGATGTTCACATCATCAATCCTGTCCAGCTGATGTAACTCCTCCTGAGTCACTGTGTGACAACTCAAAAATAGGTCCATTCCATCCAACCTATTCTGAGTCGCCAAATACATGGTACAAAAAACAACTACAACTTTATTACAATAATTATCGTGCAAAATACAACAACATATATGTTGTGAGTTTGGATACAAATATATATCAAATGTGACTCATGTCCCAACCGTGGACAGCACCTCACAATGACACCTTACATAAAGGTATAGTCAAAAACTGTTTTAGAAATTAGAATCTTTGAGAAGTGCTCAAGGAAACCTTCGTACATGGGAGGCCATGCATCTAGGTTATGATAGATATCATATGGCCACAGAATTATCCTTGGTTGACCCAATAGACCCCAAAGAAAAACGAGAAGTTTACTATCATATTCTCCCCAATGGTGAGTCTTCTCTTGACATATCATTATCTCCACTGTATATAATTGAAAATTATACTTCAAACAAACACCAAGATTATATAGGTAGTGGTCGTAAAGATACTCAGCAAGTGGATGAGCACAACCCTGTCTTATGATGACACGAGGTTGTATGTCATTAGACATCTTGTATGATAGTGACAAAACACCCTTTCAACGTTGGGTTCGCCTCACCCTATTTTCTTCACCAAATATAACTACTAAATGATGACCACCGTTCTATTCCCTTGTTACCCCCGCTCCACCCAACTACATTCTTATTACCTGAAAGGAATTGTGAAATAAAAGGGTGAGCACAACTAGCCCAGTAAAGAATATCATGACTAAAGATAAATAAGTTATCAATAGCCTTCAACAGAATTAAATCAGAGATTTAGAACATATGGTAGATGATAAAAATTTCTACCATAGTTGCAGCGGAACGAGCAATCCATTAGAAGAGTCAAATAGACTATAAAGTCTATTATCTTCTCCATGTTAAATATCCACCAATAATGTTTTATCCCTGTAACATCAATCAACAATTCTGGTCCACAATCATATGAATAACTCATAATCATAGATGTAGTTCTACATTCCTCTTCTCATCCAGGACGAAGATAATTTTCATCACCTATCTTTACCTGAAACATCAAAGATCATGGTTACACCAAATCACATTTCCTGTTCATAATCATACTAATAACTTTATCTTTGCACTACGGCCAAAGATATTCATTTGTATCACCAGTTGGTCATGTTCATCTCAACACCTGTTCATCTTTGCACTACTGGCCAAAGATATGCAACAACATGACATCTTTGCACTACGGGCCAAAGATATTCATCAACAATTCATCTTTGCACTACTGGCCAAAGATATTCAACAACAATTCATATTTGCACTACAGGCCAAATATATTCATATCTCAAAAAAATATATAATCATTTTAGAACTTATATAATCAATAATTATAACCATGTTGATCAATTCACCTTTGCACTTAAGCTAAATATATTCAATTATAAATTCAATGGTCATGATCATACCAGTCACAATTCAATTTTTCCACTACTGGCCAAAGAGAACCCTAGTCATGGTCATACCAATAATCTACCCATCTTTACACTCAAGTGAAAGAGAAATTCAACATCAGGGTTATAAAAATGTTATATATGATAATAAAAATAATATGATCAACAACGGCATTTATTTTCAAGAGCAACAATCATAAATAAACGATAATTTGGTCAGAAAAAGAAACTAATTTTTGTCATGAATAGTAACTCGTGAATAGTAACTCATGAATAGTACTCTGTATTCGTACATGGTACCGTATACGTAAATAGTGCCATATACATGAATAGTGTCGTATACGTGAATAGTGTCGTATACGTGAATAGTAATCTCGACTCAAATAGGTAAAAATTATACAATAAAATCTATACTAATATTTCAGTATAATGTTATTGAAAGAATAACATCATTATGAAGAATATAATATCCCTTAATATCCCTTACTATCCCTTACCTCAAAAGAGCAGCACTTCTGACTGGATATCGGATATAACGCTGAAGAAAACTTGTACTGATGAATATCAACTCATCAAGTATCTAAATACTCACAAAATACACTCAATAATCTAGAGAGAAAAAGAGATAAAACTTATGAATTCTGGTGTGATTTTCAATTCTAACTTAGCCCTCTATTTATAGGAAAATGTTAGCACGCCGAAGCAGACTTGACCTGCAACCTGATGGCTTTACCTGCTACTATTCCACCCACCAAAAATTAGCCATCTTCCCCAACAACCAAAAGTGGGGCCCACCCATTTCTAGAATTTTCCACCAAAATCATTTATAAACCTAATTTCTGAATCAGTCACCTCTTAAAATTCATAACAAATCATTCGTTCATTTTTAACGGTTCAAAATTTGTGAACATATACTCAACTTATATATGTATAACATATCCAAAAATTACCACGATCCAACGGTCGGATCAAAAATTATAACTCACGCAATATATCTCAAGAACACTGATTATCGGATTATAAATCTTTCGGACCAGTTTCATTCGAAAATTCACCATGAAATATCTACAAAGAATTTTTGGGTGATTCCAAATTCTACGGTTAGCTTACTTCCAGGGCTTTCTTTTGATATATGGCTCATCTCCTAACTCATTATACACAAAGAGTTATGGATTTTACAAAATCAAGTAATAAACTAATTTTTCTGAAAATCCCATATTTTGTTCTCCATTTCGATAAAAAACTTATAAAACACTTCATCATTAATTCCTTCATTTATAACCACATAAATAAATCTATCATTTATATCCACATCAAATAAATATTTTTTTATCATATAAATCAATAATTAATTATTCACAAATAATATTACAGAATCACAATTATGACAACCAGGCCGTTCCCAGGAAAGAGGGGGCTTTCCAATAAGAATTTCTCCTTACTGGTGCGCAATTAGGTGACCAAACCTCTCCTTAGACAGAACTTTCTAGACATTGCCAATAATGCTATCTAATAATATTATTCAAATAATATGAATTATTGATCTGATAATGGGAAATACTGTGCAGTGACAATTATTGAAACAACAATAATATAAAATATCAATGCAGCAATTATGGAATCAATAAAATAAAATATTGTACAGTAACTACTGTAACAATTATTGAGTAGTGCCTTTCTTCGTAAGAATCAATAATTCAAAAATACTGTGCAATCCGTGTGCTACTGTGCAACCACGCGTATTACTGTATTTTAACCACCGGGTATTCCAACAGTGTTAACGGTAATAACTACGCCGTTATTTATAAAAACTCAATTTTTGTCGTTATCTTCATCCAATCGCTTTTCGTTATGGGGCCCACAAATAGCTGCGCCGTCGTACGAATATTCCTCGACAGAAAGAATATTCCACG
Source organism: Panax notoginseng (assembly GCA_016801055.1). NCBI lineage: Eukaryota > Viridiplantae > Streptophyta > Magnoliopsida > Apiales > Araliaceae > Panax > Panax notoginseng. Next base: position 72,337,342 of record CM029013.1, read on the forward strand.
ACCAAACGAATATTCCCCGACAAAATGAATATTTTATAACTACTTGTTTATTTTGAAAAAATTTCACATTTCACCCATAACTTTAAACTTTTTATCAATTTAACCATTTACTGAATTGTAATTATAAGAAAAATTGAATACTTTTATTTCATAAAATTTGGGATCTTACACACTGGATCTCTATCAACAGGGATGTTAGGCCTATACAGAGGAGGATCTGCGCCGACAAAACCAAATGGGTCATCTAAGGGGCCAGCGCCTGAGCTGGAAAGATCAAATAAATCTGCCTCTGCCAGATCTCTGCCCAAATGCCGGATAAAAATATGTGTCTGGTCTAACTCTCAGGTCAAAATGTCAATCTGTGTCACATGAGTCGGATCTCGGACACAGGCTAGCCAATCCGTCATCATCACGGATCCTGGAACTATATCCCCCATGAACTGAGTGGCGCGGGTCTGGGCTCCAATAGTCCGAGGGAACCACCAACACTGGAATACATCCTGAGTACAGGGACCCTCTGATAATGCAAAATCGTCAACACCCAACAATGGGATATCAATGACGGGTGACTACGACACAGGCCAGTAATGCCTAGCGGGAGGCAAGATCGGCATACGGATCTCCCCTATGGTGTTCCTAATACCACGCTCTCCTAAATAGAGCTACCAGCATCCATCCGTGAAGAGAGGAACTCTCCTGGTGGAAATCACGTACTCAACTTTAGTCGGGTACCCATCCTCAAAATCGATGGCCAAATGTTCCCCAAAATAGGGAATCCATGTGATAATGTTAGCTGTTAACAACTCCAACTGCAAGCGGCAGTGAGTGAAAGCCTCAGCTACAAGGACCTCCGCCAATATAGACTGATGTCATCGTCATCCTCGTGGGTAGGTATCCAATCTTAACACACTCACTGGACGTAAGCATGGGAGCCTCTCATAGGCCCAAAACTGCCAACACAACGGCAAAACATCTGCTATCAGTTAACACTCTTAACCTATACATGGTAAATGACAAGAGAAGTACTCACCAGCAGAAATGGGTAAAATCCTAGCCAAACCTCCGTCAAACCCTGCGAACGCATACGCATGCCCCTGAGAAAATTGTCGAAGGTGTAGGAACCCTAATCATACTATCCAATACGACCCACATGACGTGTGTCGCTGATCAAAGCGAACGACACTGTGGAAGAGTTATCTGCTATGAAGCAGCCCCTAATGATCATCAGGAACAATCGTCGAAGAATGTGATCCTTGACTTTAACATCATCTGGCATGGGCTCACTCAATAGCCGACTCATAGCATCTAAGCTCAAAGGACCTGCACGGATAGTCCTGCCCTTGAGCGCTTCCGCCGAAACTCCTAATAAGGATCTGACGGCAATAGGGGTAATATTCGTCATACAAGGCACTGGCGCCCCTCCAAACTCCATACCTGTGATAAATCGCCAATCCATCGGCGTCATCATCACCTCACAGTCCAGCAAATGGAGTGATTGAGTCTGGTGAAACCACCGCTCAAACAATGCCCTGAGGTAACCCCAAGGAAAACGCCGGGGAAGGATGGAGAAGAATGCCCCGAATCCCCAGTCATGCACTACTGCTCTATAGTCGGGATGAAGAGCCTGATACATGGAGTGTATGCTGAACCAATTCCCTCGAGGTTGTGTAAAGCTGGGAACCTGCATACAATGCAGATCAACATCAAGTCCCTTTAATCCTCATCAAATAGGAAAGAAGGAAGATCAAGTTCTCACGTCATACCTCGTTAGGATGCAAATACATCGAAGGATGTTGACTCAAGTCACCCAGAAGCTCTGGGTTTGCCACCTGAATACTCGGGAGGTCCCTACGTGGAACATGTGCAGCAGGAGCGGGGTCCGCAACTGGAACATCCTCCTCGTCCTCGACGTCTGGCACATCAACCCGGACTGGACGTATCACCGCCTCCACCAATTGATGAGGCTGTCTAATGGAACGGGGTCGAGACACTTTAGAAGCCCTCCTCCGTACACCAGAAGTGGTCCTACAGGAACTACTCGGCTGATCCGGATCCATAATATCTGGACAACAAGTCTCCAAATCACCTCAAAAAAGGTGTGGTATTTTCTAACCTGGAGCTTTTCTAAATGTATCTTATGACTACATGCATGCATACATTTACTTTAACATACAATAGAGTTAAAATGCATGACTACCCAATTCCTACATTTTAGAAAATTTTGTCATAGTCTCCTTTGTAAATAGGACTATCCATATGCACATAGTCATGACTAGGTGGCCATTCAATAGAACACCTGCCCACAGTCATATACATACTATATGCATTAAAAATTTATATCTTCAACACATAAGGATAACCTCAATGCTAGGAGTACTTTGCCTTCTTACCTTATGCTCAAATGTCCTCAAATAGGATAAAAATAGCAGAAAAGGTGCCAATTTGACTGTCTCAAAAGTCAAATTTTTTCACATCATTATGTTCAGCATGGTTTAATACTAACATTTACTATGTTGAATATTTTTTTGTCAAGTCATTTGTGCATACATAATCACTACTATGTGTTTAGATGCATTTAATATGATAAGTCATTTTCCAACAGATAAAAACTGGAAAAAAGTACATGCATACGTTACCAGGACAGTGTAGAACACTTGTACGGTGACAGAATTTGCAGAAAGACGTCCGAACTCAGCAGATCTGAAGGAGGCTCTCGGATTTTTCTTCGCAATACAAGTTGAAAGTGACTTGTGAGACCAACCTGCAGGATATTAGTATCCACGGTTGGCCGCAGGTCCATCTGCGGCTGAAGTAGGTGTACCTGCGGTACCCCTATGTGGGCCCCATCCCTTCGGATCAGTCCAGTTTGAGTTACAAAGGAGTTTTCACAGACTGAAAAGGTCAAATCAGGAATAAGAACGCTACGCGATTGAGCAGAATAGCCTACAATCCTGGTATTCTCAAATAGAACCTTGAGTCTATACATTGGTATTCGCCCAAGCACGAGGTATACTATGCCAATGATCTCTGTTGTTACAAAATAAATTTGGCAATACCTTGCACAGGTCTAATGCCGCCAGCTCCTGGTCATTACCCTAAAGACCAACGTCAGTCCCCGACGGGGGTTACAACGTTAGTCCTCGACGGGGGTTACAACGTCAGTCCCCGGCGGGGGCTACTACGCATATCTGTCGTTGATACACATATCAATGAAGGTCAAGCAACCTTGATATCAGTTCAGCCGTTGGCAAGTAAACCCAACGTCGCATTAGAAATCATCCAATAATTGCATCAGTTGATACACACATCAACAAAGTCCAAGCAACCTTGGCATTTATCCCCAGCAGGGAGTTCATCCGTTGATATACACGTCAACAGAGGATCAGATGTATTCCCGACGGGGGTTACAACGCGTGGTCAACCGTTGGTTCACACGTCAACGAAGGTCGGGCAGCCATGACAACATTTGTTGTTGGCAGTAAAACCAACAGAACAGTGACATACTCTGGCAATACAAACCAGGAAAGGTCAAAGTCATCAAGGAGGATTGATGACGGAATATGTTATACACGTCCTCAAATAGACAAAGCTTTATCCCCACAGATCTCTTACACATAAGAGGAAATTTTTCGGAATCAAGTCTGTATCAAGGATTAAGGACTTTGGTGATAGCCCTAACGTCAACATCCTCGAAGATTTGGATCATGCATATCCAATCTGGTCATCATTGCCAATCCCCGGCAGACGCAACAGGGAGCCAGCAATCATCCCCAGCTTGTTGGAAAGCAATGCATATGCATCATACACTTGCATCATATTGCTCCATATTGCGTCATGTTTATCTTGTTGCATTTCAAGTGTCTATGATTCTTTATCCTACTCATGCATCACATTGCATGAATATGATAAAGAGGGGCATCTGTAGACAGTCGAAATTTTCTGTACACCTGTCACTAACATTGCAGGAGGACAGATTTGTCTTTCAAGAGGGAACCCTGGAAGACAGTTCATATCCAGTCCGGATACTACCGAAAGTTCAGCATTAACCCCGGAGTACACACCGGGAGTAACAAATCCAACCTCGGAGATAACCCCGAGGCATGTAGATCCAATACTGAAACACACACCGGAGAAGACCGATTAATCTCAAAGATAACCCCGAGGTATCCAGTCTCAGTCCCAACTATGGGAATAGCTACCAACCTTGGCGATAACCCCAAGGAATGCAGTTTCGGCGATAACCCCGGAAATGCTTGTTTCAAATGCAAGCAGCTTCAATCTCAACGCTTACAACTAGATACTCAGTACCAACCCGGATATAACACCGGGAGGACAGACATACCTCAGAGATGACACTGAGGACCTTCAACCATTGCAGCAGTCCAATCTCAGAGATATAATCCTGAGCAACGTCTACTTTATCAATCCAAACCGGAGATAACCCTGGTGAGGGGCTAAGTCGTCATCTCGCCACCATGACGCCACATCACGTTGTCTCAACATTTCAGACATACATTTCTATACAGCAATGTCCCACAAAAGCTCAGAAGAACCAATTTCGAGTGACTATTGCACAGGATAATGGATAGAATTTGAAGCTGAAGACCGGAGGGCATCGTTCCATCTTCATGACTTCGTACAACTTCTAATCCCATGTCATTGCGTAACTCTCGACAACGGCAGTCCGAAATAGGTCCTATATACCTCAGTCGGATGCCCGAATTGTAATTCTAAAAGTTCAAGTGGACATCACGTTGCCCACGTGCACGTACTACGAGACGACGCGACCCGCAAAACTCGGGGCAACCCGAGTAGCCTCTGGTACACCTGCGGCTGCGGCTCCACCCTCTATAAATAGAGGGCTTGGGGTGGCCATTTTAAGAAGAGAAAGAGCGAGAAATACCTGTCTAATTTGCTCCGTACTTGTAATATACTGAGTGCTTTTCCATTTTAAACACATGTGAGCTCACATATAGCTATTTTTGTACCTACAAAAGCCAGTGTTTATCTATTTTAAAGATATAAAAGTCTTCTTTGGCAGCCCACTGTAAGTCTTCTTACACATTTTAAAGCCTTTCTCTCCATCTTTGCACACACCCTTCTTTAAGTTGAGAGTCGTGTTGCGTTTATTTGCCCGGACTTTGGTCCGTGGTTTTATTTCAGTTTTTATATACATATATATTTATATATATGGACTAACATTATCGAGTTATACCTCGATTGAGCCTAGACTTCGGTCTAGAGCGTTTACTTGCTTTTGTATATATATATATATATATATATATATATATATATATATATATATATATATATATATATATATATATATATGAATTGCGTGTCGAACTCTGTTCGATGAGCCTAGACTTTGGTCTGGAGCGTTTAATACTTTAATATATATATATATATATATATATATATATATATATATATATATATATATATATATATATATAGTAACTGTTGTCGGACTTTGTTCGATGAGCCTGGATTTTATATCCGGTGCGTTTATCGTTTATATATATATATATATATATATATATATATATATATATATATATATATATATATTTCGTCCCATCTGGAGTTTACTTCGTAGTGGTTGACTGTTTTTACTGTTTTCTGTACATTTCGTCTCGCCTGGAGTTTCCTCCGTGGCGATTGATAGCTTTTACAGCTTTATTTATATTTCTGATCCCCCATGGAGGTGCTTCGTGGTTGGTGATCATGTCTGTATATATATATTTACGGCTTTTATATATATACCTGCTTACTGCGTTTATATCAATTGCGACATCATGTGAGCCTAGGAATCATGTGATCACAAATTCAGTCCACTGAATCTAGATTCGGTTCCCGTGATGGACCTTTTCAGCTGTAAGCAGCTTGTAAATTTATCTACGATGTCTGAATTACCTCAGATGGTTTTCATACCCACGAGGAGTTCAGCACCTTTTGTCCATTATTTTCATGCACATGCCTCGCATCTGTAAAATAAAATTAATCCAGCCGAATACGGAATAAAATGGAAGTATCAAAGGCCTCAATTATTATTGGGTACAGGGTTTGAAAAATCTCTTTTATAAAGCATCACTGCTATATCTTGTTTAAAGCTGAATTTTTACACAAGTTCAAACCCTTTGTATATCGGTGCAAACGAGGCATAGCACCACTTTCAAATAACAGCACATTGACCCCCACACACACACACATTTTCAGATAATAGTTTCTTAAAAAGTGGCGGTCACCGTGGCAATACGGATGTCGGGGGGTGCCTAACACCTTCCCTCCGCATAAGCAAGTCCCAGGACCCTAATTGAATCTCGGTTTAACAATTTCCTATATTTTACTTGTGAAAATAATAATTATGAATAGTTATCATCTGATAGTAAATATAGGAAATTGTTAAATTCACAACAGAAAATGCTATTTTCATACCAAAAGATCCTATAATGACAGTTTTTATCGTCGCTACACAACTACAACAACTTTTTTATTATAAAAATAACAAAAAATATTATGAATTTAGCAATTCCCTAAATATATTGTCACACTTTACGATATACTGAAAAAATAAATAAAAAATTCCATGTACCTGGGCGCCAGTGGGCGGCGACTTATGAAGGGCTAAAAAGTACAAGCCCAAAACGGTTGTATTGTACCATAGCAATCTGTATCCAGGTAATCCCAATTCCCAAATAAATATATCTACGTGGCGAATATTTATATTTATATCCATATTATAAGCGGAACTCTCCGAATTTGAATTAATTTTGAAAACCCTAACTTCAAAAACTTCAAATTAACGCGGCTAGTCTCTCTCCAAATCATTCCCGCCACCACTTTCTCTCTCTCGTTCGAATTTCTTCGGAATCTCTGAACCTTCCACAAGACGCGAAATTGAGCTCCGATATGGTACGTAAGTATTTTTTGTTGTTGTTACATAAATCATATGTCTTAGTATGTTATGTTTAGAATTTAGATTTATTAAATTTCAGTTATGATATCAAATTGGAAACATGCATCTTTTTATGGGATAATTAGGGCATTCCACTGGTCAAATCAGGTTCTAATTTGATAAGAATTACGATCTGGGCCTTGTTATTGATTCAATTTTCGAAAAAAAAAGTGTAATATGTGATTAATGGATTCATTACTTTTGTTTTGTTTGTTTGTAATTTATATGTAAGGAATCCCGTATTGTACTAGGAGTTAGTATGTCTATTTGCTTGTTTGTATTTTTTGAGTTTGATATAGCATTTGTCTAGGGTTTTTGTTCAGAGTTTGAATTGAAAGCTTTCATTGGGTTTTTTTTGCTGGCTTTCAAAGTAAGGGAGAGAATATAGGGTGGTAGTGGATTCATAAAATTCAGTTTTGTTCAATGTTAAAGCACTATATCAGTAAAGGAGTTGGCTTTAAGATAGAACTGCCAACTTGATTTTTTGCATTCGAATTCTTAAAAGGTTTAGTTGAAACTTTTTGAAAACATGGGTTGTTGTCCTGATTTAGGGTGGAGGGCGTAATCAAAGAAGGTTTAAAATTTGTAATAATAAAAGATGGATTAAGATGTGGATGGGGCGTGTACCGTTAGGTTTGATGGTTAATGTTCCTGGACGAGCATCTACTGACTATTCGGCTTGTTTCTTCTGTAGAAAGACATTCTATTTTTCAGCCACTATTACTCTGACGTAGGAAAGGAATGATTAGATGTTTAGACGCTGCTCAAATAAACCTAAGCCTGCTTTCGTGAAATTTTTTAGGATATTGTCCTGATATTTATCATGGTTGTGAGTTGGAAGAATCCATTATGTTTTTAGTGCTTGGAATCCTTCACAGTTTTGGACCTTTCAGTATCCTAATAAAGTAATACACAAATTGCAGATTTTTAATTTTTTTAGCTGAAGTGAATAGTAATAGCTCTTCTAGTGATGATAAAGGTGGGTTGCTAGGCAAGTCACCACTTTTCATGAAGTATAGGCTATTGACATCGTAGGAATATGTAATCTCTGTATTACCATCAAGTCCTGTGGTGCCAGAGTGATATTTAAAGGGATATCTGACTAGTCACTAGTGGGACTGCTTCCACACTTAAGTTGATATAATCAAACACAAAGTTTCTTCTTACATGTTTTTAAGACTGGTGATCAAAAGATGACAGAAAAGGGGATAATCAATTGCTTTTTCTTATCAGTGTATCATCTTTGAATTTAAGATGATTATGCATATTTGATTTGCGTCTCACAGCACGTTTGCATCTCATTTGACAGACGGACATACGCAAAGAATTTCAACATCTATGTCATGATCATCATAAATTAAATGCTTAACTCTATAATTTGCTCAATTGTTCTCCTTATTATTCTACCTTCTTGATATTTGCAGTAAGTTTTCAGGCCCTCTTTTTTGTAGTTTTATTTTTGACAAATTTTTAGACCCTGTTGTATATTATTAATTGCAAATGATGCCTCAGGTTCTTAAAATGAAATATATCATAATGCTCATGTAGCGTTACCAATTAGTTATAATAAAAAAAGAGAGACAAAATAATGCTCTTGTGGCATATATTGATCCCAATTACTGAAGTGGAAAATGCACTACTTGGATTTTGAAGGAAACAATTGAATTACATGATAATTGACATGAATTGCAGTAAAGGTGAACCACTATGACAACTACCAGACAGCGGAGAGGAAAGACAGTTGAATCCCCTAAAAAGTGCAATGCAAGCCCAGGTAGCATGGGAGTAAAAAAATTTATCAACAAATCTGGGCAGCATCAGAAAGCAGCAGGTTTGGCGTTTAATTGATCTACTGGAGTTTTATATTTGACTTTAAGTTTCTTTTTGTTGCCATATATCTGTGCTATTTTCTATTTGATGTACCATTTGGTACTTGGAAGGGTCTTGTGCTTTGTTAATGTTGACTATGTCTCTGTAGTTTCAATTTTCTAAGTGTCTTATTCATTTTTTTTTTGTAAAATAGTGTAAAAGTAATATGCATTATTATTGTTGACAAGAAAAAGATTTAAAAAAATATATAAAAACATCCATGTTTCAGTTATTTGTTCCATACTTGTGTTGAACCTTCCCTTCTAGGGAGAACTTACTATTTTTTCACTGAAGAAAATTCAGGTGTGTTGCCTTCCACTGCTGCTCAACTGCTGGGTCAGCAGCTTGCAACCCAAACTTCTTTTCCACAAACAACAGAAGAATTACCCACAACAGAAATTACTACCGATCAGTTTCACCCTTCAACAAAGATTAAGCTGCAGCTTTTCCCCATAGATGAAGTCACTCGCGAAGGACTGGAGAAGGTAAGCTTATGAACCTGAATGTGCATGGGGCAAAATCACATGTATGAAAAAGTTAAATCCGAATTGCTGAATTTATAATCTTTCCTCTATGTTGTAGGATGGGTATAATCCTTTCCTTGAACTTACTTTACGTGCTCGAAAGAAGATATCGTCCGTCCTTAAGCACATTGATACCAAATGGGGCAGTTCATCTATAGCCCTAGGGGAGCCCATTCTTGTTCCATACAATATACAGTTGGAAAAGTGCTCTGACAAAAGATGGACTTTGAACGACACTTGCATTAGGGCCGGAGATGTGTATGCTGCCATAGACAGGCCTACAATTTTCCGTCTAAGGTACAAGGCATAGATGCTTTACGTGATAGTTGGCATATGATAGTTTTGATTTATCTCTGATTCTCTTTTACCTTTCTAGATATGGCTGGTTCTCCAATCTTGAGCCGAAAATGCCTTTCAAATCTAGTCCGTTGGAGGCTATTTTAGGATCCGAAGGCATTCCTAAAGCTTGTGTTGCTAAGTTAGAGCTTACACCTGACTCAAGGAAAGAGTTTGAGGCAACAAGTGAAGAATTTGAAAAGCCAAATAATATGAGCAAAACAGTAGATGCAGTTGTGACTGAGCAGATGTCTGTGGATTTACCAGTTAATCATTTGGTAAGTCTTGAAAGGATAATCTAGGATCCACAGAAGCTCCAAATAGGTGATACACATCTACTTAACATCATATAATTATAGTACATGATAAATATTAGACTGAGTTGAATGTATTTGACTGCTGAATATATAATTTTTCGTCGAAAACCTTAGATGAATATGTTATTCAGCGAAGTTTGACCTCACTTCTCTATGTGCATTATTTGTTTACTAGGTTGATGAGGTGAAGATGGACAATAGCCTTGGACAATCAGTTGTACCATGGGATGATTGTTCGACTAACTTGAGCATTGGAGGCCTTTTCTCTGAAGCGTCATTGCTCGGCAAAGTAGATAATTGCATATCAAATCAAAACCAACAACAGTTGCAGCAAATTCAGCTAATTTCTGATATAAGCATGGGAAGGTTGTTTTGTGAAGCTTCTTTGCAGGGAAAGATCAATAATTTTGAGTCGGCAATAAATGGTAGCAAATCATCTCTACATACAACAGTTGATAAGGGCCTTGCACAACCGCCATTTCCATGGGATGATAGTCTAACTACCCTAAGCATCGGAGGCCTGCTTTCTGAAGCATCCTTGAAGGGCAAGGTCAGTAATTTCAGCCCAAACCATTAGGATTTGGGATTGTAGTCGAAATTATTTTTCCTGATTCATTTAATCTTTTTTGGAGGCGCAGATCCATTCACACCCTCAACCGGCAAAGCCATCATTGCACGATTCTCATTCATCTATATTGGACGCTGAAGAGACATGCCATGCATTTGCCTTACGAAAATTCTCCCCGTCTTCCAAAGATGATGCGAGTTCAAATTCTTTAACATTTCCTTGTTTTTCAAAGGTTTGGTCAATCTTTCTTTAATGGTAACTTTTATTCTTGGATTTTTTTTTGATATTTCTAGTTCAGAGATTCTTGTTAAGAACTACGTCAGTCAATGTGTTTGGAAATCTGGTCTTAACTATGATTTCTATTGTATCCACAAACCATCACTTTTGGGTGGAAAGTCAATTTTTTGTTGGGAAAAACTGAAGGTTTATTAGAAAAGTTAGATACCCTAAAAACCAATTTTTCTAAAAAGATGTGAAGGATGCATCGATATGAAAATAAATAGGTTTATGATGTATCTATTGTTATTGCTTCTTAGGCAACAATTAGGGTGTAAATCTATGCTAGACGGACTGGGTAGGAACTTCAAGGACACAGGGATTACTAAGGAATTAATTTATTTTTAATTGTCAGATATTAGTTATATTATATACGACTTTATGTAGTAGTGTTTGACATTGCTTTGCATTCCTTAAAGCATCCATAGACCATAGTGTGGTCTCTACCGCAGCATGTTCAGACTCGGACCATTCCTTTGGCAAATATCATACAATATGTTGTGTGCCCAACTAGGGTACTTTTATTTAAAAGGAGTTTATATAATATGAAGTTGAGGCTTTACATGCACTGTTGGTAGGTATTATTCTGCATCCAGGGTTTATACTCTAAAAGTTGACATATATGGTGATCGTGAGTATAAATTGTTTTGTGTATGTGTGTGTATGTATACATTGAAAGAACAAAGATATTATGACAAATTGGTTAGCCCAGTTGTCTGAAGGCAACTTAAGTTTTGGCTGGTAAGTAAGCAATACCCTCCTTTTAAGACAATATGCATTGCATTGCTTTGTTTTTGTAGTTGAAGAAACAAGTTGGCCTTGCCCAAGACCCTCCGCATCAGGAATCAAAGACAGATCAATTGCCTGGTTCAAGAATTTATAACGAAGACAACAGCCTTGGTCTGACAGGCATCAAATGGGTAATTGAATATTATCTTACCGCTTTACTTGTGTTTCCTTGTTAGTGAAAAAACACTTACTAATTACTTGTTTTGTAATGGATGAGTGCAGAATGACTCCTTGGGACCCTTTGATCTTGGCATGTCCCGACAAGTTATGGGAGGGGACAGTATTAGCTTCAGCAAAATAGTCCGATAGCAGCTTTTGTGCATTTAATTATGCTCTGTTGGAATTGGGAAGGTCCTCCACTCGAAGACTCGGAAGAACTGGAAACTAAAATAGTGAAAATAGATTAGCCGAGGAATGTGCCTCAACAGTTGCTATATATACCTTGTATGGTTTCTTTCTTCTTCTTTTAGCTTCAAGATATACTTATTGGAGATGACAAGAAGATTAAAATATTTTCACCTATAATTTTTTTGGATAACATATTGGAGTAGTTTTGATAACAGGCTTCTTGGTTGTTTAACAAACTGTTTTTGTCTTTGTTGTGCCTATTCATAGTTCATGGGAGTATTATTACTTATTAATAGGGCGATATTATTCAAAAATTGACTTGAGTGTATCTAATACTTCTAAGATTGTTAATTGATTTATGAATAATACTAGAAACACAAATTATTTTACAAATTGTTGATGTGGCATATTCCACCTCAGCATATTGTGTGGGGCCGAAGATTACATTGAAACAATTTGTTGATCAATAAGCTGAGGTGGAGTATGTCACATCAGCAGTTTGTAAAATATTTGTAAAATAGTTTGCGTCTCTATCATTACTCCTGATTTATTAGCTAGTGGATTACATTTGCTTGAAGCAAATTTGGTCCAATTTATTTGATTTTAATAATTTTATTAGTAATGATCAAAATATGTTAATAAAAAATTGATGATATTAATATCAACCATACAATATATTAGAATCATAAAAATTATTTTCAAAAGTCGAAAAAAAAAATTCATCCATTGAAATTTTGATGAAAAATCTACATGTTATCAAATAATAAAAAAGTGTTGGGTTGTTTACTTGCTTTCACTTTTGAAACAATTATGATATTCAATATAATAAATTAGTTGGTCGGTATCAATTTTAATTAAATTATTCATAATTATAAAAATATGATATATTAAATGAATTAGGAAAAAAGGGGTCATGGAGGAATCCAAATCCCAAAGTTTAGGCAACTTTGATGTTACAAGTTAAGCATTTACTCTCTCCATCCCATAATAACTGTTGCTTTAGCTTGATGCACATGGATTAAGAAAGTCATTTAGTGCTATCATTTATTAATTAAAATTGGTGTGAAATTTCATCACTACCCCTTTATGGAAAGTTGAAAACTATTAGGCTTAAATATAATTTAGTACCCCAAACTATAAACCATATTCCACTTCGGTGATCCATCTTTTAATTTTGTCAATTAGGTGATTAAACTATCAATTTTTTTTAATTTAATTCAATTGAGGCTGCCACGTCAGAAATTGCTGGCGTGGCCCGCTGACTAGATAAATTAATGCTTATGTGTAATAAAAAAATATTATTTTAATTATCTCTTATAACCATCAAGGGTAAATATGTCAAAAACATAATAAAACATTATAATAATTTAATAAAATCAAACCAAATCAATTTCTCACCCATTTAGTCGAACTAAACAAAATTAATTAATTAATCAAAAGAAAAAAAAACCCAATCTGAATCAAGCTCCATGAGTTCATACACCAAATTTAGCATTTGGTTCAAGCTCCGTGTTGGGTAAAATGGATCAAACACATCAAAAGTTCTTATTCAAGAGAAAAACACACAGATTCAAACAAAGATTCCGGCGAGATCCATAATTCAAACACAGATTCCGGCGAACAAAAATAAAAAATGAAGAACAAACAACGAACAATAATTCTGACCCAGATTCCGGTGAAATCCATCCTTCAAAACCCCAACACCAGCATAAACATAACAAAACCCTAAAATTTATCATCATGTTATTCCTAAAATCGATTGATAACAAAACTTTAGACCTCAATCTGGACCCAAACTCCTAACCCTAGAAATCGAGGAGAAATCTGGCCTCGGCAAATCCACCGACTGAAAATCTCTTCTGCCATTAAACTCGCAAATCCACCGGCGAATCTCCGTAAATCTCGGCAAATCAAATCCACCATCGACTGAAAATCTCTTCTGGAAGGAGAGAAATAGAGGAAACTATGTGGTGGGTCTGCCATTAAACTCTCAAATCTCTACAAATCTCGGCAGATCGATTTCTCTGTCAACCCTAGATCTGATAACGGCGGTAGTGAGTCCGAGATTGAAGATCTAGACTCGGTGACCCGGATAGTGAGCCGGAGATTGAAGATCTAGACTCGGTGATTAAAAGCTTCAAAGAAGAGATGATGAACTCGGCCGGCGTTCTCTCCCTCCGGTGAAGATTTTTTTTCTGGTGAAAAAGAAAAAGGAATTTAATGTTTGGGATATAAAATATGGAATTGTTTGATCGATAATCTGATATAGGATATAATATTTTAATTTAATGTTTGTTTTATTTTAATTGTTTTTTGACCAATTTACCCTTTATAAAATCATATTTGTTTAATTTTGGATTAAAAAATTATTATTTTTGACACATAAGCTTCCTATGATCCCACAAAATTGGCCACGTCAGCAATTTCTGACGTGGCGTGTTTAATTTTGTGTAATTGGAAAAAATTGATAGTTTAAACACCTAATTGACAAAATTGAAAGGTGGATCACCGAAGTGGAATATGACATATAGTTTAAGGTACTAATTCATATTTAAGCCAAACAATTAATACAAGGGAAAAATTTCTTGGGACAATGAAAGAAGGTAGGGGTGATATAGGAAAGTAAATAATTTATTCTCCTAGAAAGTTGTAAACGACAAATAAATTGGAAAAAAAATTTCCTTCTAAAACGACAGTTATTATGGGATAGAGGTAGTATTACTTATAGCTTAATTTATGTGACAAGGTATATAATTTAAGAAAGCATCAATTATTTTATTTATCAAGTTATATTCTTAGGTGAAAATTTTAAATGATTGAAAATAGGGAATTGATATTTTTACATGAATGACATGAATAGTGAGTGAATTCCACTTCCATGTGAGATACTCATGTGAAAATATTATTTTAATACCCCTCCCATCATATGATAAAAGTTATTATTACTATTTTGAGTATTCCCATATTAAATGTCCCCTTTCCTTTAATAACCAAACTTTTACACAATTTTTCATATTATACCTTTAGAATTAAATAACTCATATTTTTTTATTTTAATTCTCTCTTCATATTTAATAAGTATAATTAGTTATGTGCTGAAAAAATTTTGAATTAAAAAGTTAGAAAGTCACTCTCTCACCTATATTGAAAATAATTAATGACATATTATTATGGACAACTTTGTCATTTCATTCTTTTTCTTGATATGCGTGAAAAATCTACCAAAACTTCTATCATGGGACGAAGGGAGTATGTGGAAATATCAATTTATGTATGAATTTTTTACGAGAATTTGCACTCATATTTAATGTTTGTTCATATACAATAATCTGGATCACATTTTGTGTTTGAATTAAATCATAGCATATCAAGGTATAATGTATTATCTCGATAATATTTTAAGAAAATTGAAATTTCTACATAAAAAATTGATAATGATCCCTCTCATGAATAGTGAGTACGCACGCCCCATCTCCATATGAGATATTCATGTAAAAATCTCATTTTAATATGATCATAACATACCAAGGTCTAAATATTATTTTCTTCAATCATTTTAGTTCACCATTGACGTACGTCTTTCAAAATGTCATAATTGAATATATCCACTTAAATAGACTTAAACATAATCATATAAAATTCTCGTCTTTTTAACTATTGTAGGATAATACTACCGACTTTAGTGTCTCTACCTCCAATCCTTTGTCTATTGTAGGATAATACTAATTGCTTTCGTATCTACACATGTGACAATTTAATCAGATGACTTGACTCGAACTTTTGAAAGTCTATTTTAATACTATCAATTTGATCGAAAAACTTGACCTAAACTTTCGAGTTAGTTTTGACATCATATGTAATAATTCGCTCATATGACCCAATTTGAACTTTTGAGAGTCAAGCGCACCGTACCTGTAAGACCCCAACTTTTATAAATAAAGATGAATTTTCTATAAATATCATTTTTGAATATTATGGAGTTAATTTGATATAATGTGGGTAATATTTATAAATTTTGCAAAGTACGCAAGTTGTTATATAATATTCGATTAGTCGGGGAATATTCGTTTTAACAGGGAATATTCGTACAACGGCACAATCATTGGTAGACCCCACAACGGAATTATTGTCGGATTGAGAAAACGACAAAAATATTTTATTAAAAATAACGGCGGAAGTTTTACCATTGATACTGTTGAACTACTCGGTAGTAAAAGTACAGTAATACGTGTGGTTGCATAGTAGCACGCGGTATTGATTATTAATGCTTATGCGAGAAGTCACTCAGTTTGATTCAATTATTGTCAGTTAATAATATGAATTATTTAGCGATAATGACGTTTTGTTTTATTCATATTATTAACGTAATAAAACAGAAACATCTCTTTATATAAAACAGAATACTTTATTAAAGTTATTCTATAAATAGAATATATTATATTTTATTTAAAAGATTTTTCTTTAAATATGGACCGTCAGATTAAAGTAATCAATCTGTATCGTTCATGGATTAGTTATTATGCATTCTATTTTTCTATAAATAGCAGCTCATTCCTTCATTATTTCTTACGAATTCACTGAACTCTAGAGAGAGAAACTATAGAGAGAAACTATAGAGAGAGAGAAGAAGAGTATTCTGCTACTTAACTACTTCCTTACTTCAGCTCTTCTTTAAAACGGTAAGGGGTGTTATTCTTTCTTATTCATGAAGAGAAATGTTGTTATTCCATTTCTTATTATTCTGTTGGAATAACCTGTATACGCGGTCTACCCTATACTTGGTGACATTTTCCTATTATTCTGTTGGAACATCCTGTCTGTGTGTTTTACACCGGACCTGGTTCCGTTTTTATTATTATTCTGTTGGAACATCCTGTCTGTGTGTTTTACACCGGACCTGGATCCGTTTTTATTATTATTCTGTTGGAACATCCTGTCTGTGTGTTTTACACCGGACCTGGTTCCGTCTTTATTATTATTCTGTTGGAATATCCTGTCTGTGCGTTTTACGCCGGACCTGGTTCCATTATTTATTATTTTGTGGGAATAACCTGTCTGTGCGGTCTATCGCATGCATGGTGATTTCTTTTGTTATTCCATTCTTTATTATACTCAGTTGGTTAAGTTTTAACTTCTATACTCCATGAAATTTGTGGAATATCCTTGATAATTGCGTTTCATCCAGTATCTTTTCATGAAAATATTCTTCTAAGCATTCTTGAATTTTACTCTACAAAGCAGTATCATGTTGACAATTTAGACGTTGTTAATTCTTGGATAAATTAATTCTTGAACTTGTTTTATTGAATTCTTATATCATTGTCATCATCCTCATGTTTATAAAATGTTAAAAGTCATCTGTGGCCTGTAGTGCATAGATGGACTTGGTATGATTATGACCAGGGATTATTCGGTATAATCATGACCGTAATGATGTGGTAAAAGTCCTCATTGGCCCGTAGTGCATTGATGGACAGTTGTTGGCATGATCATGACCATTAATGAATACACGAATATCCTTGGTCGTAGTGCAGGGGTGATTCGATGATGTGAATTATTTTATTTAGCTGAGTTCCAGCGATCACAGTGTTGAAAAACCTTTTAAATCATAAAAGATAGTAGAGTTTATTTTCTACTTGACTCTTTTAATGGATTGATTGTTCCGCTGCAGTTAAACTTGATGTCTATTATATTTTTTCAGTTTAACATTGTTGAAGGCTAATGATAATTTATTCTGCGTTATCTTAGTCATAATATTTTTTACTGGGCTAGTTGAGCTCACCCTTTCTTTCACTGTTCTCTTCAGGAAATGAGAACGTAGCTGGGGCAAGTCGGGGAACGGAGTGATGGTCCGAATGATAGTATTAGTTAGTAGTCATCACTATTCTATGTAATAGTGTGTTAATAAATGTAAGGAGGACACCTTTTGAGTATGAATACTCTCTAGAAGATAATATTTGTATTCAAACTCACAGTTTATGTTTTGTCGTATTGTACACGACAGTTGTATTAGTAAGTTGTAATTGTATTCTGTACTATGTATTTGACGACCCAAGATGGGTGATGTATACCAAATTTTGGGGGCGTCACAGTTGGTATCAGAGCTTAGGGATATGATCCCTTGCTAAGATGTGAGAATACAATAAGGAGGGGAGAGACGGGAAATTCTTTTGCTAGTATGACCTACCTAAGTTTATTTGTATGGTATTTAATTGGTCGGTCATAATATAAGGATAATATATGACATATCAATTAACTTTTATTTTGTGGCAGTATCTGAAAATGGCATCTGAGAATGTTGAGAATAGCAATGGAGCACAGGCGACTGTTAATTCACCACATATCAATAATAAGGATAATGTGCATCAGGAAGGTGACAATTCTCATGCAAACAACAACACTGACCAGATGATGAATAATGAAATGTTCAGAAACTTTATGCAGTTTATGCAACAGCAGGCGAGAGCGGCTCCTGTCCAAAATATAGGTGAAAACACTGAAAACTCTCGGACGGTCACCGCTAAACAGTTCAAGGAGCTGGGACCACCAGAGTTTAAGGAAGAGCCAAAACCACCTATAGCGAAAACATGGATAAAGCAGATTACCAAGATATTTGATGTCTTGGGATGCTCCGAGGAGCAAAAGGTTCCCTTTGCCGCCTTTATGTTGCGAGGAGAGGCAGATTACTGGTGGAAATCGATTAAGCGTACTCAACCTGCCGCACTGAAGATGTCTTGGGAGAAGTTCCAAGAGCTGTTCAATGACAAATACTTTCCCGAAAGTGTTCGTCACATGAAGGAGGTGGAGTTCATCAAATTAGAGCAGAATAATATGACCGTGTCGCAGTATGAGGCTAAATTTGCTGAGTTGTCCCGGTTTACGTCCCACTTGGTGGATAATGAAGAGCGAATAACGCGAATGTTTTTGCGAGGTTTGAAACCTGAGATACGTCAACATCTTATTTCGCATAAACTGTGTTTGTATTCAGATGTTGTGAATAGGGCTCAATTAGTGGAGCGCGATAACGAGTCAACGCAACCAAAAGAGAGCAATCGGCAAAATGATAATACTAGTGAGAGCAGTCATCGAAGCGGTGACAACAAGCGGGAGGGAATCAACAGGCCAGAAATGGTAACCACTTCGGTGGTAATTAGGGCCAAAATAATAAGAATGGTCATTTCAAGAAGAGGAGATTCAACAATGATGGAAAGACGTCAGCACCAACACCCGTTATTAAGGAAGGAGAACGACCACCTATCATATATTTCAAATGCGGAGGGGAGGGGCACATCAATCCAAACTGCGTGATGCCGTCTAAAGCATGTTATAATTGTGGAAGAGAAGGTCATTTAGCTCGATTTTATCGTTTACCAAAAACAAGTTCAGCCAAGATGGAGACACCAAAGGCCGTCCCAGAAAAGTCAAAACTGGTAGTGCAAGGGAGAGCGTTTGTTGTGACCTCCCAGAAAGCAAGGAACCCGAATGAGGTCATCACGGGTAAGCTTATCATAAACTCTAACGAAGTCTATACTTTATTTGATACCGGTTCTACCCATTCTTTTATTTCTCCTACTTGCGCTCATCGATTAAATTTGACTCCGGAGAAATTAGACTTTGATTTATCTGTTGAAACTCCATTGGGAGAAACCTTCATTACATCCACGGTTTATAAGTCTTATTTGGTTCAAGTTGGTACCCACACATTACATGTCGATCTGATTTCATTAAAAATACTTGCATTTGACGTGATTCTATGGATTGATTAGTTAACTACTCATCATGCAAAAATTGATTGTTTTCGTAAGGTTGTTAGCTTTCATATTCCTAATCGACCTATTATGCGAATTCAAGCAACCAAACCATTAAAATCAATCGCTGTCATCTCAAGCCATAAAGCTATTCGTTTATTGAAAAACGGATGTCAAGCTTTCTTAGCTCATGTCATGGATCTAAACAAAAATACGTCAGTTTTGAATGATATTTCTATTGTTAATAAATTCCCTGACGTATTCCCTGAAGAACTTCCTGGCCTACCCCCAGAGCGTGAAATTGAATTTTGTATCGACCTTGAACCTGGTACAAAACCCATTTCCAAAGCCCCATATCGAATGGCTCCTATTGAACTTCAGGAGTTAAAGATCCAACTGCAAGAATTGTTAGACATTGGCTTTATTCGTCCTAGTACTTCTCCTTGGGGTGCTCCTGTGCTATTCGTGAAGAAAAAAGATGGAAGTATGCGACTTTGTATTGATTATCGGGAGTTGAATCATGTCACCATCAAAAACAGGTACCCATTGTCACGTATTGATGACCTGTTTGACCTGTTGCAAGGAGCACAATTCTTTTCAAAGATCGATCTTCGTTCTGGATATCATCAGCTGAAGGTTAGAACTGAGGATATTCCAAAGACGACTTTTAGAACTCGGTACGGGCATTATGAATTCCTAGTCATGTCCTTTGGATAGACTAATGCTCCTGCTGCCTTCATGGATATGATGAACCGGGTATTCAAGGAATATTTGGATCACTTTGTGATCGTCTTTATTGATGACATCCTTATTTATTCCAAAAGCCGTGAATATCATGACCAACACTTGAGGCTGGTACTCCAAAAGCTTCGTGAATACAAGCTTTATGCCAAGTTGAAGAAATGCGAGTTCTGGCTGGAGGAGGTAGCATTCCTTGGGCACGTAGTATCAAGTCGTGGAATATCGGTTGACCCGGCAAAGATTGAAGTTATTCAAAGCTGGGAGCAACCTAAATCAGTGACCGAAGTACGTAGCTTTCTTAGTTTAGCTGGTTATTATCGGAGATTCGTGGAAGGATTTTCTCGAATCGCTACTCCATTAACTCAGCTGACTCGGAAAGATACAAAGTTCGGTTGGAGCGAAGAATGTGAGCAGAGTTTTCAAGAACTTAAGAGGAGATTCATTTCAGCACCCGTTCTAACAATACCATCTGGCTCGGAGGGATTTGTCATCTACAGTGATGCTTCGAGCAAAGGGTTGGGATGCGTTCTCATGCAACATGGAAAAGTCATAGCCTATGCATCAAGACAACTCAAGGAATATGAGAGGAATTATCCTACTCATGATCTAGAGTTGGCAGCTGTTGTCTTTGCACTTAAAATTTGGAGGCATTACTTGTATGGGGAGAAGGTGGAGATCTTTACGGATCATAAAAGCCTCAAATGTGACGCCCCCAAAATTAGGTATACATCACCCATCTTGGGTCGTCAGATACATAGTACAGAATACAAATACAACTTACTAATACAACTGTCGTGTACAATACGACAAAACATAAACTGTGAGTTTGAATACAAATATTATTTTCTAGAGAGTATTCATACTCAAAAGGAGTCCTCATTACATTTATTAACACACTATTACATAGAATAGTGAGGACTACTAACTAATACTATCATTCGGACCATCACTCCGTTCCCCGACTTGCCCCAGCTACGTTCTCATTTCCTGAAGAGAACAGTAAAAGAAAGGGTGAGCTCAACTAGCCCAGTAAGAAATATTATGACTAAGATAATACAGAATAAATTATCATTAGCCTTCAACAATGTTAAACTGATAAATACTGATAAAATACAATAGACATCAAGTTTAACTGCAGCGGAACAAGCAATCCATTAAAAGAGTCAAGTAGAGAATAAAATCTACTATCTTTTATGATTTAAAAGGTTTTTCAACACTTTTATCGCTGGGACTCTGCTTAATAAATAATCCACATCATCGAATCACCCCTGCACTACGGCCAAGGAGAATCCATAGCCATAATCATACCAAAAACTGTCCATCAATGCACTACGGGCCAATGAGGACTTTTTTTTTCACATCATTTGTAACATTACGGTCATGATTACACCGAATAATCCCTGGTCATAATCATACCAAGTCCATCTATGCACTACAGGCCACAGATGACTTTCAACATAATATAAACATGAGGATGATGACAATGATATAAGAATTCAATAAAACAAGTTCAAGAATTAATTTATCCAAGAATTAACAACGTCCAAATTGTCAACATGATATTGCTTTGTGGAGTAAAATTCAAGAACGCTTAGAAGAATATTTTCTTGAAAAGATACTGGATGAAACGCAACTATCAAGGATATTCCACAAATTTCATGGAGTATAGAAGTCAAAACTTAACCAACTGAGTACAATAAAGAATGGAATAACAAAAGAAATCACCATGCATGCGATAGACCGCACAGACAGGTTATTCCAACAGAATAATAAATAATGGAACCAGGTCCGGCGTAAACGCACAGACAGGATATTCCGACAGAATAATAAATAATGGAACCAGGTCCGGTGTAAAACACACAGACAGGATATTCCAACAGAATAATAATAAAACGGAACCAGGTCCGGTGTAAAACACACAGACAGGATGTTCCAACAGAATAATAAACGGAACCAGGTCCGGTGTAAAACACACAGACAGGATGTTCCAACAGAATAATAGAAGAATGTCACCAAGTATAGGGTAGACCGCGTATACTGGTTATTCCAACAGAATAATAACGAATGGAATAACAGAAGTTCTCTTCATGAATATAAAAGAAATAATATTCCCTACCGTTTTAAAGAAGAGCTGAAGTAAGGAAGTAGTTAAGTAGCAGAATACTCTTCTTCTCTCTCTCTCTATAGTTTCTCTCTATAGTTTCTCTCTCTAGAGTTCAGTGAATTCGTAAGAAATAATGAAGGAATGAGCTGCTATTTATAGGAAAATGGAATGCATAGTAACTAATCCATGAACGGTCCAGATTGATTTACTTTAATCTGACGGTCCATAATTAAAGCAAAATCTTTTAAATAAAATATAATATATTCTATTTAAAAATAATAATAATACGCAACTACCCCCATTACTGACTCAATTTTCTTTCACCTCCCTACCAGCACTCAATCATACATATATATGTATATATAATATATAATCAAGTACATGGCACCATTATATATATATTATAATAATTAATCTCTCCCGACCAATTTTATCAACACAAAGCTTTTGTTTGAAAAGTTGGCCACTAAGTCCAAGACTTTGAAAAACAAAGCATCCTGCCAAAATCCATCAAAGCCACCACCATTCACCCACATGCTAATATAAATATATATACTTTATAACTTTTGTCCGATAATTTTGAAAAATGGGTAAATGAGTGCCCATAAAGTAAGCAAAATTTACGACACTTACTATAGCAATAATTGAACAAAACTGAGTGCCTTCTCACGTAAGCATTAATAATCAAAACCGTGTGCTACTATTCAACCATACGTATTACTGTACTTTTACTACCGAGTAGTTCAACAGTATCAACGGTAAAACTTCCGCCGTTATTTTCATAAAGTATTTTTGTCGTTTTCTCAATCCGACAATAATTCCGTTGTGGGGTCCACCAATAATTGTACCGTCGTACGGATATTCCCCGACAAAAAGAATATTCTCCGACCAATCGAATATAATATGACAACTTGCATACTTTGCAAAATTTATAAATACTACCCATAACTATTATATCAAATCCACACATTAATATAAAAAAAATTATTTCGAGAAAAAATTAAATATTTATTCATAAAATCTGGGGTTTCACAATCTCCCCTCCTTATAGAATTTCGCCCTCGAAATTTACGTACGTACTTGGTATGCCGAACATGTGAGGATACCTTGACTTCACTTCAAATTCTAACTCTTGAGGTATAACCTTTAAGCATCGAATATGATCCTTCTTATCCAAGATGTTAACACGTATCTCCTCATACGTTAAATCTTTCGCTATTTCGTCCGGTTTTAAATTAATAATGCGGTTTGGGTCGTCCACATATTTACGGAACATCGATACGTAAAAAAAAATATTCTGAACACGCAACATACTTGGCGGTAAAACGAGTCTATAGGCCACAGTTCCTACTTCATCGAGGATTTCAAATGGGCCAATTAAATCGAGAGTTGAGATTTCCTCTCTTCGTCGATTCTTGCTTCTAGAATAACGCCCTCTTGAACCTTCTTCTTCACATTTATCAGCTCTTAGTATGTAGCTTGAGCGGCTTTAACTTTATCGATTAAAGTCGATTTTAATCGTATATTCGTTATCTTCACGTGGGTTCGAATATTCACACTTGTAACCGTATACGATCTTCTACACAACGCGTCAGCTACCACGTTCACTTTTCCACGATGTTATTGAATGGTACGATCGTAATCTTCAACAGCTCGAGCCAACGTCTTTGGCGCATAATACGTTCGTTTTAGTTGAAGAAATATTTGAGGGTTTAAGAAATAGGTTTTGAACTGGGGTCAATACAAAATTCAATTTTACGCTCTGGGGTAGGCTAAGAAGTCTTCAAGAATACGTCAAGAAATTTATTAACAATAGAAATATCGTTCAAAACTGTGACCCTCATCCAAGACTTGGATAACACGTCACATTGATACCTATCAACTTGCCATCATCATTTACAACGTCTCCTACGGAAAGTCTAGCTTCGGTGCATTCCACACCAGGAAGTCAACAACTAAAGGATCGGGCTCTTTATTTATGGCTTGATATGACAATGATTGACTTTAGTGGTTTGGTTACTTTGAATCCGCATAACAGGGTGGTTAGGAATATGAAAGTTAACCACCTTACGAAAAGAATGATGAGTAGTTAACCAATCGTTCCTAAAATCACATCAAAGGCAAGTATTTTCAAAGAGATACGATCGACAGGTAACGTGAAAGTGTTGATTTGAACAAGATTTATAAATAGTGGATGTAACGAAGGTTTCTACTATCGAAGTTTCAACCAATAAGTCAAAGTCTAATTTCTTCGAAGTCAAATTTAAACGTTGAGCGCAAGCAAGAGAGATAAATGAATGGGTAGAACCGGTATCTAATAAGGTATAGACTTCGCAAGAATTTATAATTAACTAACCCGTGATAACTTCATTTGATTCCTCGTTAGGGTAATTCAAAACTCGATGCTGGATTTCCCCAATTACTGTCGAAAAAAAAAATTACATATCATCTATTTTAGCTTTCTTGGATCGGACTTCTCTTTTCACAATATCAACGCGTCGTGCGGCTTTTACCCATGCATCTTTCATTCTCACTCGTTCAGTTATTTCTTCTTTCAGCTGCTCCTTGACATTTGAATTCTCAGATTCCAGCTTTAATATCATATACTCTGCCAAAGAGTGCTTCTGTTCAACCATCGCACATCGGGTAATACAATTTTGAATTGTTGCATCCCTTTGTTCTACGATCGCCTGTCGTTCTTCAGCCTGCTCTTCTAACTCATGAATACGATTTTGTAATTCTACATTTTGATCAATAAGTTCTTCTAATAAATCAACCTCAGCTTCCTCTTCTTCCTCACTCTCAGTTGATACCTTTGCGACTAGCTTGAGTGCAACTTTTATTTCCTCAATCACCACATGGATATCTCTAATCACATTAACCTGGTTGGTGATTAGAGGTGTCTCCACGTTCTCATGTGCTTCATTGTTTATCTCAACATTTTCGGATGTCATTTTCAAATACTGCAACAAAACAAGGGTTAATTAACATATCACATATTATCCCTATACTCTGACCGACCAATTAAATACCAAGTAAACTTAGGTAGGTCATACTAGCGAAGGAATTCCCCGTCTCTCCCCTCCTAGTTCTATTCTCACATCCTAGCCAGGGATCATATCCCTAAGCTCTGATACCAACTGTGACGCCCCCAAAATTAGGTATACATCACCCATCTTGGGTCGTCAGATACATAGTACAGAATACAAATACAACTTACTAATACAACTGTCGTGTACAATACGACAAAACATAAACTGTGAGTTTGAATACAAATATTATTTTCTAGAGAGTATTCATACTCAAAAGGAGTCCTCATTACATTTATTAACACACTATTACATAGAATAGTGAGGACTACTAACTAATACTATCATTCGGACCATCACTCCGTTCCCCGACTTGCCCCAGCTACGTTCTCATTTCCTGAAGAGAACAGTAAAAGAAAGGGTGAGCTCAACTAGCCCAGTAAGAAATATTATGACTAAGATAATACAGAATAAATTATCATTAGCCTTCAACAATGTTAAACTGATAAATACTGATAAAATACAATAGACATCAAGTTTAACTGCAGCGGAACAAGCAATCCATTAAAAGAGTCAAGTAGAGAATAAAATCTACTATCTTTTATGATTTAAAAGGTTTTTCAACACTTTTATCGCTGGGACTCAGCTTAATAAATAATCCACATCATCGAATCACCCCTGCACTACGGCCAAGGAGAATCCATAGCCATAATCATACCAAAAACTGTCCATCAATGCACTACGGGCCAATGAGGACTTTTTTTTTCACATCATTTGTAACATTACGGTCATGATTACACCGAATAATCCCTGGTCATAATCATACCAAGTCCATCTATGCACTACAGGCCACAGATGACTTTCAACATAATATAAACATGAGGATGATGACAATGATATAAGAATTCAATAAAACAAGTTCAAGAATTAATTTATCCAAGAATTAACAACGTCCAAATTGTCAACATGATATTGCTTTGTGGAGTAAAATTCAAGAACGCTTAGAAGAATATTTTCTTGAAAAGATACTGGATGAAACGCAACTATCAAGGATATTCCACAAATTTCATGGAGTATAGAAGTCAAAACTTAACCAACTGAGTACAATAAAGAATGGAATAACAAAAGAAATCACCATGCATGCGATAGACCGCACAGACAGGTTATTCCAATAGAATAATAAATAATGGAACCAGGTCCGGCGTAAACGCACAGACAGGATATTCCGACAGAATAATAAATAATGGAACCAGGTCCGGTGTAAAACACACAGACAGGATATTCCAACAGAATAATAATAAAACGGAACCAGGTCCGGTGTAAAACACACAGACAGGATGTTCCAACAGAATAATAAACGGAACCAGGTCCGGTGTAAAACACACAGACAGGATGTTCCAACAGAATAATAGAAGAATGTCACCAAGTATAGGGTAGACCGCGTATACTGGTTATTCCAACAGAATAATAACGAATGGAATAACAGAAGTTCTCTTCATGAATATAAAAGAAATAATATTCCCTACCGTTTTAAAGAAGAGCTGAAGTAAGGAAGTAGTTAAGTAGCAGAATACTCTTCTTCTCTCTCTCTCTATAGTTTCTCTCTATAGTTTCTCTCTCTAGAGTTCAGTGAATTCGTAAGAAATAATGAAGGAATGAGCTGCTATTTATAGGAAAATAGAATGCATAGTAACTAATCCATGAACGGTCCAGATTGATTTACTTTAATCTGACGGTCCATAATTAAAGCAAAATCTTTTAAATAAAATATAATATATTCTATTTAAAAATAATAATAATACGCAACTACCCCCATTACTGACTCAATTTTCTTTCACCTCCCTACCAGCACTCAATCATACATATATATGTATATATAATATATAATCAAGTACATGGCACCATTATATATATATTATAATAATTAATCTCTCCCGACCAATTTTATCAACACAAAGCTTTTGTTTGAAAAGTTGGCCACTAAGTCCAAGACTTTGAAAAACAAAGCATCCTGCCAAAATCCATCAAAGCCACCACCATTCACCCACATGCTAATATAAATATATATACTTTATAACTTTTGTCCGATAATTTTAAAAAATGGGTAAATGAGTGCCCATAAAGTAAGCAAAATTTACGACACTTACTATAGCAATAATTGAACAAAACTGAGTGCCTTCTCACGTAAGCATTAATAATCAAAACCGTGTGCTACTATTCAACCATACGTATTACTGTACTTTTACTACCGAGTAGTTCAACAGTATCAACGGTAAAACTTCCGCCGTTATTTTCATAAAGTATTTTTGTCGTTTTCTCAATCCGACAATAATTCCGTTGTGGAGTCCACCAATAATTGTACCGTCGTACGGATATTCCCCGACAAAAAGAATATTCTCCGACCAATCGAATATAATATGACAACTTGCATACTTTGCAAAATTTATAAATACTACCCATAACTATTATATCAAATCCACACATTAATATAAAAAAAATTATTTCGAGAAAAAATTAAATATTTATTCATAAAATCTGGGGTTTCACATCAAATATTTCTTCACTCAAAAGGAACTCAACATGCGACAACGACGTTGGCTTGAACTGTTGAAAGATTATGATCATACCATTCAATACCATCGTGGAAAAGCGAACGTGGTAGCTGACGCATTGAGTAGAAGATCATATGCAAGTACGAGTGCAATATTGTCAACACAAAGGCCCATTTTGTGTGACTTGCAAAGGATGGAGATAGAGTTGAAGACTCCAGGGACCCATGTGATGATGGCAAATATACGAGTAGAACCAACTTTAATCGATAAAGTTAAAGCTGCTCAAGCTACAGACCTGGAGCTGATGCGTATGAGGAAGAAAGTGCAAGAAGGTGCTATGTCGGAAGCAAGAATCGATGAAGAAGGAATACTTCAAGTCAACTCCAGACTTTGTGTTCCTAACAACCCTGATTTAAAGTATGAAATCATGATGGAAGCGCACAATACACCGTTTGCAATCCATCCTGGAAGTACCAAAATGTATCATGATCTTCGTCATACATTTTGGTGGAGCAATATGAAGAGAGAGATAGCGTTGTTTATCTCAAGGTGTCTAACTTGTCAACGAGTCAAAGCGGAGCATCAAGTACCAAAAGGTCCATTGCAACCACTTGAAATTCCAGAATGGAAGTGGGAGCACATTACCATGGATTTCGTTACCGGTCTTCCTAAGATTTCTCAAGGTATAGATGCGATTTGGGCCATTCTTGATAGATTGACAAAGTCTGCTCATTTCTTACCGATACGAGAAACTTATACACTTGAATGCCTTGCTCGTATGTACATAAACGAGATTGTAAAACTGCATGGTATGCCAGTATCCATAGTTTCTGATCGAGACCCAAGATTCACTTCACGATTTTGGGTTAGTTTACAAAAAGCTATGGGCACAGATTTACGATTTAGTTCGGCATATCATCCTCAGACGGACGGACAATCAGAGAGGACTATTCAAACTCTAGAAGATTTATTAAGACTCTGTGTCCTTGACTTCAAGGGAAGTTGGGACAAGTTCTTACCATTGGTGGAGTTTTCCTACAACAACAGTTATCAAGCAAGTATTGGCATGGCTCCATTCAAAGCATTGTATGGAAGAAAATATCGTTCTCCAGTATGTTGGGATGAGGTGGGTGAAGCAACGTTGTTGGGACCGGAGTTGGTACGTATGACTACAGAAAAGATTCAAACGATCCGACAACGTATAAAATCCTCACAAGATCGACAAAAGAGTTATGTTGATCTTCACCGAAAGGACGTAGAATTTGATATAGGAGATCATGTGTTCTTACGTGTTGCTCCATGGAAAGGAGTTACGAGATTTGGAAAAAGAGGAAAGCTCAATCCTCGATTCATCGGTCCATTTTTAATCCTCGATCGAGTAGGAACTGTGGCTTATAGACTCGTTTTACCGCCAAGTATGTCTCGTGTTCATAACGTTTTTCATATATCCATGTTACGCAAATATGTGGAAGACCCGAACCACATTATTGAGTTAGAACCGGACGAAATAGCGGAGGATTTGACGTATGAAGAAGTTCCTATTCAAATCTTGGATAAGAAGGAACATATTCTACGCTCCAAGGTTATACCTCAAGTCAAAGTTTTGTGGAGAAACCACGATGTTGAGAAAATGACTTGGGAGTTAGAATCTGAAATGAAATCAAGGTATCCTTACCTCTTCGACATACCAGGTACGTACCCTAATTTCGAGGGCGAAATTTCATAAGAAGGAGAGGTTGTAAAATCCCAACTTTTATAAATAAAGATGAATTTTCTATAAATATCATTTTTAAATATTATGGAGTTAATTTGATATAATGTGGGTAATATTTATAAATTTTGTAAAGTACGCAAGTTGTTATATAATATTCGATTGGTCGGGGAATATTTGTTTTAACAAGGAATATTCGTACAACGGCACAATCATTGGTGGACCCCACAACGGAATTATTGTCGTATTGAGAAAACGACAAAAATATTTTATTAAAAATAACGGCGGAAGTTTTACCATTGATACTGTTGAACTACTCGATAGTAAAAGTACAGTAATACGTGTGGTTGCATAGTAGCACGCGGTATTGATTATTAATGCTTATGTGAGAAGTCATTCAGTTTGATTCAATTATTGTCAGTTAATAATATGAATTATTTAGCGATAATGACGTTTTGTTTTATTCGTATTATTAACGTAATAAAACAGAAACATCTTTTTATATAAAACAGAATACTTTATTAAAGTTATTCTATAAATAGAATATATTATATTTTATTTAAAAGATTTTTTAAATATGGACCGTCAGATTAAAATAATCAATCTGGACCGTTCATGGATTAGTTACTATGTATTCTATTTTTCTAAAAATAGCAGCTCATTCCTTCATTATTTCTTACAAATTTACTGAACTCTAGAGAGAGAAACTATAGAGAGAAACTATAGAGAGAGAGAGAAGAAGAGTATTCTGCTACTTAACTACTTCCTTGTTTCAGCTCTTCTTTAAAACGGTAAGGGGTGTTATTCTTTTTTATTCATGAAGAGAACTGTTGTTATTCCATTTCTTATTATTCTGTTGGAATAACCTGTATACGCGGTCTACCCTATACTTGGTGACATTCTTCTATTATTCTGTTGGAACATCATGTCTGTGTGTTTTACACCGGACCTGGTTCCGTTATTATTATTATTCTGTTGGAACATCTTGTCTGTGTGTTTTACACCGGACCTGGTTCCGTTTTTATTATTATTCTGTTGGAACATCCTGCCTGTGTGTTTTACACCGGACCTGGTTCCGATTTTATTATTATTCTGTTGGAACATCCTGTCTGTGTGTTTTACACCGGACCTGGTTCCGTCTTTATTATTATTCTGTTGGAATATCTTGTCTGTGCGTTTTACGTCGGACCTGGTTCCATTATTTATTATTCTGTGGGAATAACCTGTCTGTGCGGTCTATCGCATGCATGGTGATTTCTTTTGTTATTCTATTCTTTATTATACTCAGTTGGTTAAGTTTTGACTTCTATACTCCATGAAATTTGTGGAATATCCTTGATAATTGCGTTTCATCCAGTATCTTTTCATGAAAATATTCTTCTAAGCATTCTTGAATTTTACTCCACAAAGCAGTATCATGTTGACAATTTGGACGTTGTTAATTCTTGGATAAATTAATTCTTGAACTTGTTTTATTGAATTCTTATATCATTGTCATCATCCTCATGTTTATAAAATGTTAAAAGTCATCTGTGGCCTGTAGTGCATAGATGGACTTGGTATGATTATGATCAGAGATTATTCGGTATAATCATGACCGTAATGATGTGGTAAAAGTCCTCATTGGCCCGTAGTGCGTTGATGGACAGTTGTTGGCATGATCATGACCATTAATGAATACACGAATATCCTTGGCCGTAGTGCAGGGGTGATTCGATGATGTGGATTATTTTATTAAGCTGAGTTCCAGCGATCATAGTGTTGAAAAATCTTTTAAATCATAAAAGATAGTAGAGTTTATTTTCTACTTGACTCTTTTAATGGATTGCTTGTTCCGCTGCAGTTAAACTTGATGTCTATTATATTTTATCAGTTTAACATTGTTGAAGGCTAATGATAATTTATTCTGCGTTATCTTAGTCATAATATTTCTTACTGGGCTAGTTGAGCTCACCCTTTCTTTCACTGTTCTCTTCAGGAAATGAGAACGTAGCTGGGGCAAGTCGGAGAACGGAGTGATGGTCCGAATGATAGTATTAGTTAGTAATCCTCACTATTCTATGTAATAGTGTGTTAATAAATGTAAGGAGGACACCTTTTGAGTATGAATACTCTCTAGAAGATAATATTTATATTCAAACTCACAGTTTATGTTTTGTCGTATTGTACACGACAGTTATATTAGTAAGTTGTAATTGTATTCTGTACTATGTATCTGACGACCCAAGATGGGTGATGTATACCTAATTTTGGGGGCGTCACAGCACTATTTTTGATGCAGTGGCAAAAAGTACTAAACGCTGATAAACAAATATACCTTAACACTTTGTTATTTAGTTTTAAAATGGACGAAAAATAGAAGAAATAGAAGTTTTCTATCCAATTCCTTTATTATTGAGACTTTTAATGAACTGAAAAACAAAAAAAATGGACGTAAAACTTAACTACTTTTTTGTCAAATTTTTCCGTCCAAAAACTAACATATTTGGATGAAAAATGAAATAACATAAAATCATTTTTTATAATCCTTAATATACCCTTGATTATAAATACAATGAAATTTAAATGTGAAACTCATTTTTTTTCTTTTATAAATTTTGTAACAATATAAAAAAAATACAAATATAGAGTATAAATTAAAACAATGCTACTATGATATAAAAAAAATTCACATAATGTTCATATACACACATGCATACTGTGAATCTCTGTCTGATATGTGGGACCCGTAATATGTATGCGTGTGTATTTGATTATTATTTGACTTTTTTTTTACTAATATTATTTTATAAATTATTGGAATTTGGAAACCGTGTGCCTCATTGATCGACTACTACCTTCCAAAAATATGGGGTTAGCTTCCAGATATAGAGTATAAATTTTCCCTCCCACCAGACAATACAAAAAACCCTTCATTGAGAACACAGTCCAGTCCCTTGAAAATGGAGAAACTTCTATCTGTATCCCTTCAATTTTGTGTTCCTGCGGAGAAATCCAGAGACCATGAAAACGACCCTTCAATTCTTACATTCCATTATTCCACAACAATGCCGGCCGAACCCTTATGCCATCACCTGCTTTTCTCCTCCTTCTTTTCTCATAATCCATTTTTTTTTCCAATTCAGTTACTCCCTCTCATCAATGTTATGTCACCTAGCTATTACCGCTACATATTCCCCATAAAACGCTAAGAATAGTCGGAGATTCGCCGCCGTGAAGAAGAAGCAATGGGTTGTGTTCAGGCAAAGGCGATGCAGTATAGCCCGTCTCGGGCCCTTGATAAGTTGAAATTGGAAAATGGGTATGCTAAAGGAGGCTCTGGAAGGAGACCCATTGACCAGAAACAGGTAGAGAAGGGTGATTTTAAGGTTGATAATAAGAATTTGGGTGGTGTTGGTAATGGGGATGGAGTAGTAGGAGGAGAGAGAAAGATTACCAAAGAAGGAGAGAGAGGAAATAATGGGGTTGGGAATGTTTCACAGAGGATTACAACCAAGAAGATTGGTGCAGATGAACTGGTTGATGGATGGCCCAAGTGGCTTGTTGATAATATGCCTAGAGATGCTTTGGCTGGTTTGGTTCCCAAGAGTGCTGATTCTTATGATAAGCTTGCTAAGGTTGGTATGCAAAAGACCCCCCTTCCCGTTTTTCCCTTCACTTGTCCTTTGCATGAATTGTATTGTTTCTGGAGGAATAAACATATGGTCAGCATGTAGTTTTGATCGAGTGATTGGTTTAAATTTGTCTAACATGAGAGTATTCATTGGCATTATTTCCAAACCAAGTCCAAAATTTGTTGTGGTGTGGCGGTATGCACTATGTTTTGAGCTCAAGTTGACATCATTTCCATTATCCACGAGACCATGATTTCATATATCTAATGATTTTGCGATTTTGGTGTGCAAATTTTCATAAATCTAATGTTTTTTTTTATTTACTTGTGATGAGTTCTTTCTTTTTATATTTAAAATCTCTCATTTCACAAGATGATGTGCCATTTTTTCTTTGTGGAGAGCTGCATCTTTTATTTAAATATCACTTTTTCAACCGTCAAAATCTTAAATTTTAGTATTATTGATTAAAGATGCATAGACCATTATAAGGCTTGATTAGAGGAGGCTCCTGAATTTTTGTTACCTTCCCTCCATGGCGATGTATATTCTCTATTATTAATTTTATTTGTTGCCAAGTTATCGGAAATAATGAAAGGAAAAAACGGAATATGTAGATGATCAAATATTGAGTTTGTCTTTGGCCTTTGCAGGTAGGCCATGGAACATATAGCAATGTGTATAAAGCTCTAGACAGGGACACGGGAAAAGTTGTTGCCTTGAAAAAGGTGCGTTTCGACACAGCAGAGCCAGAGAGTGTGCAATTTATGGCAAGAGAGATCATTATCTTACAGAAGCTGGATCATCCTAATATAATTAAGCTGGAAGGACTAGCCACATCAAGAATGCAATATAGTCTTTATTTGGTCTTTGAATACATGCAGTCGGACTTGACCAAAGTTATCACCCATCCACAGGGAAGGCTAACTGAGCCACAGGTCTGCTTTTCTAATTGACATTTCCACTATTTGGTGTGAAAATTTTAATTTCACAGTAACTATTGTTGTCAGCTTACCAATTACTATAAAAATGATGAGAATTTCATTAAAAAGAGAAACATGGAAACTAAATCATACACAAAATTTAATTCCACAGCAACTATTGGTGTCACCTTACCAATTACTATAAAAATGATGATAATTTCATTGAAAAGGGAAACATGGAAACTTAATCATACAGTTTGTTCCCCCATTGAACAAAGGGTAGTGGAAGGCGTGGACTGGCTTGATCATTCGGCTAATAATATAGGAGGTAGAAGTCCCAAAGAAAGGGGATGCAATTACAAAGAAGAAAGAATCACAGAGATTTGTAGTAACATTGAAGAATGTGGAAAATTTGGAAATTAATCAAACATATTGTTAAAATCTACTCTTCGGAATCTGAAAATAACGTGTCTGCTAAATGCAGGTCAAGTGCTATATGCAGCAGCTTCTCTCAGGTCTCCAGCACTGCCATGAGAGAGGAATTTTACATAGGGATATAAAAGGATCCAACTTGTTGATAGACAAAAGTGGGATGCTAAAGATTGCAGATTTTGGGCTAGCTAACTTTTATCAACCAAAACAAAAGCGTCCCTTAACAAGCCGTGTTGTGACACTCTGGTACAGAGCTCCAGAGCTGCTTTTAGGCTCTACAGATTATGGAGTTGGCATTGATCTGTGGAGTGCAGGATGCCTCTTAGCTGAGATGTTTATAGGAAGGCCAATTATGCCTGGACGGACAGAGGTAAATTTTCACAATACCAGTTATCTAAAAAAGTTCATCATAACAGCATTAAAAAAATCAGTGTATTTCTTCTCGTCTTCGAATTCATTGTAGCCTTTTGTTTCTCTCATTCATTTTAATGTCACTTAACAAAATCCTTCTAGGATTGCAGGAAATTAGTGGTCTAATATCTGTTATTTTGAACTACCACGTAGTAACTTTGATTTATCTTTTGAATATATGCACGAGAAGAAAAGAACAATACCCAATGTAATGGAAAAGTTTTAAGCTCAATTACACACAAAACAGAATGTAATATATTTATTTTCATGCAGGCTCATCTATGTTACTAAGGTTAGGTTGACTGTCCCTTAAATTGCAGTTGTTATATTTTCCTAGTGTTTCAAATTGAGTTTAGGACATGTTTTCTGGCTTATATGGTTGTTGCTCCTTTTGGAGTACCAACATTAAAATTAAGTTAGAATATGTCTGTAAGGATCTACTATTGGCAGATTATTTAGTTTGATGAGCTTCTTGTGTATTCAGGTTGAGCAACTGCATAGGATATTTAAGCTTTGTGGTTCACCCTCGGAGGACTATTGGAAGAAAATGAAGCCGCCGACAACGTTCCGACCGCCACAACAGTATAGACCAAATTTCCATGAGGCCTTTGGAAATCTCCCCGACTCTGCGCTAGGTCTCTTGCCTGCACTTCTATCTCTGGAGCCAGCATATCGTGGAACTGCTGCTTCTGCTCTCCAAAATGAAGTGAGTTCACTTTTGTTTCTAGTTCTTGCCAACTTCTAAACTGCTTGAACTAAGAGGGCAATGTTTGCATTTTATATCGTAGAATTAACGTAAATCTACAACTAAGTTTACTTGAGGCTCCTTACTTGCCTGAATCCAATCTTTCAATTGAACTCTTATTTGATCAGCAAGTTGAATTTATTAAATCATATTTCATGGGAGATACTAGATAGGCATGACATTAGTATCTAGCAAAAGCTTTCTTCTCCTGTTTCTCCTTTTCCCTTCCTATTTTGATTACAGTAAGGTTGCGTTTTAAGACATTTATTCTCTGTTTTCTTCTTCTAAATGGCGATTCCTGCTTGCAGTTCTTTAGTTCAAGTCCACTAGCATGTGACCTTGCTGGTCTACCTGCAATGAATAAAGAAGATGATGTGCCATCTCAATCAATGGATCGGAAAAAGTATGTAATCCATTTATTTCTTCTTTCCTATTAGAACTCAATAACTAGCAATAGGTATCAATTACCACTTTTTACCAGTCTATTGTTTGAAAAAGAAATGGTGCAAAACAGATAATATATTCCCTTTACTTCTAAACTGTATCTTAGTAATCCTAGAAGTGTATAACAGTAAGTAGTACGACTGGTAATGCTTTAGTCTCCAGATTTTGAGCCCGTTTGGCAAAGCAGTATGGTGGAGTAAAAGCACTTCTAAACTAAATTTGTAAACATTTTGGTGTTAGGAGACCCTACAAAAATGCTTTTAAAATGCACCGCTCTGCGGTATGGACATTTATTGTTGAAATTCCTGTTTAGTAGCAAGATTATGATGAATTGGCAAAGGATCACAATATGAGGTCAATGTGTCACTGCCAACAATGGAAAAGTAGAAATAATTATGAATACTACTCTATCTATTCCAAAATTAGAGATACATTTTGCCTTTTTAGGGTCAATTCGCGAAATCTTAAAATTCAAAATTAATATGAAGTTATTTAGTTTTAGTACAAACAAATATAACAATTGTAAACTAACTATAAAGTACTACTTAATTATCACATTTTTTGTTTTCAAAACTTGAATGAAATTATATCAATTTTGAGTTATAGGATTTCGCAAATTGACTCTAAAAAGTCAAAATGTCTCTAATTTTGAAACGGAGGTAGTATACTGCAGCATATTGCAGTGTAAGCATAGTGCTCAGTCATGTAAGTAGACCTAAGATCATACTACATTTTTTAGTATTTTATATGCTAGTTTCTAGGCTCCCAACACCAAAGGTGACATTGGCTAACCAACGAAACCTGTGGTGATCAATTGTTATCATTATAGCTTAATAACCAAATTCAATCACTCTTGAATGGAACATGGCGATGACAGAGCCTTCAGCAAGAATAATAATATAAACTTTGTAGGGATCTGTAACTAAAGGTTATGTATCCTAAATGATATGCTGAAATAAAGTTCATCAGGTCAAATACCAGAGCTGATTTCTACAATTCATAAGCACGTTGATAGTTATTTTTGTATGATCTATCCTAACGCCTGTATCTAAATGGTCTGATTATGTTTTTACTGCCTCAACAGGAGTAGAAAGTCGAAGAAAAAGCAACAGGCAATCAGAAATCGTGAAGGTTATGGAAGAAAGGAGTTGGGCACCGAATATGCCAAAGAGAATTTGGAATCTTCTAAAGAGGTAAATCTCACCGTAAATATATTAGATCCCCAGACCATCATATTCGACTTGAGGTTACAACAATTCAAAATCTTATAGAATGCTTCAGCTCTGATCACATAGTAGTGTTTGTGTTCTGTGTCAAGCAATATGTTGTATGAGTAATTTAAGGAAGATGAAAGAAGTTAGAAGTTAACATGAAAATGTCTTGCAGATAATTCATTTAATACTCGAATCTTGAATAGTATTCCTGTTTTGGTTTTCAATTGAGTTGGCAAAAGGGCAGTTGTATGTTGTCAGCACAACAGAAACTGTTCGTGCACACATCCAAACTGATGTGGGTACTGAACATTAAAAGTATTTTTCACTGAAGAATTACTTAAACAGAGTTGTTGACATGTTGTCTTCCATGTTAAACTTTATGTAGGGCGTATAGATTATGCACATGCTTTCGGTTTGAAAATCAAAAACAGAGATGATACTTAATTAAAC
Source organism: Panax notoginseng (assembly GCA_016801055.1). Lineage (NCBI taxonomy): Eukaryota > Viridiplantae > Streptophyta > Magnoliopsida > Apiales > Araliaceae > Panax > Panax notoginseng. The sequence continues at coordinate 72,375,442 of CM029013.1, forward strand.
CATACTGATTCTGAACACATCATCCAAAGATTGGAAGGGATGTTATATTCTCGGACAAATAATGTGTTTGGATTAAGAAATTCTTCTTAATTTCATACAGACTTGAGATGTAGGAGAGAAATGTGATTAAAGGGTCAACTTTTTTTCAAGTAAGAATAAAAAGAGGTCAGCCCTTCCTCCCAGTGGTTGAATATTGAACTCTTTTCTGAGTGAACTCCATCCTTAACTCAAACAGGGTATGAAGTATGAACAAAGTCAAAAATTGATTTATCTCAGAAATAGAAATTAAATCGGATTCTGTGTTGTATTAATATGACCTTTCAGACGGGTGCCAAATTGATTTTGAAGAAGACCCATGTTTCTTTTTACCCTTTCAAAACCTAATTTAACCTGCATGTATATTCTCAGAACAAGATTCAAGAGAGATGAAATGGTTCCTAATAATTCTTGTCTGGTAGCAGGAAGAGCAAAGCGCGCAAAGCCAAGAGATGGTTATCAGTACAACAAGTAGTGGTGCCTCAAGTAGGAAGCTAAGCAGGAGTAGTCAAGAAAGCCCTCCTCCTCCTCATCTGCCTTTCCGCTCTAATCCTAACCGATCTGCAACAACTGAGGCTCATCCTAATGCTCTCAAGAACATCAAGAATTTCCCCCTCTTAATGGCCTCTATAACAGAAACCGTCAACCATATTGAAGATAACAGAATGAACAGGCTCAGCCGCAGGTCCATGTCTACTGTTGACTTCCGGACGCTTGATATGGAGAAGATATCAAAGCTCTTTGGCTTCGAAGATCATTAGGCTATGGAAAATGGTATCCTTTTGCCCCCAACATATCAAATTCAAATTTCCAGGCTATATATTACATTCTTTATCTTACTTTTAACTCTTTATGAACTGAACTCAACTGTGAGTTATAATAATAAATATAATTTTTCCAAGAATCTTGAATTGGTATTGTTTATCTAGTTCATCAAGTAGTTTAACCAACTTAATTATCTCTCTCTCTCTCTCTCTCTCTCTCTCTCTCTATATATATATATATATATATATATATATATATATATATATATATATTGTGAATTAATTGACACTATTTTTAAGCAGAAAACTTTAAAATATAGAGCACATAACTCAACTTGGAATAAAAGTGACATTTATATTACATATATATATATATATTCACAGAGACAAAAGTTCAAATGATAAGTTCCATAGCCACACTTCATTTTAACTTGAGAAAATTTCTCTCTCATCAAACACATACACACACACATATATAGATGAAATTTGATGAGAAAGTTTATTATCTCTCATCAATCGTCATAGTAGCCATCTGTAAACTTGTTCTTGATCCACTTGAAGCTGTTTCTGAAGGAAGATTTAAGCTTACCTTCCACAGTATACATATTATAAGATGCCACCCTCTTCCTCCTCTTCACCTCCGGATTTTCGCCCGGGCCGTTGCCGTTGAAGCTAAACGATTTGCATCGATCAAATCGATCCTCGAACCCGAGCCGGGCTTCAACATATGAACCGGAATAATCTGGGAATGACTTGCTTTTCTCCATGATCATTCAAAAGCAAGGAGCTGAGCTACTAGCTCTAAGGAGAAGGAGAAGAAGGTGCCTGGAGTTGCATTATATAATATAATAATAATAATAACAAATTAAATAGCATGTTGGGAAAAATAACTCATAATGGACCCCATGCAAATATATTGCAACTGTGCATGGGCCATAAGGTGACTTGATTTGATGATGAAAGATTTAAACGGAGGTTCGATTTTTTATATACAATGCTGAATGAATGATGCATGTGTACGTACGTAATATCTTAGAGATTTTTTGTTTGTTTTTTTTAGTTATAATTATAAAGTGTGATGAGATTCTTAATATCTCATTATTTATATAATATTAGTATCATCTACTATTTTCATTTACTTATTTTCTAAAATTACTTTAAACAAATAATTAAATATCTCTACTTTTAAAAACCAAAGAATTACACAATAATTAATACGATGGTAAGTTTGATTAGTGGAGGCTATTCCATCACACACCATAATGCCCTACTGCCGCCATAAAGAGCTATCATTATTGCTATGAAACCGTGTAATTGCCAATATATATATATATATATATATATATATATATATATATATATATATATATATATATATATGGGGCCAGTTTTTTTAGTGAATCAAGGAGTGAATTTAAAAACGAATCGGTTATAGCGACGGACAAAATCATCGTTATAGCACAGAAGATCGACTTTCTATACTATAGCTACGGTTATATTCGTTGCTATAATCAGTTCATTTTTAAGTTCACTGGTTCGGCGGAAAATCTCTCTATATATATATATATATATTACACAAATGATTAAATGTGTGTCAATGATTCGTAAGTATTTAAGCAAAATATTTGTATAATAACGGGCTTGTTGGTAGTGGAAGCTACTAGTGGTGCAGTTGACATCAAGAATTGTACGAGGGTTTTATTGATGGAGTCCGGATCTTAAGTTCACTCTTTATTCAACTCACCCGAGCTCACCTTTTTTAGCGACGGACCCGGTGACGGTTTGGTCATACAACCGTCGTCTATACTTTTAGCGACGGACAACATATAGCGTCGTTAAAAGTATAGATTACGGTTGTATGACCGAACCGTCACCGAGTCCGTTGCTAAAGGAGGGGTGAGCTTGGGTGAATTAGATAAGGGGTGAGCTTAAGATCATGACTGTTTATTGATGATGTTCTTCTTATAGCTTTAAAAAAAAACTATTTATAAACTTTTAAAAAATAAAATAGAGAGATATTACACTACTCCCTCCGTCCCTTAATATAAAACGTTTTAGAAAAAAAAATTGTCCCTTAATATATGATGTTTTAGAATTCTAAGTAAGCATTAATTGCTTAATTTTTAATATTACCCCAAGTATTAAATATATGCTTTGGTTCTCTCACTATTTTTTGCCCAATAAATAACAATCTCTTTTTTCAATACAAGGGCAATATAGACATTTGATATAATATTTAATATTATACAATCGTTTCCTTAATACTTGTCCACAATTCTAAAAAGTCTTATATTAAGGGACGAATGGAGTATTACACTACTCTCTCCGTCCCTTAATATAAAACGTTTTAAATAAGTTTTTTTGTCGCTTAATATATGACGTTTTAGAATTCCAAGTAAGTATTAATGACTTAGTTTCTAATATTATTACAAGTATTAAATATAACTTTGGTTCTCTCACTATTTTTTGCCCAATAAATAACAATATTTTTTTCTAATATAAGGACAATATAGATATTTGATATTATATTTAATATTATATAATTATTTCTTTAATATTTATGTATAATTCTAACAAAATTTATATTAAGGGACAGAGGGAATATTAGAGATCAATTATTATGTCTTGATTAATCAATCCAAATGGGTTTGTAAATGGATTGGTGGTAAATCCCACTATGGTTTGTTAGGTCATAAGTGGTGTGGGGCCCACTAAAGTTAGGTTTGAGGGATAATGGGCCCATTTATGTTAAATAGGCTTAGAAATAGTGTGGATGGATTGAATAGGAGGGCCACTTTATTTAGCAAAAGGTAATGCGGCTGCTTTTAAGTGGTGGACCTCTCTTGTCTCTCGTGCTACCAAAGTGGAGTCCATTTTTGTTTCCACCGAACTATCCCAAATAGGCCTGAAAATGATTCCTAGTGGAGTCCGAAAACTAATTTACTCCTTTATTTAAAAAAAATATTAGGATTCGTGCTTAAATTTGAATAATAAAATAATAATAATCTTTGCTCGGATTGAAATTCAACTGGTTTTATTATATTTTAGCTCGGCTTAATTTTTAATTAAACTACTCACGAGTATTTAAGACATACAAGAATTAAAATTAGATCATTTATTCATTCAAAGTGGTTGAAATAATTAAAATTTGTACACTTTAAATTAGATCTCTAGCCTTGTAAACAAAATTAATGAGATGATATTATTTAATTCTAAAAATTTGTAGAGAATTTAATTGTTAAATAATATATATTAAATAAATCGAGAATATTTGATATTGTATACGAGTAAGGATCAACAAACTTATATTGAATATTTATTAGTGAGGTAAGAAAAATTAGATAATGTAAATGAGCCAATCCCAAAGACCACTCGAATTCATTTTCAGCCCTAATCATAAGCAATGTTCAGAAATTTCATTTATTACTACCTCATTTTCAAATTATTAGATCATTATCGATTTTTATAAATTAATTTAAAAAATATTTTCAAATTCAAAATTAATAAAATTTATTAAGAATATGAAAAACTAAATATTACAATAATAATATTTTTTAGACAATTTATAGTATTCGTCCTTGTATTAATTAAAATAAAATGAATCTATATAAGTTTAAAAATATTTCATATCCACTTTAATAATGATAAAAATAATTTTTGTTTTGTATTGTAGGACTCAAGTAGAACTATAAATCATTTTACTTTTTTTTCCCTTCTTTTCTAATTGTATATTTGGAGCCTAAAAAGTACGGAGGAAAAGAAAGGAAACTTAAAAAGAAAATAATATATATTGTTAATATTTATGTGATCATATGATTGTCAATTACATACATAAATATTATAATTCCTACTAATTTCATATATGGATAAATTTCGCAATTATAATTCAACTTAAATTTATCGCAATACATAGCAAATGTCAAATAAAAAACTATTTTACTAAAATAAGTTTAAGCATATATATTTGTAAATACTAAAATATCATGTAATAAATACTTCGAAAAATTCTCAAATAAATTTTTAGATTTCATTTCTGCTCTCTCTTTTTTCCCTTGATTTTTTCAAGTTCCAACCTAACCTAATACTAGTTGTTTAAAAACGGTCATAGATATTCATCCGTTGAGAAAATACATCCAAGGGACAAAAGTTGTAATATCTGGAAGGGTTTGTTTGCTTGTAATGAATATAACTAAAAAGAAAAGAATATATATAGTCTGCTTCTCTAACGAACTGGAAGGAACGAACTAAGAACGAACGGATTATAGTGACAGTTTTTTACATCGCTATAGCATAGAAAACCGATTTTTTATATTATAGCAACGAAAAAAACCGTCGTTATAACCGATTCGCTCTTAGTTCACTCACTCTAGTTCGCTGGAGAGAGTCGGACTATATATATATATATATATATATATATATATATATATATATATATATATATATATATATATATATATACAGAAAGGATCAAGAGTAGAACTCTTAATTAGTGGAATTCCCTTAAATAATAGAATTGTATCAAAACGACGTAGTTTTGATAAGACGCGGTGCCATTTTTGTAAATACCATACCACCGCGTATTTACAAAAATGTCACCGCGTCTTATCAAAACTACGTCGTTTTGATACAATTCTATTATTTAAGGGAGTTCTATTACTTAAGAGTTCTACTCTTGATCCTCTCCCTATATATATATATATATATATATATATATATATATATATATACAGACTACATCCCCACCCTGCATAGTTTTCTCTCTCTTTTTGCCATACCATGACAGCCCCTAAAAATGATTAATCAAAGGTGACAAATAACATTCCAACTGAAGCTAGAGAAATAGCTTTACCAAAAGAAGAAAAAAGGCAATGTCACCAATTCAACGGGGAAAAATCTCTTATATGGGGCATTAATAGGAACAGAAATAGATGAATATTATAATGAATATAAAAACTGAGTAGACAATTTTAGAACTTGTGAACCAGAGTAATAGAACATTATAGACAATTGCACTTATTTGGTCTTTTCCATCTCTTACACCAACTACATCTTCATACACAAATTTATAGCTAAGGCCACAATGTTTCCACCTCTTGCACAAACTAGGCAAGTACAAATTTATAGTTAAGGCCACAATGTTTCATAATCTGTATACATGATTTTAAATATAAATATTGACAACTTGGAGTTCCTATTGAGAGCAATCAGGGGAGCTGAACATACCCCAGCTAAGTTCTTCTGTGTGGTAACATCAAGAAAGAAGCAGAGCCATAAGTGTCCATACTATTATGTCGGAGCCACACGACAATAGGGCTCCAACTCGATGGAATGCACAACTTGATAGAAGGATATGACTAAACTGCATTTTACATTGTCTATGAATGATGCATGAAGAATAAATACTATGAAAAGGGTTTTCAACTCGGCAGGTACCCCCTTCAGTGACTAACATTATGTTGGAGCCACAGATCACTAACAGATATATATATATATATATATATATATATATATATATATATATATAAAATCCTAAATTCGTTCCATAATCAGAGATGTATTTTATTCGAAAGAAAAAGAAAGCTGTGACAGCCTTAATTATAAACAATTCATGGGTGGGTCATATACTCGCTCACCTCTAGTTTCGTCCATCCCTTTAGTTGCAACTTACAACAAAAATAAATCATTCAAGGAGATTGAGATTGGAAAAAATCAGCTCCATCCTCAATGTCATCAGCTTTGACGTTCCCGCATCGTGCCATTAATATTCTGTACACTCTCTTCGAACAAATCTCACCTAATCTTCTATCTTCACCAAGTAAAACTTCTGTTGTCAAGTCCTTAAGTAGAAATTCTTTTTCATGCAGCTGCCATTTTACATTGAACAACAAAGTTAAATATCAATCTTGTCAATGCCACCTTTGATCCTGTCTGTGCATTTACGCCAGACCTGGTTTCATTATTTATTATTCTGTTGGAATAACCTGTCTGTGCGGTCTATCGCATGCCGGATGATTTCTTTTGTTATTTCATTCTTTATTATACTTAGTTGGTTAAGTTTTAACTTCTATACTCCATGAAATTAGTGGAATATCCTTGATAATTGCGGTTCATCCAGTATCTTTTCATGAAAATATTCTTCTAAGCATTCTTGAATTTTACTTCACAAAGCAGTATCATGTTGACAATTTGGACGTTGTTAATTCTTGGATAAATTAATTCTTGAACTTGTTTTATTGAATTATTATATCATTGTCATCATCCTCATGTTTATAAAGTGTTGAAAGTCATCTGTGGCCTGTAGTGCATAGATGGACTTGGTATGATTATGACCAGGGATTATTCGGTATAATCATGACCGTAATGTTACAAATGATGTGGTAAAAGTCCTCATTGGCCCGTAGTGCATTGATGGATAGTTGTTGGCATGATCATGACCATTAATGAATATACGAATATCCTTGGTCGTAGTGCAGGGGTGATTCGATGATGTAGATTATTTTATTAAGCTGAGTCCCAGCGATAACAGTGTTGAAAAACCTTTTAAATCATAGAAGATAATAGATTTTATTTTCTACTTGACTCTTTTAATGGATTGCTTGTTCCGCTGCAGTTAAACTTGATGTTTGTTATATTTTATCAGTTTAACACTGTTTAAGGCTAATGATAATTTATGTTGCATTATCTTAGTCATAATATTTCTTACTGGGCTAGTTGAACTCACCATTTCTTTCACTGTTTTCTTCAGGAAATGAGAATATAGCTGGGACGAGTCGGGAAACGGAGTGATGGACCAGATGATAGTATTAGTAGTCCTCACTATTCTATATAATAGTGTGATAATAATTATAATGAGGACTCCTTTTGAGTATGAATACTCTCTAGAAGACAATATTTGTATTCAAACTCAGTTTATGTTTTGTCGTATTGTACATGACAGTTGTATTAGTAAGTTGTATTTGTATTCTGAACCATGTATCTGACGACCCAAGATGGGTGATGTATATCTAATTTTGGGGGCGTCACAGTGGGTATCAGAGCTTAGGGATATGATCCCTGGCTAAGATGTGAGAATAGAACTAGGAGGGGAGAGATGGGAAATTCCTTCGCTAGTATGACCTACCTAAGTTTATTTGCATGGTATTTAATTGGTCGGTCAGAATATAAGGATAATATATGACATATCAATTAATTTTTGTTTTGTGGCAATATCTGAAAATGGCATATGAGAATGTTGAGAATAGCAATGGAGCACAGGCGACTGTTGATTCACCACATGCAAACAACAACACTGACCAGATGATGAATGATGGAATGTTCAGAAGCTTTATGCAGTTCGTGCAACAGCAGGCGAGAGTGGCTCCTGTAAAATATGTAGGTGGAAACACTGAAAACCCTCGGGCGGTCACCGCTAAACAGTTCAAGGAGCTGGGACCACCGGAGTTTAAGGGAGAGCCAAAACCACTTATAGCGGAAACATGGATAAAGCAGATCACCAAGATATTTGATGTCTTGGGATGCTCCGAGGAGCACAAGGTTCCCTTTGCCGCGTTTTTGTTGCGAGGAGAGGCAAATTACTGGTGGGAATCGATTAAGCGTACTCAACCTACCGCACTGAAGATGTCTTGGGAGAAGTTCCAAGAGCTGTTCAATGACAAATACTTTTCTGAAAGTGTTCGACACATGAAAGAGGTGGATTTCATCAAATTGGAGCAGAATAATATGACCGTGTCGCAGTATGAGGCTAAATTTGCTGAGTTGTCCCGGTTTGCGTCCCACTTGGTGGATAATGAAGAGCGAATGACGCGAATGTTTTTGCGAGGTTTGAAACCTGAGATACGTCAACATCTTATTTCTCATAAACTGTGTTTGTATTCAGATGTTGTGAATAGGGCTCAGTTAGTGGAGCGTGATAACGAGTCAACGCAACCAAAAGAGAGCAGTCGGCAAAATGATGATCATTAAGGATTTTGCTCGTCTGTTTCTGGCAAATAACGATTGGGTGAGGAAAAAGAACAACATAAGCTCCTGTCCAAAGCATCTTTTTGTATCAAGCTAAATATACTATGAACACCATAATCTCTATCTCCGTAAGGGCTAGCAACTGTCAATAAAATTATATGCTGATTGTATTATCAAGAATTCAAGATCATCACAATCAAACCAAAAAACTAAACCTCAAATATGGAGTTTTGCATTGCACTGATTTAGGAAATATTTTAGGGAGGTTGCATGACAGTTGACACTCAACTAATCAACTAAGAAAAGAAGCCTCTAGTATCTGCTCCCAAAAAAAAATAGCTTATTGATATAAATCTTTAGGAAATGGCCCACACACGAGGTGACACAAAAGTGAACAGTGTCACAATGGCATAAAGGTTACTAATGATAGAATTGAAAAGTTTAGCTTCAAATACCAAAAAATAAGATGGTTTGTTTTTACAGAGAAGTCAAGTCATGAAATACTCACTGATTTACTTGGATCCATATAAACACTCAAAAGGGATTTCATTGTAGGGTATTTTTTCCAAATTGCAATGGCAAATCGTGGTACAACCTTCGGGATTGCTACCAGTGCTTTTAACCTGAGAGAAAAAGGCAGTGTCACGAGGAACAGAAATGCAACGCACTAGTAGATGTAATTAAAGCTTGGAAAGAATTAATGGGAATATGAACTAGCATATGAGACTCCCAGCACAAGTATACTAGCAGTCTAGCACACGAGACTCCCAGCACCATGACAATAAGGATTAAATGGTTATTTCACGAAGCAGCAATTCCAAGTAAAACAAGGCTAAGCAATGACTTATGTCATTGTGCAGTAAACTTTTTTTCAAAAAAAAAAAAAGGCGTTGACTACTTGGCCGCACTATTTGGTAGTATTAGCATGGCTCTTTATATGAAAGTAATAATGTGATGTCTATATGGAAGTGCTTACCACAAATTCTTCTTTATCAGAGTCTTGTCAACACAATCCTTAGGGACAAAGGACCCGTTGGCATTTACAGATAGCCGTGTTAACTTCTTTCTGAAATTAATAGGAAATACTAATTAATTAGAAAGAAAAATCATAGCAAGAGTATGAATAAGCATTAAATATGTATTCTATTAATGCTTCCAGGAATAATGATAACATATACTTTATAATTTAGTATTACGAAATATTTTGATCTGTTTGACTGCTTTAATTTATACTACCAGAAAGGAACACTTCATATCCACTGAATCAAGCTGGTAACAGGACCAACAGAATTAGAAAAATACTATTTGATTGGCATATACCCAAAAAAACGAAAAGCAAAAAAGAAGAAATCAAATACAGTGCACGGGGCCTTGGTCATGCTAAGAAGCACAATTCTCCCTAGGCAAGAGTTAATCAAGATTGTGCATGCAAACAATTCAACAAAATGCTACACTTTGTGGCTCCGTTACAAAGCAAGAGAAAGAGATATTATTATTGCTGGATACCTTCAAATAGCAAAAAACTAGGTGAGATAATAAAGTACAAACTCCAACTTTAGAGTCTAGTATGTAGCTTCTGAATTTTGAACGCTTCAGTTTGGTAAGAAGTATATGTTGAAAAAGTAGACTTTCACAAGATTTAATTAAAATACAAAACCACTCAACCACATTACACATCAGGTAAAGTATTAAGGAAATATTTGACAGTTCAAAGTAGATATAAAGAAAAGCCCAAACTCCTGAATTTATTTATACTCCCTCTGTCCAGAATAAAGAGCCCAATTTTATACTTTCCAATGGAAATGGCACTCCTTTCTCTGGACAGAGAGAGTACACTTTTTGGTAAGCGTCTAAGCACATGCATTCATTCCACCTAATAAACCTATGTGAAGTAGACTTCTTATTTTCAGCCTACTTTTCGAGTGAATAAATCAATAATAAATTGCTACAATATAAGCATATATTACCTAAATTGACAAGAGGCTAGGCTGCAAGTCAAGCCAACAACATGTTCAGCTAATTCAGCTTCATCTATGCACTGCCTTGAATGTACTTTTGAAAAATGTGTGGTTAATTTTGATAGCATCTGTAAAATGTCAATATTTTCAGATATGAAAATGAGAAGTGTTTACTTTTAAGTGGCTCTCCAAATCTAGCAGGAAGACATGTTAAAAATTTCTAGGTACTGAAAGAAAATGCTCCAACTCAGCAAAAGAAAAGATAAGGCATTGTTCAAACAACCTCCTCAACTGGTGGGCGCTTCCAACCACTGTATTTGGTTGGGTCCTTGTACTGTCCTTGTTCCCTAACAAAATATTGGAATCGAATGGATAAATGAGGAACAAATAATTTAGGAGGGATTATTTGTCTTCAAAAGCGATGTTTAGATCATTAAAGCATTGGATTATATTTCTGTACTATACGAAAGTACACAAATCAAACTAAATAAAGTTATCAGGATTATATCATAGAACAAACCAGTCAAAACCTTATTATTGAAAATTGAATACAAAAAGAATTCCAATAATCTTGATCTATGGAAAGAAACCTTCAGCAATTGCCAGCGAAAATAGACAATGTATACACATAAAGAAAGGGATATAGCATGAACTTAGTATTATATATATATTGCCCATGACAAAAGCCTGCTGATTGTAGTTGGAGTCTTCGACATATAATCCATTTACTTAAAGCATGTTGTATCAAGTTATCATTAAAAAATATATAATTAGCAAACAAAGAGAAACAAAAAAAATAATTAAGAGAAGGAACTGGGTTGGCTAGGGTAGGTCGGTGGGGGTACTGCGTCTTAGTGCCAAAAAGAACATCAAAGATATGTAATCAACCTACAGTTTGCACATTAAAATGTGGACATCATGTAATGTGTACCTCATGCATAGTGATCTGTGGCAATATAGGAAGTTGCATATTATTCAATCTAAAAATAATCTAGTAGAAAACAACTTTAATAATCCAAGAAGATGAATGTATAACAAAACCCTACATCCATCCTGAATAGGATGTCCAGTTATTGGTGTGTCTAACACGGATATAAGGCTTGCCAAAACACACTTATACATTATATTTACACATATTTGTTAAATTATCCCACTTCTTAATATAAGTACAATTGTCCCGCTTCTCTATTCCTTTAAGACTTGGTCACCAAATTCAAGATGAAAAAGATATTCCAAGCAGCTGAAGAAGGTTCCAAAACAGATGATGTTATCATAATATGCTTGATCTCATCAGCTTTTTATCTAGGTCTCAACAAATAAAGGAAAACACACCATGACCAAAAAGCCATACAAATTCAAATCTTATATATATACACACGCACACACACTACAAATGCATAAAATAGCATCTTATGCATCTATGAGACTACATCAAAGTACAAGTAGAATATACTTCAATGACTGTTCATACAAGGTATATATAACATTAGAAATACAGAGTAGCCATGGGGGTGGGAGACCAAACAAACATGAGAAAGAGTTTCCACTGACCTTTTATTGATGTATGAAAAAAGCTTGTTAGTGAGATAGCAAACTGTATGAGTTGGATAATGGCTTTGCACACAAGAAACATGATCCATTAGGAACTCATTCTTGACAAGGTCGCAAAATTCATCGGCCTCATATACAAGTAAAACATATGGAATCTTGATTCCACTGGACGAAAGCTGCAACATATTAGTCAACATCTTAAAATCCAGGTTGCTTGGTAAATGTGAAATTGGCATTGCAACAAGATTACGTCTATTAACAAGAGAAACATAGTAAAAAGTCCACAGTGGTCATAACACTATTGAGTAACCTAGAGCCAACATTGATACCAAGATAGAACAGAAACACCATTCATGTTTCTCCTATGAATTGTATGAACAAAACAAATCTTTGTTCTGTTCTTTATATCATCATTTCAACAAGAACTAGAAACTTGATGTGAATTAGAAAACAAATCAAGGGATCAAAATGATAACAGAAAGATAAATACACTTAGAAAAGTGTGATGAGCAACAATAACAAACCAGCACAAACCCAGGTCTAGGGCATTCTAAATACATACATAAACTTTATTCTTCCATTGACTTAAGTACTAGAAAGTATTATAAGGTTTCAGTTTGATGCATACTTTTGACTCTTGCTAGTACTCCATTAAAAAGAGAAAATTCATTCTCTAAAATAATAACATGTTCCCAGAAAATACTGATGCAACACTTCCATAAAGAAACTATTCATAATGGTACAATGAGAAGCCTATTTACAGTTCAAACTGAGAGCACCGTAGCCGAATACACGAATATGGTGTTCAAAGATGATAGGGAATTACAGTAACAGAGTAACTTCATAGAAATTCAAGCATTAATTACCTGTGAAATTTCTTTTGGAACATTCATAGCCCAAATAATGGATCGTTCAATTGGATTTGATGTTATACGGTATGTAATACCTCTCTCAGCAAACCTGGTCAGCAGATGTCCTAAACTAAGAGGCAAATCACTTGTTCAGGACAGTGGAAGATAGAGGTAGATAAAACAAAATGACTCGAGTACTTTGTAAAAAGTGAAGTATATCAAGAAATGTTACCTCCGACTGACCCTAGTTCAACTACTTTAGTGTCGATCTCAGCCACAACAGATTTCAGAGCAAACTTCCCTTTTTCCCACTTTTGCTTTTCTTTCTGAACTTTTTTCAGCTCAAGAGCTTCAGCTTTAAGCGCTGCTTTTTGCAACTTTTCTTGCTGTCATGGGTATTAATTGATTCATATATCTAAAAGACCTTTTAGATCCAAATCAAGTACCAACAGTAACAAGACTTACTTCTTTCTGTTGTCTCTTCTCTTCCATCAAACAAAGTCTTTCTTCTTTTGTTGTCCTCTGTTTACCCTTTGATTCATCCATGGTTTTTTTCTTATTTGCTTTATCTTTCCTTTTACCATTTGATCTCAAAACATCAGCCATAGGCTGCATCTCATCCATTTCTTCGTCAGAAAAATCAGGTGCCTGAATAGAACCTCATCAAGCTATTGTGATTTGTAGAATATAAATGAGGAATGCAGTTAACAAAATATATGTTTGTAAAGAGTGCCATGGACAATCCACATAAGTTCCTCCTAGAGTTGAACACTTACCAGCACGTAGCAAGAGATAGCATTTACGATCAAGTGTGGGGCATAATCTTCTATCTTTATGTACCATCTCTTCACTAACTTTCAAAACCATAACTATTAACTGATCTCACATATTCAGCTTTGTAGTAAACCAGATTTTACAAGGACATAGCCTTCATACTAGTTGGACGCCACTTTGTAACAATTTTAATTCGTATTTTCCACGAAAAATAAGTGACAACTTCTTCTTTGTTAACATCAATCTCGAATGAAACTAATATCACACAAAAATTATTATGTTATCACATTTTTTTAAAAAAAAAGATAACAACCAATTGATTGTATTATGAGCATGAAATGTTAATTTACTCACAAGGCATTGTAAGTATAAGCATTTCATTAGTCAGTCAACTTAACACTGACCATTGTCCAATCAAAATAACCTTTCAAGTAGAAAAAAAAAATACAAACTCAAAAGTACCCGAGGGATATCATATTCTGAATAAAATGGATCCAAAGAACTGTCGCCACACAATTGTGTCATGTTGGAATTCCCTGATAAAAGATCTTGTAAGTTCCAACACAAAATAAGAAAGCAAATTCCAAATAACAGTCATCTTTTTCTCCTGCACTTTTGAAATTTATGACAAAATAAATGTCTAAACTGCACAAAGAAATTAAAAGATTAAAGATAAGGCTAACTTACCGAGAGAAAATGTGCATTCAGTCAATCTAGAGCTGAATTCTGAAATTATTTCCACTTCAGAAGTAGCATGCGGCATTGCATTTTGCTTCCTAGTTCCAGTCCCAGAATCATTGTCAGACTCATTCTCAGACTCCAAGCAAATCAATCCTGAGATTCCTGAAAATTGCAAAACAAATATAACAATGTTCTGACATGATCCAGTACATTGTTTAGCTAAATAAATGCACATGACAACTAAATTGCGTAGAGCTGACCAATTTTTAAATGAAAACACCAGCACATTTCTCATCTAAGTTACATGGACTTTCCTCATCATTGTATTCTTCTCCTGCTCAAACTTATGTTACATGGACTTTTCACTTTGCCCTAAAGAACCCTATCCGAGACTTGACACCCGGACAAGGATATGGGTGTTGGACACTTCATTTTAGTAAGTGTCAAATTTGAGTACTCGTGCCGGACTCTTCAAAATAACCGTGTCCGACAAGACTTTGGAATCCCGAGTCCATGTTACTTATGTTCAAACTAGTAGAGGCAAAATACTTTTTGACTTCTGTCTCCAAACTATGTAGCATGCATATTAAATGGGACGCTTTGAGAGCTTTAAGCTCATAACGTTATTGGAGCAACATTCAAAGAGGAGATCTTCAGATAATTTTTCCTCATGTGCATCAGGTTCGTCATTCTAGTTATGATGACATAACTGACAAGGATTTTCTAATCAGATATGGTTTTTCTTATCAAAGAAATTATTTCTGCTTCCCTACCATTTTAATTTTTCTCTATTGAAAGCGGGGGTGGATCCAATTCTGGAAAATCTTACCTGAAATGTTTTGAAAACTTATCTCATCTCACCTTGTACAATTGATAGTAAACAATGAATCATGTTCTGCCCTATTTCTGTCAGCTTCAAAATTGTTCATATTGAGTATAGCAAGTTTGTAGATGCTTCCAAATTTCGTAACTCATCAATCAGTTGAAACTTGAAAAGGAGGCTCCAAAATCTCCCATGTCATGAAGACAAAAGAAAGAGACGCATAGAAGGTACTAGGAGAAAGTATAGAAACAAAAAAAATTGAAATGGAGAATTGCAGACATCAAAGAAGTGAGCATCAAAGAAAAGAAGAAAGATTCCTTCACAAATTTGTTTTAATACTAGGCCAGTGGTTAAACCCGATTACTGTCACCTCCTATTTGGCTACTTGTCACCACAGAGAAGCTGCTGCATAACATTTTGCCCATTAATGACTAGAAACATAAGATGCAGATTAATTTAAAAAATCCTACTGGCTTCGCCAAAAACTGGGAACATCCATAATAATTTTCTCTTGGAAACTGAGGCATTTCGTCCCCCTCAATATGTATCTCTCTCTCCATCTCAGACCCATCTATTTCAGTGCTAGAGACATGGTGAAAAAAATGGAGCATTTTGTTCAAAAGATGGAGCCTAATAATCAATAACTGACTTAAATACTGTTCAGAACGTGAAACACTGATATTCCACATCAATTACATAAAGGAAAAAAAATCTGTACTCAAAATTCAAAAGTTAACAATTAAAATGTGCATAAAAATGAATTACATATGAAACCACGAGGGATTAATTCAATGGCATGTGCTCTACCCTAATAAGGGAGTGATCACATGCAAATCTTGCCAACTCCAAGGGGAAACATAAGTTTATGCTTCAATTTTGCCACTACAAGGAACTGGGGGAACCTGTACCCGGCCCTTGGGATTAGTCAAATGCTATAAGAGGTTCAAATACCCGTGATTACTAAAAAATATACACACGTGTACACATTAATGGATAACTTGGTCGTGGTTCCACATCTAGTTGATCACATTAATGCCTGTTTTATCATTTCACCAATTTCATCGATCAAAATTACATGATTACATTGTTTTGAAGATTTGTCACATCCAAGGCAACTATACAGCCTAGACCACATTTTCCCCATCTAAAAAACTAAACCTAATAACAGCAATTTGACTACATATAAATAACATTTATCCATGATAAGTAGCTTTAGGAAAATATGGAAGCCCAAGTACCAGAAAATTTATGGTCCGATTCAACTTCGGCGGAGAACGACGGTACGGAGGTGGAACCCGAAGGTTTTCGCCGCGGCGTTGGGTCATCGTCGACGACAAAGACTGTTTTAGGATTTGAATCGAACTCTGTTCTTCGTCGCTTGGAATGGATTGCCAATGGGGTTGAAACGATATCGTTGAGGTGTTCGCTTTCGTCGTCGTCGGAAAGTATGTTCACATGGCTGGGCTGAGACATATCTGAAAGAGTGAGACTAAAATAAGAGAATTAGGTTCGTCTTCAAATCTGTTTGTTTTAGCGCGGGACTAGTAGAAGCGTGGTTGGTTGCAGGGTTACTTTTCCGCGTCTGTAGTATCTTATACCACGTTGTGATAATAGGTTATTACAATTAAGGATCAGATTGGTCCAATTCTATGCAGACCTTAAAGAATTCAGGGCTTCAGGCTACTCATAACTGCCGCAAAATATTATTTAAATATGCATGCCCCAATTGAGTATTTTAAGAGTAATGTTAGAGACATAATTTATTCTATAATTATTTTATAATTTATTGATATGGTATAGTCCACATCAGCATATTGACGAACAAATTATTTCAATATAGTCTTCGACCCCATATAAAAGTTGAGGTGGAGTATGTCACATTAGCAAATTGTAAAATAGTTGTAGAATAAATTGTGTCTATAGTATTATTCATATTTTAATTTGGGCATTGAATATTTAGAGGACATTATGTTTGTAACTAACTTGTGTATGATATAAAATTGTGCCCAAACAAGTTTTAACTTGGTTTTGGTGGAATCATGTTCTAAACCCAAGCTTTTTTATCCATCAATTGCAAGAAAGATATTAATAATTAGGACTATCAATTAGATTAGAGTTGGGTCTAAGGCTGTCCAAGCTCAATTCATTCAAATATTAACGAGTTTGGGTTCCGGCTCAACCCATCCAGATTTATTATATGTTATTCAAGCTAGCTGACGAGCTCTTATGTGATCACAATTCACAAGTTTCGGACTTATTTTTAGGTAAGCCCAAATAAAAAATATCAAAATTAAAAAACTAAAAAATAATAATAAAAAAATAATGTAACTCATTATTAAAACGACATTAACTCATTTTGACAACTCTATTGATAAAAATATTAAAATATTTACAGTTTATAAGATCAAATATCATAAAAAAAATAAGAAATTTGAACTTCAAACATACACCTAATCATGTTAATAAACATCTCTATATTATTTAGATTAGTTAAAATGACAAAAAAAATTAAAAATAAATAAGTTTAAAGAAAACATAACAAAAGACTCTCTCTCTCTCTCTCTCTCTCTCTCTCTCTCTCTATATATATATATATATATATATATATATATACATTGAGAATAAAAATATATAATAATTAATATAAATAGTCTATATATTTATATGTTTTTAATACTATAATTCGATCGGCCCTACCTAATGATCAAACTCGAGGCAAATTTCATTTCAGGTTTGAATTTTTGTCCAAACTCAGCTCGGCTCACTCTTTAATTAAATTTTACCAAGCTTTTAACAGATCAAACGATCGGGTTTAGGGTTTGACCGACCCAATTGATAATCTTACTAATAAAATTAAGAATCCGTATATAAGTTATAATATTAAAAAAATTTGTGTTTAAAATAAAACATAATGTGTTAAAGAAGTTTTGTAGGAGCTCAACATCCTTGATCTAAAATTATCAACCGCCTTATTTTGCAAGTTATATTTTCTGTATAAATAATTATAGAGGTAGAGGGCCAAAAAATACCGTCTTCTTGAGAGACTGTCACATATTAACGTCTAACTTTATCTTTTTCACCTTTTATTCCCAAAATCTCACCCACATTTTATAATTTTTATTTAAAAATTATTGTTTGTTTAATTGCATACATAGTATGTGCCACAAATACTAGTTCTGTATAAAAATAATAATAAAAATTATTATTATTATGGACCGTTGAAGCCCAACTTGTAGATTAGTTTACAACAATATGCAAAATTATAGAAGATAAGATACATTTTGAAACCCAATGATTCCAACAGTAACCAGTGAGCCCAATACGCTTGCCAAAGAAAATATTAGGCCGTGTGGCATATCCTATATTCTTTTTTTGGATATGACTAATATATATATATATATATATATATATATATATATATATATATATATATATATATATATATAGTCCTCTTCAATTAAGAGATCCCTCAAATAGTATTATTTGAGGGATAGGGCGCTCAACCGTTGGATCTGTTTTAATGACTTTATGTGGCTGAGATTTTACATCTTTTTTAACTTGTTTTCTCCAAATAACCTAACACATCCAATACTGAGAAAACCTAAGGCACGCAAAAGGGAAAAGAGGAAGAGTCCCGTGCAAGCCTAAGAGAAGACCAACCCTTTCGAGATGAAGAGATGACCCACTATTTTCACAATTTTCAACTCAACTTGCAAGATTTTTATTTTTACAAGGTATCCACGTAGTTTTTTTCCCCAAACAAAATCTAGGTTGTGGGCGTTGATTTGGAGATGTACGAGGGTTTTTTGAATTGGGTTTTTTAAATCTGAGTTGAGATTACATCTCCAAATTTAATATAGATTTGTAAAAATTCGTGACTTATTATTGTTGAAAGAAAAGAAGAGTCAAGAGACACGAAGCAAGAGAATCAAACATGTAATGGGTAATTTTTTATTTCAGTTATAATGATGAATTCTAGATATATAGGTTCTAATGGGTAGTTCTTAATTTGGGTTCCATTGATAAATTATTGGTATAAGTTCTAATGGATTATTTTTAATTTGTGTTAAATTCTTGATTTGGGTTCTAATGATGAATTCATGATATAAGTTCTAATGGATGTGTTGGGTTATTTGGAGAAAACGAGTTAAAAGATGTAAAACAATCTCAGCCACATAAAGTCATTAAAATAGATCCAACGGTTGAGCGCCCTATCCCTCAAATAACACTATTTGAGGGATCCCTCAACTGAAGGGGATTGTATATATATATATATATATATATATATATATATATATATATATATATATATATATATATATATATATATATACGGTCCGGATCTTAAGCTTATCTCTTATCTAACATATCTTGCATACCCCCTTTTAGCGACGAACCGATCAACGATTCGGTCTGTCGTTATAAGTTCGGTCTGTCGTTATACGTTGTCCGTCGCTAAAAGCTAAGACGACGGTTCTATATATAGCGACGGACCAAATCGTCGTCCGATCCGTCGCTATGGTCCATCGCTAAATGGAGGTATGCAAGATATGTTAGATAAGGGATAAACTTAAGATCTGGAACGTGTGTGTGTGTGTGTGTGTATATATATATATATATATATATATATATATATATATATATATATATATTTTCTATTTTAAAATTATATTATACATTATTGAAAAAAATTATTTTTAAGGACATATTAATTTTTTAATAATATATTTTTAACCTTTGTTAGAAATGTAATCCTTGTGACATGAT
This sequence comes from Panax notoginseng, assembly GCA_016801055.1. Taxonomy (NCBI): domain Eukaryota; kingdom Viridiplantae; phylum Streptophyta; class Magnoliopsida; order Apiales; family Araliaceae; genus Panax; species Panax notoginseng. Next base: position 72,395,606 of record CM029013.1, read on the forward strand.
AGTACTCAAACCACATATTACTCATTCCTATCACGATTTTTTTTTATATATAAAAAAAAACTTCTATTTTTTCAAACTTATTCATAACATTAGTTAGAAGGGTAATATTATGGTCTCAGATTTTTCATCTCAAATGATATGACATTGAGTATTTAATATTATTTTATGACATAGTCAATCACATGAGATCTGCCTAACTAATATAATGATACCACATCACTTTTTGATACCCATAACTTAATCCTTAGTTAAAAATATATTAGTTGTGACATATCAATACCCAATCAACTAAAAATAAAAGCAAATATATGTTAGAAATTTCATGTCACTTTATATTTTTAAACATAAAAGTATTGCTTATTTTGTAAAGGGAAAAAAAATCTATAATTTCAAAACTAATGGAATAATAAGTAATGACATGTTAGAAATGTCATATTACTTTATAACCGAAAACTTGAAGTGCGTCCCAAATTTTGAAACGGACTAAAGAAAAAAATGGTGTAACAAGGAAAAAAAAATGAGTTTTAGGTCGGGGTGCACCTGTCATAACAAAGTATAAAAGATTAGGCCGAAAAGACAAGGATACAAACAAGTCGAGTAGAGTTTTAGCCTACATGATTTTGTGGCCTGTTCTTTTCGGCTTCATATGACAAGTGTATAAACAAATCGAGTCGAATCGAATTTTGACTTGTTAAGTTCAATACAGAGCCGGCCTTGGGCAAGGGCTACCAGGGCAACCGCCCAGGGCCCATAGTTGAGGGGAGCCCAAATTTTTTTATAAGCTTATATATTTATGTGTATAAAAAAAATAAAATAATAAAAAGATTAGCGATATTATGTATTAAAAATGATATGTTAGAAAACATTAAATATGATAGTATAATTGATAATTTTGCATCTAAAAGTGCAACAAGAAGACATTTTAAATGATGTTTTATGGTTTAGATTTTATTGGGTAAAACTAAAGAAATACCCACTGTAGTTAGTAGGTTTTACTGATTACACCATTGAACTTTTAATTTTTTAAAGGGTCCTTTACACTAATATACAATAATTAGAAAGTAATTACAAAAATAAAACATACACAACATAATTACAAAAATAAAACATACAAAATATTACGTGCTAAAATCACGTATCATTAACTCCTACACGTCAGTTACCGAAATTCATATTTGCAATTAACCGCCCCTAAAATCATGCAACTTTGAAATCGGAACAACAAATCAACTACAAATCTATTTGAGAAGACAAAAACAACAACGACATATCAGAGAAGATCAACAGCAACGACGTAGAGGAGAAGATCAACAACAACTTTGAGATCAGAGAACACGACATAGAGGAGAAGATCAACAGCAACGACATATCAGAGAAGACGAGATGCAACTCTGAGATCGTATAATAGAGGAGAAGATCAACAGCAACTTCAAGACCAACAACAACTTCAAGATCAGTAACCAGCCTCTTTAACAACTCTGATTGTTGATTGATTCATTACAGATTTGTATACTAAGGTATTTGAGTTTAAAGTTTATATACATATAGTTACCCCGTGGTTACTATATACTCGTATATTGGTTACCTTTCTTAAGTTTTTCGCTCTTTAATTGGTCACAAAGTCAGTATACTGACTGTTTTGATTGCAAAATGCATGTAAAAATATATTTTATATTATGGTTACTAAGTACATATAAATTGGTTAATGTTTATTATTTATTTGGTTACTGTTTTGAATGTAAAATGCATTTGAAAATATGTTTTATACTCTGGTTACTAAATACATATAAATTGGTTACAGTTTATTATTGATTTGGTTGCTGTATAATTTTATTTGCTTGCTTTATAATTTAAAGTTTATTCTACTGATGTTTTTTATATTAATGATTACTTATTAAATACATTGGTTACCTTCCTGCAACTGTTGGTTACTGTCTAATCTGGAATTGGTTAGTATATAATACTGATTTGGTTACTGTGTAAAATTACAATGGTTACTGCATAATATTACCCCCATTTCATGTTCTGGTTACTAACAATATGTAGTTTGGTTAATGTCTAACATTAAGTTGGTTACTTTACAGACTACATTGAGTTCATGTTTTGTGTTTTATATTGATTTTTTTATATTGATGGTTACTGATATACTACATTGGTTACCTTCATACATCTGTTAGTCTTTAATTTGTAACAAAGTCATTACTGATTGTTTTGGTTGTAAAATGAATGTAAAAATATTTTTTATAATTTTGGTTACTAATTACATATATCTTGGTTACTGTCTAATATGTATTTAGATACTATAAGGTGTTTATTTGGTTACTGTATAATGTTATTGTGTTTTATAATTCTTTCTTTTTTATTGGTGGTTACTTATTGACTACATTGGTTACCTTCATACAGCTGTTAATCTGATTATATATATTGGTTGCTATATACTATTTAATTGGTTACTGTATACTGTTTATTTGGTTACAGTGACAATTTGACAGTTTTTGTCAAGTTTGGAGTGTCGGATTTTGGCATTTTCGGAGCCTAATTTCATTGGAAACGGGTCAACGATCAAAAGTCACCAGCTTTGCTGGTGAACTGTAGGGTTTTTTGGTCAAATTCTATCATTTAGGCTTTCAAAATTGCATGTAAAAATTTAGTTTATATTCTTGTTACTAAGATTATGTAATTTGGTTACTGTCTAATATTAATTTGGTTACTTTACAATGTTTATTCAGTTGTTAGACAATGGAGACTGATAGTAACCAATACAATAAATTTAATTCTTTACATGAATATATAATTGTTTACTTTTAGTAACCATTAACCACATGGTTGGTAACATTTTTGATGGTGCACAGTAACCAAAATTGTTGTTGATTAATATTTTAATTTTTGATTCTATCATGAGTTGTCAATATAAAGTAAACATATACATTGAACAATTGGTAACTCTTCTCAAACAGCTTTATGTAAATTTGGTTACCCATCTAAAATAAAATGGTTACCTCTATATTCATATTTAGTTACCAACTGGCATGGACCATTTCGAAATAACTTTTATAACTACGTAATTTAAAAGTATCCATCAGCTAGATAAATGTGAACCCTCACATGTACATTAACCACTTGATAACTGTTCTAATATAAGTTTTTAATTATTTGGTTACTAACAAAAACTAAAATGGTTACACTTATATGCAGGTTTGGATACTGTTCTGAACCAATTTTATCTAAATCTGGTTACTCACAAAAAATAAAATGGTTACCTATATATGCAGATTTAAATACCAATTGTACAATTTACAGATAATTTTTATGAGTATGTAAATAGGACAATCTCACATGTATATTTAACACTTGAAGTTTGTCCTCATACAAGCTTGTAACTATCTGGTTACTAATAACATTAATCATAATGTAACATAATAAAATAGTAACCACATAATTATATGATAGTAACCAGAACAGGTTTTAATGGTAACCAAAACAGAAACATCATGTAATAAAACCCAGTTTAGGCAATCCATGTATACTAAATAATTACATATTAAACAGATTAAAAAATAAAAATAACCAAAATCCCACATTGAAGACACAATGATAGTAGCCAAATCATAAGGTAACAGTAACCAAAATATAATAAAGAAGTAACCAAATAGTTATATGAAAGAAACCAGAACATGTTTTAATAGTAACCAAAATAAAAACAACCTGTATATCCAACCCAGTTTAGGCAACCCATGTATACTCTCACATGTACATTTAACATTTGATATATGTCATGATACAAGCTTGTAACTATCTGGTTACTACCAAAAAATAAAATGGTTACTCTTCTATGCATGTTTGGTTATCAACTGCACCTTTCAAACAATGTATTAGACAGAACTTAGAAGTAACAAATACGAACCAACAAACAATATCAAATAATTGATAATATAATCAAATATGTAATCCCATTTACATAAGCTCCAATAAACATTACATACTTACTAACCATAACAAATGGTTATGGATATCCAATAAAAATCAAAGTACGAAACACAATTCAAAAGGACAAGACAACAACAACCGAACTAATCAAAATCTGGTACAAATCTTCCTAAAATTTTAGCTTTTTGGCTGCTGCTACTTTCTTCTTCATGGCTGCTCTCATTCTCTAGAAAAGACTTCTGCATTATGAACCTGTGAGAGGAAGAGAAATACCTTGGGATTAGTGAATATAGAACCCATGTAGGATATGTTTGTGAAAATGGAAATATAACATAATTTAATTTAAAGGTCACCAAAACAAAAATATGTATACCAAAAAATATACTAAAGAAGTAACCAAACAGTTATATGATGGTAACCAAACCATATTTTAATGGTAACCAAACCATAAACAACATGTAGACCAACCCCAGTTTAGTCAACCAATATATACTAAGCAAATACATTGTAACCAAAACAACATATAAAAGTAACCAATATCCCAATTGAGGGGAAAAAAATAGTATCCAAATCATAAGTCAACAACAATAAAAAATATACTAATGAAGTAACCAAACAGTTGTATGTTAGTAACCAAAATATATATTAATGGTAACCAATACATAAATAACATATAGACCAAGCACAGTTTAGTCAACTCATATATACTAAGTAAATACATGGTAACCAGAACAACAAAAAATAGTAACCAAAATCCCAACTCAAGGAAACAAAAATAGAATCCAAATAAAAAACTAACAATAACCAAAAACATACTAAAGAAGTAGCCAAATATTTATATAATAGTAACCAAAATATGTTTTACTGGTAACCAATACATAAACAACATGTACACCAAAATCAACTTAGTCAACCATGTATACTAAGCAACTACATGGTAACCATAACAACATAAAAAAGTAACCAAAATATCAAATCAAGGTAACAAAAATGGTATCTGAATCACAAGCTAACAGTAACCAAAATATAATCCAGAAGTAACCAAGTAGTTATTTGATAGTAACAATAACAAAATTTAAATTAGCACACCTTTAAAAAATTTTGGGTTGGAAATATCTTCTGGATATGAACTTGAGCTTCTGTCTTAACTACAGGAATATCAAAATCAGAATCCAACTGCACAAACACAAATAAATTTCTTCAAGTCCTTAATAGAATCACCCTCTATGATTCTTTTTCTCTTTCCATCCTTCTTCCTTGTATCAACCATTCTATACAAAACATAAAAACAACACAAATCCAAACAATCAATACCCTATTCTGTTAGAAACATAGCGTATATATAAGATCATATTAACAATTAATTAGTAGAATGAGAATTAACAGAAATTAGAAGCATACCTTAGAGAGAAACTAGATGTAAGACCCCAACTTATTAATGAATAAAATCAAATTTTCTCTAAATATTATTGTGAATAATAAGGGGTTAATTTGATATAATACTTTTGTTATGGGTGAAATGTGCAAATTTTACAAAATAAGCAAGTGGTTATAAAATATTCATTTTGTCGGGGAATATTCGTTTGGTCGTGGAATATTCTTGCTGTCGGAGAATATTCGTACGACGGCGCAGCCTTGTGTGGGCCCCATAACGGAAAGCGATTGGATGAAGAAAACGACAAGTATAAGTTATTTATAAATAACGGCGTAGTTGTTACCGTTAATACTGTTGGAATACCCGGTGGTTAAAATACAGTAGCACACGGTATTGCACCAATTATTGATTCTTACGTAAGAAGGCACTACTCAATAATTGTTACAGTAGTTATTGTTTAATATTTTATTTTATTGATTCAATAATTGCTGCGTTGATATTTTATATTATTATTGTTTCAATAATTGTTGCTGCACAGTATTTTCCATTATCAGATTAATAATTCATATTATTTGAATAATATTATTAGATAACATTATTGGCAATGTCTAGAAAGTTCTGTCTAAGGAGAGGTTTGGTCATCTAATTGCGCGCCAGTAAGGAGAAATCCTTATTGGAAAGCCCCCTCTTTCCTGGGAACGGCCTGGTTGTCATAAATGTGATTCTGTAATATTATTTGTGAATAATTAATTATTGATTCATATGATAAGGAAATATTTATTTTATGTGGATATAAATGAGGGATATATTTTTGTGGTTAAAAAATGAAGGAGTTAATATTAAGGTTTTTATCAGTATTTTTGTCGGAATGGAGGCATTAAAAATCAGGATTTTTGAGATATTTTGCGGGGGTTGTAATTTTTAATCCGACCGTTGGATCGTGGTAATTTTTGGATATGTTATACATATATAAGTTGAGTATATGTCCACAAATTTTGAACCGTTAAAAATGAACGTATGATTTATTATGAATTTTACGAGATGTCTGGTTCAGAAATTGTTGAATTTTCAGAGTTAATCATTTTGGTGGAAAATTCTAGAATTAGTGGGCCCCACTTGTGGTTGGTGAAGAAATGTGCTGAATTATATTTCAAATGTGATGGGTGGAAATAGTAGCAGGTAAAACCATCAGGTTGCAGGTCAAGCCTACTAAAATTTTCCTATAAATAGAGGGCTAAGTTAGAATTGAAAATCACACCAGAAACAAGTTTTCTCTCTTTCTCTCTCTAGATTATTGAGTGTATTTTATGAGTATTTAGATACTTTGAGAGTTTCTATTCATCAGAGCAAGTTTCTTTCAGCCTTATACCGGTATTCCGACCAAAAGTACTGATATTTTGAGGTAAGGGATATTATTTTCTTCTTAATGATATTATTTTCTTCAATATCATTATGCTGAAATATTGATATGAGTTTTTATCAAATTTAGAACTTTTTGTGTCGGGGTTACTATTCACGTATACGGCACTATTCACGTATACGGTACTATTCACGAATACGACACTATTCACCGAAAAATAAAATTTTTTCTTTATATCCAAGATGTCTATTATGGTTACTATCTTTGATTGTATCCATGTTTTGATCTTTATTTTTGAATTCTGCTTCACAATTGATTATTATGAAGTATTATTGATCTTGGATAAACTGTTATATGAATCCCTACTATTTGTCCTTCTGTCTCACTGGATTCGTTTTCTTTAAGATATTTTTCATCATCTTCAGTCCTAAATGATGATATTACTGAATATCTTTGGCCTGTAGTGCAAAGATGTATGATTACTTGATAAATATTTTTGGCCTGTAGTGCAAAGATGAACAGGTGTTGAGATGAACATGACCGACTGGTGATACAAATGAATATCGTTGGCCTGTAGTGCAAAGATGAATATTTGGTTAAAGATGATTATTAATCGATGTTACAGGGATAAAATATTGATGATGGACTTTTAAATTTTAGAAGATAGTAGAATTCTTTCTCTACTTGACTCTTCTAATGGTTTGCTATTTCCGCTGCAGTTGTTGATCTAAAACTTGTTGTCGATTATATTCTATCAGATTTTTCCCTGTTGAATACTAATGATAATTTGTTGTATATTATCTTAGTTATAATATTCTTTACTGGGCTAGTTGAGCTCACCCTTTTCCTTTTTGTTCCATTTTTCTTCTCAGGAGGTGAGAACATAGCAGGATTTAGTCGGGATATGGAGTGATAGTTATAGAAAGATGTTTTAGCAATCCTCACTCTTTCTGTAAAATAGTATTTGAATAATTGTATTGAGGACTTATTTGAGTGTGGATATTGTCTAGAAGACAATATTTGTATTTAAACTCACAGTATGTGTTGTCGTATTTTGCACGACAATTGTATTATTGAAGTTGTAGTTTGCTTTCTGTACCATGTATTTGGCGACTCAGAATGGGTGTTGTATACCTATTTTGGGGGCGTCACAGTTGGTATCAGAGCTTAGGGATATGATCCTTGGCTGAGATGTGAGGCAAGAACTAGGAGGGGAGAGACGGGGAATTCCTTCGCTAGTATGACCTGACTAAGTTTATTTGGTGTTTATTTGGTCGGTCAGAGTATAGGGATAATATATGACATGACTATTAACCCTTGTTTTATGGCAGTATTTAAGAATGGCAGCTGAGAACGTTAATAATGGAGTAAATCAGACCGTGGAGACACCTTTGATCACCACCCAGGAGAACGTGCAACAGGAAGGCAGTATTCCTCCTGTAAACAACGTTACCGAGCAAACGATGAATGATGGAATGTTTAGGAACTTTTTGCAGTTCATGCAAAATCAGACGAGAGAGACTCGTGTGCAGAATATGGGTAGAAATGATAACAACGCGCGGTTTGTCATAGTTAAGCAGTTCAAAGAATTGGGACCACCAGAATTTAAGTGAAAGCCGGATCCGATCATGGCGGAAGCGTGGGTCAAGCAAATTACCAAGATATTCGATGTCTTGGGATGCACGGAGGAACAAAAGGTTCCATTCGCCACCTTTATGTTCCACGGTGAGGCAGACTACTGGTGGGAGTCTGTGAAGCGTACCCAGCCTGACGCACTCAACATGTCCTGGGAAACATTTCAAAAACTGTTCAATGACAAGTACTTTCCTGAAAGTATTCGTCATATGAAGGAGGTGGAGTTTATCAGACTGGAATAAAATAACATGACGGTGTCCCAGTACGAGGCGAAGTTTGCAGAGTTATCCAGGTTTGCACCTCATTTGGTCGAAAATGAGGAACAAATGACAAGGATGTTTCTGAGAGGTCTAAAACCCGAGATTCGGTAATATCTTATCTCTCATAAATTTTCTTTATATTCAGATGTTGTAAATAGGGCTCAATTATAAGAGCGAGATAATGAGTATGTGCAACCGAGGGACCACAACCAGGGTCATACCGGTGGCGACAGTCATCGAAGCAATGAAAACCAGCAGGGAGGAAAACATTCGGACAAAAGCGGTAACCACTCTGGTGGTAATCGTGGTCGTGATAATAGAAGGAGTGAGTCTGGAGGAGATTTCAAGAAGAGAAGGTACAACAATGATAACGTAAAGACGTCAGCACAAACATCAACTGTTTCTAGGGGAGGAGAACGACCACCGGTCGTATGTTACAAATGTGGGAAAGAGGGACATATCAGCCCAAACTGTCCACAATAATCCAAGGTATGTTATAACTGTGGAAAGGATGGTTATATAGCTCGAGAGTGTTCTGTAGCAAAACTAAGTTCAGCGGGGATGGTGACTCCAAAAGCTGTCCCGGATAAGTCAAAATCAGCGGTTCCTGGAAGAGCGTTTGTCGTGACTGGCCAAAACGCGAGAAACCCGAATGAGGTGATCACGGGTAAGCTTATCTTGAATTCTTGCGAAGTTTATACTTTACTAGATACCGGTTCTACCCGTTCTTTTATCTCTCCTGCTTGTGCTCAACGTTTAAACTTGACTCCGGAGAAATTGGACTTTAACTTATCTGTTGAAACTCTGTTGGGTGAAACCTTCGTTACATCTACAGTTTATAAATCTTGCATGATCCAAGTTGGCACTATCACATTACCTGTTGATCTTATCTCTTTAAAGATACTTGCTTTTGATGTGATTTTAGGAATTGATTGGTTAACCACTCATCATGCTAAAATTGATTGTTTTCGTAAGGTTGTTAGTTTTCATATTCCTAACCAACCTGTCATACGAATTCAAACTACTAAACCACTAAAATCAGTCACTGTCATATCAAGCCACAAAGCTATTCGTTTATTGAAAAACGGATGTCAAGCTTTCTTAGCCCATGTTATGGATTTGAACAAAGACAAGTCAAATTTGAATAATATTTCTATTGTTAGAAATTTTCCGATGTATTTCCTGAAGAACTTCCTGGTCTACCCCCAGAACGTGAAGTTGAATTCTTTATTGACCTTGAACCCGGTACAAAGCCCATTTCTAAAACCCCATATCGAATGGCTCCTATTAAACTTCAGGAGTTAAAAGTCCAACTACAGGAGTTGTTGGACATCGGTTTTATTCGTCCTAGTACATCTCCTTGGGGTGCTCCTGTGTTATTCGTAAAGAAGAAAGACGGGAGTATGCGACTTTGTATCGACTATCGAGAATTGAATCATGTCACTATCAAGAATAGGTATCCGCTACCTCGTATTGATGACATGTTTGACCAGTTGCAAGGAGCACAATTCTTTTCAAAGATCGATCTTCGTTCTGGATATCATCAGCTGAAGATTAAAACTGAGGATATTCCAAAGACTGCCTTCAGAACTCGGTACGAGCATTATGAATTCTTAGTAATGTCTTTTGGATTGACTAATGCTCCTACTGCTTTCATGGATATGATGAATCGTATATTCAAAGAATATTTAGATCAGTTCGTTGTCGTCTTTATTGATGACATCCTCATCTATTCCAAAAGCCGTGAAGATCATGAGCGCCATTTGAAGCTAGTATTACAAAGGCTTCGTGAAAATAAGCTATATGCCAAACTGAAGAAATGCGAGTTCTGGCTTGAGGAAGTTGCATTCCTTGGGCACGTGGTGTCAAAACATGGAGTATCTGTCGACCCGGCGAAGATTGAAGCCATACAAAGTTGGGAGCAACCGAAGTCGGTAACCGAAGTACGTAGCTTTCTGGGCTTAGCTGGTTATTATCGGAGATTTGTGGAAGGATTTTCTCGAATCGCTACTCCGTTAACTCAGCTGACTCGGAAAGATACAAAATTCGTATGGAGTGAGGAATGTGAAAAGAGTTTTCAAGAACTCAAGAGGAGACTCATTTCGGCACCTGTTCTGACAATACCATCTGGTTCGGATGGATTTGTTATCTACAGCGATGCTTCAGGCAAAGGGTTAGGATGTGTTCTCATGCAACATGGGAAAGTCATAGCCTATGCTTCACGACAACTCAAAGAATATGAGAGGAATTATCCTACTTATGATTTGGAGTTGGCAGCAGTCGTTTTTGCGTTGAAGATCTGGAGACACTACCTGTATGGGGAGAAAGTGGAGATCTATACAGATCATAAAAGCCTCAAATATTTCTTCACCCAAAAGGAACTCAACATGCGGCAGCGACGTTGGCTCGAGCTGTTGAAAGATTACGATCATACCATCCAATATCATCCTGGAAAAGCAAACGTAGTAGCTGACGCATTGAGTAGAAGATCATATGCGGGTACGAGTGCAATGTTGTTAACACAAAGGCCCATTTTGTATGACTTGCAAAGGATGGAGATAGAGATGAAGGCTCCAAGTACCCACATGATGATATCAAATATACGAGTAGAACCGACTTTAATCGATAAAGTTAAAGCTGCTCAAGCTACGGACATGGAGCTGATGCGTATGAAGAAGAAAGTGCAAGAAGGTGCTATTCCAGAAGCAAGAATCGATGAAGAAGGAATACTTCGAGTCAACTCCAGACTTTGTGTTCCTAACGATTTTGACTTGAAGCATAGAATAATGATGGAGGCACACAACACACCGTTTGCAATCCATCCTGGGAGTACCAAAATGTATCACGATCTTCGACATACATTTTGGTGGAGCAATATGAAAAGAGAGATCGCGGAGTTTATCTCGAGATGTTTAACTTGTCAACGTGTAAAAGCGGAGCATCAAGTACCAAAGGGTCCATTGCAACCACTTGAGATTCCGAAATGGAAGTGGGAACACATTACTATGGATTTTGTTACGGGTCTTCCCAAGGTTTCTCAAGGCATAGATGCGATTTGGGTTATTGTTGATAGATTAACCAAGTTCGCTCATTTCTTGCCGATACGTGAGACTTATTCCCTTGAACGTCTTGCTAGTATGTACGTGAACGAGATTGTGAGATTGCATGGCATGCCAGTATCCATAGTTTCGGATCGTGACCCAAGATTCACTTCACGATTTTGGGTTAGCTTGCAGAAAGCTATGGGCACGGATTTACGATTCAGTTCGGCATACCATCCTCAAACGGACGGACAATCAGAGAGGACTATTCAAACTCTTGAAGATCTATTAAGACTTTGTGTCCTAGATCTCAAAGGGAGTTGGGATAAGTACCTACCATTGGTGGAATTCTCCTACAACAACAGTTATCAGGCGAGCATAGGTGTGGCTCCATTCGAGGCGTTGTATGGAAGAAAATGTCGTTCTCCAGTATGCTGGGACGAGGTGGGTGAAGCAACATTGTTGGGACCAGAGTTGGTACGCATTACTACAGAGAAGATCCAAACGATTCGACAACGTATACAAACGGCACAGGATCGACAAAAGAGTTATGCGGATCTTCATCGGAAGGACGTGGAATTTAATATTGGGGATCATGTATTATTACGTGTTGCACCATGGAAGGGAGTTACAAGATTTGGGAAGAGAGGAAAGCTCAATCCAAGATTTGTTGGTCCATTTGAGATTCTTGAGCGAATAGGAAATGTGGCATATAGACTCGCATTACCTCCAAGCATGTCTCGTGTTCATAATGTTTTTCACATATCTATGCTTCGTAAATATGTTAAAGACCCGAACCACATTATTGAGTTAGAACCAGACGAGATAGCTGAAGATTTAACGTACGAGGAGGTACCTGTTAAGATCTTGGATAGGAAAGAGCATGTCCTACGCACGAAGGTTATACCACAAGTTAAGGTTTTGTGGAGAAACCATGCTATTGAAGAAATGACCTGGGAGTTGGAATCAGAAATGAAAGCGAGGTATCCTCACCTTTTTGAAACATCAGGTACGTACGTCAATTTCGAGGACGAAATTTCATAAGGAGGGGAGGTTGTAAGACCCCAACTTATTAATGAATAAAATCAAATTTTTTCTAAATATTATTGTGAATAATAAGGGGTTAATTTGATATAATACTTTGGTTATGGGTGAAATGTGCAAATTTTACAAAATAAGCAAGTGGTTATAAAATATTCATTTTGTCGGGGAATATTCGTTTGGTCGTGGAATATTCTTGCTGTCGGGGAATATTCGTACGACGGCGCAGCCTTGTGTGGGCCCCATAACGGAAAGCGATTGGATGAAGAAAACGACAAGTATAAGTTATTTATAAATAACGGCGTAGTTGTTACCGTTAATACTGTTGGAATACCCGGTGGTTAAAATACAGTAGCACACGGTATTGCACCAATTATTGATTCTTACGTAAGAAGGCACTACTCAATAATTGTTACAGTAGTTATTGTTCAATATTTTATTTTATTGATTCAATAATTGCTGCGTTGATATTTTATATTATTGTTGTTTCAATAATTGTTGCTACACAGTATTTTCCATTATCAGATCAATAATTCATATTATTTGAATAATATTATTAGATAACATTATTGGCAATGTCTAGAAAGTTCTGTCTAAGGAGAGGTTTGGTCATCTAATTGCGCGCCAGTATGGAGAAATCCTTATTGGAAAGCCCCCTCTATCCTGGGAACGGCCTGGTTGTCATAAATGTGATTCTGTAATATTATTTGTGAATAATTAATTATTGATTCATATGATAAGGAAATATTTATTTTATGTGGATATAAATGAGGGATATATTTTTGTGGTTAAAAAATGGAGTTAATGTTAAGATTTTTATCAGTATTTTTGTCGGAATGGAGGTGTTAAAAATCAGAATTTTTGAGATATTTTGCGGGGGTTATAATTTTTAATCCGACCGTTGGATCGTGGTAATTTTTGGATATGTTATACATATATAAGTTGAGTATATGTCCACAAATTTTGAACCGTTAAAAATGAACGTATGATTTATTATGAATTTTACGAGATGACTGGTTCAGAAATTGTTGAATTTTCGGAGTTAATCATTTTGGTGGAAAATTCTAGAATTGGTGGGCCCCACTTGTGGTTGGTGAAAAAATATGCTGAATTATATTTCAAATGTGGTGGGTGGGAATAGTAGCAGGTAAAGCCATCAGGTTGCAGGTCAAGCCTACTAAAATTTTCCTATAAATAGAGGGCTAAGTTAGAATTAAAAATCACACCAGAAACAAGTTTTCTCTCTTTCTCTCTCTAGATTATTGAGTGTATTTTATGAGTATTTAGATACTTTGAGAGTTTCTATTCATCAGAGCAAGTTTCTTTCAGCCTTATACCGGTATTCCGACCAAAAGTACTGATATTTTGAGGAAAGGGATATTATTTTCTTCTTAATGAGATATTATTTTCTTCAATATCATTATGCTGAAATATTGATATGAGTTTTTATCAAATTTAAAACTTTTTGTGTCGGGGTTACTATTCACGTATACGGCACTATTCACGTATACGGTACTATTCACGAATACGGCACTATTCACTGAAAAATAAAATTTTTTCTTTTTGTCCAAGATGTCTATTATGGTTACTATCTTTGATTGTATCCATGTTTTGATCTTTATTTTTGAATTCTGCTTCACAATTGATTATTATGAAGTATTATTGATCTTGGATAAACTGTTATACGAATCCCTACTATTTGTCCTTCTGTCTCACTGGATTCGTTTTCTTTAAGATATTTTTCATCATCCTCAGTCCTAAATGATGATATTACTGAATATCTTTGGCTTGTAGTGCAAAGATGTATGATTACTTGATGAATATCTTTGGCCTGTAGTGCAAAGATGAACAGGTGTTGAGATGAACATGACCGACTGATGATACAAATGAATATCTTTGGCCTGTAGTGCAAAGATGAATATTTGGTTAAAGATGATTATTAATTGATGTTACAGGGATAAAATATTGATGATTGACTTTTAAATCTTAGAAGATAGTAGAATTCTTTCTCTACTTGACTCTTCTAATGGTTTGCTGTTTCCGCTGCAGTTGTTGATCTAAAACTTGTTGTCGATTATATTCTATCAGATTTTTCCCTGTTGAATACAAATGATAATTTGTTGTATATTATCTTAGTTATAATATTCTTTACTGGGTTAGTTGAGCTCACCCTTTTCCTTTTTGTTCTATTTTTCTTCTCAGGAGGTGAGAACATAGCAAGATCTAGTCGGGGTATGGAGTGATGGTTCTAGAAAGATATTTTAGCAGTCCTCACTATTTCTATAAAATAGTATTTGAATAATTGTATTGAGGACTTATTTGAGTGTGGATATTGTCTAGAAGACAATATTTATATTTAAACTCACAATATGTGTTGTCGTATTTTGCACGACAATTGTATTATTGAAGTTGTAGTTTGCTTTCTGTACCATGTATTTGGCGACTCAGAATGGGTATTGTATACCTATTTTGGGGGCGTCACACTAGAATCCTTTCAGTTGTGAGAGAGTTTGAGAGAGAAAATCACGTATTAGCCTGAAAGTCACGTATTCAATTTTCTGTCAGAGTTGAGAGACTATGATGTTGCGTCGTCGGCGGCGACGGAAGAGGAGGACGACAACGACGACGAGTGGCTTCGAGAGGAGAGACGAGAGGAGAGAGAGAAGTAGTAAGGGAGAAGAGAGAGAAATATTAATGGCGTAGATAGAGAGAGAGACCGAAGGAAGATAAAAACTAATTTGTTATGTAATCTCATTAATATTAATCCCTTAATTTAAGGACTCTTAATTGTATTAGTATTGTAAATATATATGATGAAGTGTCATATTTTTGTAATTATTTTATGAATGTATGATTTTTGTAATTACTTTTAAAAATGTACTATAATATGTAATTGTTCCTTTTTTAAATTACACCACTAAATTAATTATTATTTTGAAATTGGGTCATTCCATTAAAAAAAATAAACGAACGTTAATTTTTTATCTACAAAACTAATGAATTACCTACTGTAGTTGGCACATTTCACTGATTACACCATTGAACTTTTTATTTTTTAAATTACCCCATCAAACTAATTAAAAATAATTATTTTAAATATTTTTAAAAATAATTAATATTTTAAGTAAAAAACGTTAGAAATTTTTTTCTTCATAAAATGAGTAGAGTTTCATAAAATATAGATTCAAAATAATTAAAGTGATTTTAAATTAAATTAATGTTTACTTGATTTTTTAACAAAATGACCCATTCTTAATATTAGAATTTTTTAAAAAAAACTAAAAATAAAAATTAAAATAAAAAAATAGTAAAAGATAAATAAAAAAACTGATTCAATTTTTTCAAAAAAGAAATTAATAATTTTTATAAATAAATATTATTTTCAAGAAAAAAATTGGAAAATTCTTCATATTTTAAAAAAATGAGTAAAATTTTATAAATTATAGATTCAAAAAAATAAACTTCATTTTTTCAAAAGGAAAAAAAAAGATTTTTTTTAAATCAGTAAGTTTCATAAAACTTTAATTTTTTTAAATTTATATTTTTTGAAACTTTACTCATTTTATGGAAAAAAAATTAAAGTTTATAGTATTTTTTACTGAAAATAATAATTATTTTTAAAAATATTTTAAATAATTATTTTTTAATTAGTTTAATGGGGTAATCTGAAAAATTAAAAGTTCAATGGTGTAATCAGTAAAACATGCCAACTGTGACGCCCCCAAAAATAGGTATACATCACCCATCTAGAGTCGTCAGATACATAGTACAGAATACAAATACAACTTAATAATACAACTGTCGTGTACAATACGACAAAACATAAACTGTGAGTTTGAATACAAATATTATATTTTAGAGAGTATTCATACTCAAAAGGAGTCCTCATTACATTTATTAACACACCATTATATAGAATAGTGAGGACTACTAACTAATACTATTCTTCGGACCATCACTCCGTTCCCCGACTTGCCCCAGCTACGTTCTCATTTCCTGAAGAGAACAGTGAAAGAAAGGGTGAGCTCAACTAGCCCAGTAAGAAATATTATGACTAAGATAATGCAGAATAAATTATCATTAGCCTTCAACAATGTTAAACTGATAAAATATAATAGACATCAAGTTTAACTGCAGCGGAACAAGCAATCCATTAAAAGAGTCAAGTAGAAAATAAACTCTACTATCTTTTATGATTTAAAAGGTTTTTCAACACTGTGATCGCTGAGACTCAGCTTAATAAAATAATCCACATCATCGAATCACCCCTGCACTACGGCCAAGGATATTCGTGTATTCATTAATGGTCATGATCATGCCAACAACTGTCCATCAATGCACTACGGGCCAATGAGGACTTTTACCACATCATTTGTAACATTACGGTCATGATTATACCGAATAATCCCTGGTCATAATCATACCAAGTCCATCTATGCACTACAGGCCACAGATGACTTTCAACATTTTATAAACATGAGGATGATGACAATGATATAAGAATTCAATAAAACAAGTTCAAGAATTAATTTATCCAGGAATTAACAACGTCCAAATTGTCAACATGATACTGCATTGTGGAGTAAAATTCAAGAATGCTTAGAAAAATATTTTCTTGAAAAGATACTGGATGAAACGCAACTATCAAGGATATTCCACAAATTTCATGGAGTATAGAAGTCAAAACTTAACCAACTGAGTATAATAAAGAATGGAATAACAAAAGAAATCACCATGCATGCGATAGACCGCACAGACAGGTTATTCCAACAGAATAATAAATAATGGAACCAGGTCCGGCGTAAACGCACAGACAGGATATTCCGACAGAATAATAAATAATGGAACCAGGTCCGGTGTAAAACACACAGACAGGATGTTCCAACAGAATAATAATAAAAACGGAACCAGGTCCGGTGTAAAACACACAGACAGGATGTTCCAACAGAATAATAAACGGAACCAGGTCCGGTGTAAAACACACAGACAGGATGTTCCAACAGAATAATAGAAGAATGTCACCAAGTATAGGGTAGACCGCGTATACTGGTTATTCCAACAGAATAATAACGAATGGAATAACAGAAGTTCTCTTCATGAATATAAAAGAAATAATATTCCCTACCTTAAAAGAACTGGATATTGGAAAAGTGATGTAGCAGAATACTTTTATTCTCTCTCTCTCTTATTCTCTCTATACTTTCTCTCTCTATAGCTTGAATGAATTCGTGAAAAATAATGAAGCCCTAGGCCTCTATTTATAGAAAAACTGAGGGTGGCTCTTGGTCTTAACGAAGGGTCAAATGACTCTTGGTCTTAACGAAGGGTCAAATGACTCTTGGTAATATTGAAGGGACAACTACTATTGACGAAAGTAATTACTATTGACCAAGGTAAATACTATTGACGAAGGTAATTACTATTGACCAAGGTAAATACTATTGACGAAGGTAATTACTATTGACGACGGTAATTACTATTGACGAAGAGACTCTTAGATGATGACATATGGCCCCCCATAAAATAACCAAACTTACCACAACGTCTCAATTATTGATTTAATAATATAACATATTATACAGATGATACTATGACAATAATTTAAGAGATATGATGCAGCAATTACTGTAGCAATAATTGAGTATAGCTGAGTGACTTCTCACGTAAGCATCAATAATCAATACCGTGTGCTACTATGCAACCACGCGTATTACTGTACTTTTACTACCGAGTAGTTCAACAGTTTTAACGGTTTTAACGGTAACACCTCAGCCGTTATTTTTTATAGAAAGATAATTCTGTCGTTTTCTCAATCCGACAATAATTCCGTTGTGGGGTCCACCAATGATTGTGCCGTCGTACGAATATTCCCCGACAAAAAGAATATTCTCCGACCAAACGAATATTTTATAACAACTTGCTTACTTTGCAAAATTTATAAATATTACCCACAACTATAACATTATATCAAATTAACTCCATAATATTCAAAAATGATATTTATAGAAAATTCATCTTTATTTATAAAAGTTGGGGTCTTACAACCTCCCCTTCTTATGAAATTTCGCCCTCGAAATTAGGGTACGTACCTGGTATGTCGAAGAGGTAAGGATACCTTGATTTCATTTCTGATTCTAACTCCCAAGTCATTTCCTCAACATCGTGGTTTCTCCACAAAACTTTAACTTGAGGTATAACCTTGGAGCGTAGAATATGTTCCTTCTTATCCAAGATTTGAACAGGAACTTCTTCATACGTCAAATCCTCCGCTATTTCGTCCGGTTCTAACTCAATAATGTGGTTCGGGTCTTCCACATATTTGCGTAACATGGATATGTGGAAAACGTTATGAACACGAGACATACTTGGCGGTAAAGCGAGTCTATAAGCCACAGTTCCTACTCGATCGAGGATTAAAAATGGACCGATGAATCGAGGATTTAGCTTTCCTCTCTTTCCAAATCTCGTAACTCCTTTCCATGGAGCAACACGTAAGAACACATGATCTCCTACATCAAATTCCACGTCCTTTCGATGAAGATCAGCATAACTCTTTTGTCGATCTTGTGAGGTTTTTATACGTTGTCGGATCGTTTGAATCTTTTCTGTAGTCATACGTACCAACTCCGGTCCCAACAACGTTGCTTCGCCCACCTCATCCCAGCATACTGGAGAACGACATTTTCTTCCATACAATGCTTCGAATGGAGCCATGCCAATACTTGCTTGATAACTGTTGTTGTAGGAAAACTCCACCAATGGTAAGAACTTGTCCCAACTTCCCTTGAAGTCAAAGACACAGAGTCTTAATAGATCTTCAAGAGTTTGAATAGTCCTCTCTGATTGTCCGTCCGTCTGAGGATGATATGCTGAACTAAATCGTAACTCCGTGCCCATAGCTTTTTGTAAACTAACCCAAAATCGTGAAGTGAATCTTGGGTCTCGATCAGAAACTATGGATACTGGCATACCATGCAGTCTTACAATCTCGTTTATGTACATACGAGCAAGACGTTCAAGTGTATAAGTTTCTCGTATCGGTAAGAAATGAGCAGACTTGGTCAATCTATCAACAATGACCCAAATCGCATCAATACCTTGAGAAACCCTAGGAAGACCGGTAACGAAATCCATGGTAATGTGCTCCCACTTCCATTCTGGAATTTCAAGTGGTTGCAATGGACCTTTTGGTACTTGATGCTCCGCTTTGACTCGTTGACAAGTTAGACACCTTGAGATAAACAACGCTATCTCTCTCTTCATATTGCTCCACCAAAATGTATGACGAAGATCATGATACATTTTGGTACTTCCAGGATGGATTGCAAACGGTGTGTTGTGCGCCTCCATCATGATTTCATACTTTAAATCAGGGTTGTTAGGAACACAAAGTCTGGAGTTGACTCGAAGTATTCCTTCTTCATCGATTCTTGCTTCCGGCATAGAACCTTCTTGCACTTTCTTCCTCATACGCATCAGCTCCAGGTCTGTAGCTTGAGCAGCTTTAACTTTATCGATTAAAGTCGGTTCTACTCGTATATTCGCCATCATCACATGGGTCCCTGGAGTCTTCAACTCTATCTCCATCCTTTGCAAGTCACACAAAATGGGCCTTTGCGTTGTTAATATTGCACTTGTACCCGCATATGATCTTCTACTCAATGCGTCAGCTACCACGTTCGCTTTTCCAGGATGGTATTGAATGGTATGATCATAATCTTTCAACAGTTCAAGCCAACGTCGTTGTCGCATGTTGAGTTCCTTTTGAGTGAAGAAATATTTGAGGCTTTTATGATCCGTAAAGATCTCCACTTTCTCCCCATACAAGTAATGCCTCCAAATTTTAAGTGCAAAGACAACAGCTGCCAACTCTAGATCATGAGTAGGATAATTCCTCTCATATTCCTTGAGTTGTCTTGATGCATAGGCTATGACTTTTCCATGTTGCATGAGAACGCATCCCAACCCTTTGCTCGAAGCATCACTGTAGATGACAAATCCCTCCGAGCCAGATGGTATTGTTAGAACAGGTGCTGAAATGAGTCTCCTCTTGAGTTCTTGAAAACTCTGCTCACATTCTTCGCTCCAACCAAACTTTGTATCTTTCCGAGTCAGCTGAGTTAATGGAGTAGCGATTCGAGAAAATCCTTCCACGAATCTCCGATAATAACCAGCTAAACCAAGAAAGCTACGTACCTCGGTCACTGATTTAGGTTGCTCCCAGCTTTGAATAGCTTCAATCTTTGCCGGGTCAACCGATATTCCACGACTTGATACTACGTGCCCAAGGAATGCTACCTCCTCCAGCCAGAACTCGCATTTCTTCAACTTGGCATAAAGCTTGTATTCACGAAGCTTTTGGAGTACCAGCCTCAAGTGTTGCTCATGATCTTCACGGCTTTTGGAATAAATAAGGATGTCATCAATAAAGACGACCACAAAGTGATCCAAATATTCCTTGAATACCCGGTTCATCATATCCATGAAGGCAGCAGGAGCATTAGTCAATCCAAAGGACATAACTAAGAATTCATAATGCCCATACCGAGTTCTAAAAGCCGTCTTTGGAATATCCTCAGTTCTAACCTTCAGCTGATGATATCCAGAACGAAGATCGATCTTTGAAAAGAATTGTGCTCCTTGCAACTGGTCAAACAGGTCATCAATACGTGGCAATGGGTACCTGTTTTTGATGGTGACATGATTCAACTCCCGATAATCAATACAAAGTCGCATACTTCCATCTTTCTTCTTCACGAATAGAACAGGAGCTCCCCAAGGAGAAGTACTAGGACGAATAAAGCCAATGTCTAACAATTCCTGCAGTTGGATCTTTAACTCCTGAAGTTCAATAGGAGCCATTCGATATGGGGCTTTGGAAATGGGTTTTGTACCGGGTTCAAGGTCGATACAAAATTCAATTTCACGCTCTGGGGGTAGGCCAGGAAGTTCTTCAGGGAATACGTCAGGGAATTTATTAACAATAGAAATATCATTCAAAACTGACGTATTTTTGTTTAGATCTGTGACATGAGCTAAGAAAGCTTGACATCCGTTTTTCAATAAACGAATAGCTTTATGGCTTGAGATGACAGCGATTGATTTTAATGGTTTGGTTGCTTGAATTCGCATAATAGGTCGATTAGGAATATGAAAGCTAACAACCTTACGAAAACAATCAATTTTTGCATAATGAGTAGTTAACCAATCAATCCCTAGAATCACGTCAAATGCAAGTATTTTTAATGAAATCAGATCGATAGGTAATGTGTGGGTACCAACTTGAACCAAACAAGACTTATAAACAGTGGAGGTAATGAAGGTTTCTCCCAACGGAGTTTCCACAGATAAGTCAAAGTCTAATTTCTCCGGAATCAAATTTAATCGATGAGCGCAAGTAGGAGAAATAAAAGAATGGGTTGAACCGGTATCAAATAAAGTATAAACTTCTTTAGAGTTTATAATAAGCTTACCCGTGATGACCTCATTCGGGTTCCTTGCTCTCTGGGAGTTCACAACAAACGCTCTCCCTTGCACAACCGGTTTTGACTTTTCTGGGACGGCTTTTGGTGCCTCCATCCTAGCTGAATTTGTCTTCGGTAAACGACAAAATCGGGCTAAATGACCTTCTCTTCCACAATTATAACATGCTTTGGACGGCATCGCGCAGTTTGGACTGATGTGCCCCTCCCCTCCGCATTTGAAACATATGATAGGTGGTCGTTCTCCTTCCTTAACGACAGGTGCTGGTGCTGACGTCTTTCCATCATTGTTGAATCTCCTCTTCTTGAAATGTCCATTCTTATTGTTTTGGCCCTGATTACCACCGAAGTGGTTACCATTTCTGGCCTGTTGATTCCCTCCACGCTTGTTGTCACCGCTTCGATGACTGCTCTCACTGGTATTATCATTTTGCCGGCTGCTCTCTTTTGGTTGCGTTGTCTCGTTATCGCGCTCCACCAACTGAGCCCTATTTACAACATCTGAATACAAACACAGTTTATGAGAAACAAGATGTTGACGTATCTCCGGCTTCAAACCTCTTAAAAACATCCGCGTCATTCTTTCTTCATTATCCACCAGGTGGGACGCAAACCGGGATAACTCCGCAAATTTTGCCTCGTACTGCGACACGGTCATATTATTCTGCTCCAATTTGATGAACTCCACCTCCTTCATGTGACGAATACTCTCGGGAAAGTATTTGTCGTTAAACAGCTCTTGGAACTTCTCCCAGGACATCTTCAGTGCGGCAGGTTGAGTACGCTTTATCGATTCCCACCAGTAATCTGCCTCTCCTCGCAACATAAAGGCGGCAAAGGGAACCTTTTGCTCCTCGGAGCAACCCAAGACATCAAATATCTTGGTGATCTGCTTTATCCATGTTTCAGCTACAAGTGGTTTGGGTTCTCCCTTAAACTCCGGTGGTCCCAGCTCCTTAAACTGTTTAGCGGTGACCGCCTGAGAGTTTCCAGTATTTCCACCTACGTTGTGGACAGGAGCCGCTTTCACCTGTTGTTGCATGAATTGCATAAAGCCTCTGAACATTTGATCATTCATCATTTGGTCAGTGTTGTTGTTTGCATGAGGATTGACACCTTCCTGATGCACATTATCCTGATTATTGATATGTGGTGAATCAACAGTCGTCTGTGCTCCATTGCTATTCTCAACATTCTCAGATGCCATTTTCAGATACTGCCACAAAATAAAAATTAATTGATATGTCATATATTATCCTTATATTATGACCGACCAATTAAATACCATGCAAATAAACTTAGGTATGTCATACTAGCGAAGGAATTCCCCGTCTCTCCCCTCCTAGTTCTATTCTCACATCTTAGCCAGGGATCATATCCCTAAGCTCTGATACCAACTGTGACGCCCCCAAAATTAGGTATACATCACCCATCTTGGGTCGTCAGATACATAGTACAGAATACAAATACAACTTAATAATACAACTGTCGTGTACAATACGACAAAACATAAACTGTGAGTTTGAATACAAATATTATCTTCTAGAGAGTATTCATACTCAAAAGGAGTCCTCATTACATTTATTAACACACCATTACATAGAATAGTGAGGACTACTAACTAATACTATCTTCGGACCATCACTCCGTTCCCCGACTTGCCCCAGCTACGTTCTCATTTCCTGAAGAGAACAGTGAAAGAAAGGGTGAGCTCAACTAGCCCAGTAAGAAATATTATGACTAAGATAATGCAGAATAAATTATCATTAGCCTTCAACAATGTTAAACTGATAAAATATAATAGACATCAAGTTTAACTGCAGCGGAACAAGCAATCCATTAAAAGAGTCAAGTAGAAAATAAACTCTACTATCTTTTATGATTTAAAAGGTTTTTCAACACTGTGATCGCTGAGACTCAGCTTAATAAAATAATCCACATCATCGAATCACCCCTGCACTACGGCCAAGGATATTCGTGTATTCATTAATGGTCATGATCATGCCAACAACTGTCCATCAATGCACTACGGGCCAATGAGGACTTTTACCACATCATTTGTAACATTACGGTCATGATTATACCGAATAATCCCTGGTCATAATCATACCAAGTCCATCTATGCACTACAGGCCACAGATGACTTTCAACATTTTATAAACATGAGGATGATGACAATGATATAAGAATTCAATAAAACAAGTTCAAGAATTAATTTATCCAGGAATTAACAACGTCCAAATTGTCAACATGATACTGCATTGTGGAGTAAAATTCAAGAATGCTTAGAAGAATATTTTCTTGAAAAGATACTGGATGAAACGCAACTATCAAGGATATTCCACAAATTTCATGGAGTATAGAAGTCAAAACTTAACCAACTGAGTATAATAAAGAATGGAATAACAAAAGAAATCACCATGCATGCGATAGACCGCACAGACAGGTTATTCCAACAGAATAATAAATAATGGAACCAGGTCCGGCGTAAACGCACAGACAGGATATTCCGACAGAATAATAAATAATGGAACCAGGTCCGGTGTAAAACACACAGACAGGATGTTCCAACAGAATAATAATAAAAACGGAACCAGGTCCGGTGTAAAACACACAGACAGGATGTTCCAACAGAATAATAAACGGAACCAGGTCCGGTGTAAAACACACAGACAGGATGTTCCAACAGAATAATAGAAGAATGTCACCAAGTATAGGGTAGACCGCGTATACTGGTTATTCCAACAGAATAATAACAAATGGAATAACAGAAGTTCTCTTCATGAATATAAAAGAAATAATATTCCCTACCTTAAAAGAACTGGATATTGGAAAAGTGATGTAGCAGAATACTTTTATTCTCTCTCTCTCTTATTCTCTCTATACTTTCTCTCTCTATAGCTTGAATGAATTCGTGAAAAATAATGAAGCCCTAGGCCTCTATTTATAGAAAAACTGAGGGTGGCTCTTGGTCTTAACGAAGGGTCAAATGACTCTTGGTCTTAACGAAGGGTCAAATGACTCTTGGTAATATTGAAGGGACAACTACTATTGACGAAAGTAATTACTATTGACCAAGGTAAATACTATTGACGAAGGTAATTACTATTGACCAAGGTAAATACTATTGACGAAGGTAATTACTATTGACGACGGTAATTACTATTGACGAAGAGACTCTTAGATGATGACATATGGCCCCCCATAAAATAACCAAACTTACCACAACGTCTCAATTATTGATTTAATAATATAACATATTATACAGATGATACTATGACAATAATTTAAGAGATATGATGCAGCAATTACTGTAGCAATAATTGAGTATAGCTGAGTGACTTCTCACGTAAGCATCAATAATCAATACCGTGTGCTACTATGCAACCACGCGTATTACTGTACTTTTACTACCGAGTAGTTCAACAGTTTTAACGGTTTTAACGGTAACACCTCAGCCGTTATTTTTTTATAGAAAGATAATTCTGTCGTTTTCTCAATCCGACAATAATTCCGTTGTGGGGTCCACCAATGATTGTGCCGTCGTACGAATATTCCCCGACAAAAAGAATATTCTCCGACCAAACGAATATTTTATAACAACTTGCTTACTTTGCAAAATTTATAAATATTACCCACAACTATAACATTATATCAAATTAACTCCATAATATTCAAAAATGATATTTATAGAAAATTCATCTTTATTTATAAAAGTTGGGGTCTTACACCAACTACAGTGGGCAATTCATTAGTTTTGTAGATAAAAAATTAACGTCTGTTTATTTTTTTTTAACAGAATAACCCAATTTCAAAATAAAAATTAATTTAGTGGGGTAATTTGAAAAATTAAAAGTTCAATTGTGTAATCAGTAAAACTTGCCAACTACAGTGAGTATTTTATTAGTTTTACCGATTTCATTGATATTTTTATTTTGTATGTACATGTGATGATTATTTGCTTCGATGACATCTTAAAGTGTTCTTCCTTATTTTTTGTAAATTCTTATAATTTTAATAAAAATAATTAGTTAATAATTTATTTATTTAATTTATATAAAGGGGCACACTTGAAATTTTTTATCCTGAACCTTAGAAAACTCAGGACCGGCTCTGGTTCAATAAATACTATACGAGTCGAGTTTCTAAGTAAATTAGATATAGTGTTTGAGCTCGACTCATTTAACAAATAAGTTGTTTTTGAGTTTTACTTAATAGAGTCAAGCTCAAGTTTTTTGATTATATGAATAAATTATTATTATTATTATTATTACGATTATCACTAAATTAGTCGCACTGAATTTTATTCATAAATAGAGCTAGATCCATTTCAGCCCTAGAAATAACCTTTTCCATGAATTATTATACTCCCCCATCCCAAAGTATTAGAGCATGCAACTTAGTAAAACATAATTTATTCTTTTAAAATACGAATCACTAACTTGTACATTTATACTATAAAGAATCAATGAGTTATGTTTAATAAATTATAAAATTTATAAAGAAAAAAAAAGATATATTACGAATGTTTACGTTAACTTTTTAATTATTAATTACGTGAATAATATTAGTAGTAATTTTTTTGGAGAGATGTGTAATAAGTAAAATCATCTTACAATTCTATCTAATCTCATATATTAATATGTTTTGCGATTAGAATTCGATATAAATTTATCACAATACACAGCGAGATGAGGATATTAAAGAAAAAATTATTCTCTACATCCTCAAAAGGATGAGTAAAATATAATTTACACACATTAAAAAAAATAAAAACAGATGAAAGAGAGTAAAAAGATTCTAAATTTGTATATCTTTAATGACCATACAAGATTATATAAGAGCATCTCCAACCGTCTCTTCAACAACTTTGGGATACTCAAAATATGTGAGCTACATCAGAAAAATTATCTCTAACAGCCTCTTCAATCTTACTTATCAAATTTACAATCTCATTCTCTCTCTTCAAATCTGTAACCTCATTTTCTCTCTTCAAAACATATATGAAAGGCTAAAAATATTTATTTTGCTCGATGGATTTGATGTACAGCTTATTGAATTGAAAAGACTGATAAGACATAAAATACGAAAATAGCAAATAATTCTCTTCAAATTGCCACGTAGGTCAATAAACTTTAATTTAAAGAATTTTTTTTGTTACTACTATTGAAGATGCTCTAAGATGATGAATACTTTTATTTTTTATACTAATGAACTCCACTAAATAATATATTTAATTTTGATTTTTATCTTATCTTTTTAGGGACGAAAAAAAAAAAATAAGACTCATTTCTAATATGAGAGACCCTTGGGATGTAAAATATCTTTAATTAATTAGTGGGGAACCATTCATTAAAGAATCCTTCTTCGAGGATAAGAAATTTCGACTGGGGTGGCGACCGGCCGAAAATTTATTATTATTATTATTATTACTTTTTGCTTTTGACTCACAAATAATTAATGTGATTTATTAGAATTTAAATTTTTATAAAATGCAGTAATTTAAGTGTTATTTGGATATATATAAAATACAGGGTTGCACAGACTCTACAACTCTATTTTTTACATGTATCTAAATGATACTTAAATCACTGTATTTTATAAAAAATTTAATTTCAATAAATTATATTAATTATTTGATAATTAAAAATAAAAAAATAAAAAAATCTGGCCGATCGCTACTCCAGTCGGAACCCGCGGGTCACTGTAAACTTATTGTTCATTAAATAAGACAAAATAAAAATGAGTGGTGTTCATGTTGTAGCCAAATGAGTGGTTTTGATCGGCTACTTTTGGACCAATTCAATTAAATGATTTAATTGACTCTGTCTTAAGTTCCGTAGACATTGTCCCATCATTTGGCAGTTCTCTTATAGTCTTTAGGCCAACAAGAAAAGATGGGAAAATCAATTTGATCAAATGGGCCATCTCTATTTGATATGAAGGAGACATGGGGCTTGTTTGGCTGTAGAAAACATAACCACGTGAGAATAGTACACTCATATAGGCCTAACCTCATTTGCACCAAACAGATAGGTGTACTAAGAATCCGGTGGACTGACAAGCATAAACCACCTAACTAGAGGGATATCATGACGTGGACATAAAACACCCTTAAATTGACATTATTTTACTTAATAAAACACCCTTAAATTGACCCTTAATAAAATTATTTTACTTGCACCTAATAAACGATAACATTATTTTATTATTTAATTATGTTTGTTTGTAATAATTATAATTATAAAATTATAATTATAATATCAATATTATTAACTAATTTTATAATTCTTAGACTAATAGTCTCACGTTTAAATTTAAAAATAAACAAGACACTTGAGATTAATAGTTCTATCGTAAATATAATCATTGCAAGCAAGCATAGCATGAGAGTATAAATCGCCTAAATTATGGTGACAACTTTATCAATTTTAATAATGACATTCTTATTAAATAAAATTACTTCATGCGCAATCAATTTATATACGTTATACAATAATTGTCATAATAACAAGGGCAATAATGGAAAACTACTTAATTAAAAGTCAAGTATTAAAAAGTTAGGCAAACTCATTAATACGCTGGGTATAAAATATTGTACACATAAATATATATGATAGTATTGCATATATAATAATATTAATAAGGGAATTGATATTTCTACATGTATTTTTGATATTTTCACATGGTTCTCTCTCACATGAGCATGCAATGAGTTCCACTTTCATGTGAAAATGAACAATGTGAAAATATTAAAAACACATGTGAAAATAGTGTTCTCTTATTAATAACAATAACAAACATAAGATAAGGCAAAATATGAAGCATGCTCGATAAAATGTGGAAAATAAGTAATAAATGTGGTAGTTTGATATAAAATTAATGTAGGTGGACGTGTAGAAGAAAAAAATAATTTTTAGCCTTCGTATAATACGCAAACATTTGAAATATATAATGACCATGTGGTAAAAAAATATAATAAATGTTAGGAAGAAAAGTTGGAATGGTAAGTGAATGGGAACTTGTTATACGAATTTCTCATACTTTTTCTTCCTTAAAAAAATTCTCATACTAGTATATTGTGAGCATTTTTTCGAGTGTGGTAATGATATTTTGAGTGTTGGTAATGTCAATAAAAGTGCAAAAATTGATCAGGTTGATCAATTACACAAAAAGCAAAATCTAATCACGTGTTAAGGTAAGAGATATCATTCTTCCTTCATCTCTTAATATTTAGAGTTACTACGGTAAAAAAATATCATGTTTGTATCTCTCATAATATTAAATAGTGAAAATTCCTGAAATAACATTTCATTAAAATTTTCTTAATAATTTGTGTTTCATCTAATATTTTGACATGAACCTTCCTATTGGACTCTTACCTTTATATTTAAACTGTGAACTTTTGAATTGTGAATACTTTGGACTTTCTCTTTGAACTATACGTGAATATTTTAGACTTTTAAATATTTATTATACCGTGAACCTTACTGTTGAATTTCCTACATGTGAATCTTGAACATTATCCTTGAATTTGGACCGATATTCTGGACATCGTGTTGACAATTTAGACATTATTGAACTCTGGACCAATTTAAATTATTCAGTAATACAAATAGATTACAAATCTCTAATGTTTATTCTTATTTATTATTCTTATTACTCAAGTTGTTGTGAAAGGTTTTGGTATGAATGCAAAGACAATATGATTTTTGGGTGTCTTTACGAGATTATTCGACCTCACTCTTTTATTTCTTAATTCCTTTCAGGAAATGAGAACGTAGTCGGGACTAGCTGGGAGAACAGGATAATGGAATGATGGTCAAAGTTAGTAGATGTAGTAGTTCTCACCAAATTATAAAATAGTGTGCAAATAATTGTAGTGAAGATTTAGTGTATATATTATTGTGCTATACACAATATTGTAATAGTTTTTATTATGTAAGTTAATGTAAGTGTTTTGTATTTTGACGACTCAAATTAGGTTATGTAAAAAAAAGTTAGGAAGAAAAATTAGAAATTGAAAGATAAATATTATATTTTTAATTCCTCATACACAATTATTTATACTAATATATAAAAAGCAGTAAAGCGATCCCAATTTTTATCGACTCTTAATTAATTAGGAGTCAATTTCATTTGTATTGAGTTATTTTATCGAGTTTGATCTAATTTAAAATAGAAGTAAATTAAATTGACTTTGGTATAAATTCACTTACGTACAAATACAATATGAATTAACTTTGTTCTTACGAGTTATCCTCCAATTTAAGATGGAAGAGTCGTTCCCTCCCAAAACTCTGCAACTTCCTCTTCGATTCCTTCCCCCAAAAATTATGTAACTCCTAAATTATTTAAGAGAATGCCCACTCACAGAATCTTAATTACCTTACGGTCACCAACTACCACAAGTTTAACACGGCCATAATAATTACCATATGATCACCAATTGTCCCCATAAACCCAACATACTTTTTCCCCTTTCTCCAAATAAAGTGTTAGAATTATTAATTACTCCATCCGTCCCAAATTATCTGTTGTTCTAGAGTTCTACACAGATACCAATATGTATGATAAAAATACTAAAATACCATTTGTGCTGACTTTTTTATTTTTCACCAAAATCCCACAAAACAGTTGATGAGAATATGAAAAGGATTTAGCTTAAAGAGAAACAATGATTAATTGAAGAGAGAGAGAAAGCAGCGGATTAATTGAAGAGATAGAGAGAGAGAGAAACAATGATTAATTAAAGAGAGAGAAAGAAAGCAGCGGATTAATTGAAGAGAGAGAGAAACAATGACTAATTGAAGAGAGAGAGAGGCGTGAATGTGGATATTTAAAAAAGAGGAGAGGCATGAATGAGAGTAATGATTATCAACAATTAGGGTAAATGAGCAAATTTGGAAAACAAAGGGAAAAAATGCATTGAAATCTTAAAAAAAAAGATATTGTGGGACAAATTTTTTTTGCTAAAACAGCAGATAATTCGGGACATAGGGAGTAATACTTAAATTTATTGAAATATTTTATAAAATATTACTAAAATCAAGAACAAACAAGATTAGAGAAAAGAGAGCATTCTCTTTTTACTTTGATATCTCCATCATTCACTTTACAAATGTTATTATTTATAGATATAATAACATCAATACTTACATAAATACTAGTAGGTTACAAAACTCAAAGGTTATGAGTTTCATAACTCAATGGACATGAGAATTACATGTGCCTAGACATCCATAATATGAATATAAACATACATAATTTTATAACACTCCCCCTTGGATGTCTATTGTATAACTATACGCATTGAAAGCTGCCTCAATTAAAATCTTACCAGGAAAAATTCAATTGGAAAAAACCTTGGTTAAGGGAAAAAGAGTGCAACGCGTATTAGCTCCTCTCATGAATATATCCTTAAGTCCTTCAGCTGTCGCATTTCAATATTGTGACGCGATCCTTCAAACGTTGCATTTAGTAATGCTTTGGTGAACAAATTTGCTAGATTATCTTTTGAGCGAATTTACTGAACATCAATGTTACCACACTTTTCAAGGTCATGTGTGCAAAAGAATTTCGGTGAGATGTGCTTTGTTCTATCTCCTTTGATATATCCCCTTTTTAATTGAGCTATACATGCAACATTGTCTTCATACAGAATGGATGGAGTTCTTTTGTAGCAATTTTCTAAGAATATGCCTCGTTAAAAATCTTACCAAATAAAAACCGAGTGGAAAAAAATTTGGCGAAGGAAAAGAGTACAATATTCTTGTATAACTTCTAGTGCCTTGGGATTACCTCATTAAAATCTTGCAAAGGAAAACCTAGTGGGAAAAAATCTTAGCAAAGGAAAAAGAGTACAATCAGCACATATCCTTTTTACTCCCCTTCATAAGTACATAGTGTAAGACCCCAAATTATTAATAAATGAAATTTAATTCCTCTATTTATTATTTTGAAATAGTAAGGGTTGATTTGATTAATGTGGTTAGTTATGGGTAAAATGTGCAAATATTTTAAATAAGCAAGTGGTCCTAAAATATTCATTATTGTCGGGGAATATTTGTTTGGTCGTGGAATATTCTTGTTGTCGGAAAATATTCGTACGACGGCGCAGCCTTGTGTGGGCCCCATAACAGAAAACGATTGGATGAAGAAAACGACAAAAATAAGTTGTTTATAAATAACGGCGTAGTTGTTACCATTAATACTGTTGGAATACTCGGTGGTTAAAACACGGTAATACGCGTAGCACACGGTATTGCACCAATTATTGATTCTTACGTAAGAAGGCACTACTCAATAATTGTTACAGTAATTACTGTTCAATATTGTATTTTATTGATTCAATAATTGCTGCGTTGATATTTGATATTACTGTTGTTTCAATAATTGTCACTACGCAGTATTTTTTATTATCGGAGCAATAATTCATATTATCTGAATAATATTATTAGATAACATTATTGACAATGTCTAGAAAGTTCTGTCTAAGGAGAGGTTTGGTCATCTAATTGCGCGCCAGTAAGGAGAGATCCTTATTGGAAAGCCCCCTCTTTCCTGGGAACGGCCTGGTTGCTAGTACTGTGATTCTGTAATATTATTTGTGTATAATTAATTATTGATTTATATGACGAGGAAAATATTGATTTTATGTGGATATAGATAGAGAAAAATTTTAATGTGACAATTGTTGAAAATTAATATTTTATCTTTTTCTGATAAAATAATTCATTTAAATATATTATTTTAATAATATATTGATGGTGGTATTTTTACAATGAATGTGGGATATATGAGTATATGAGGAGGAAGAGTATTTTTGTGGCATTAAATGATTAACACATGTTTTGTGTGTTGGTGGACATAATTCTTGACCGAAAATTTATTATTGACTATAAAATCGCCCGTTTGTGGATTTTGGTCAGTTTCTGTTTGGAATTTAGAAAAACTTTCTTCTGCAAAGTTGTAGAGAATTGAATTTCCTATAAAAACTTGCGAGATTCGAATTTTCTGATAAAAGGGCTATTTATTATGAATTATTAAAGTTCTGAAGTTCCGAAATAATTAATTTTTGGAAGTTTTATTTATTATTTTGAAGAAAAATGTTTTTTGGCATTTAAGTGGGCTAACATGTGATATAAATGGGCTGAGATCAGATGTCTAGAGGTGGGCTAAGGAAAATTTGATAAATATATTATTATTATATTAAATTTTCTACTTTGGTGTTCTAAGCATTTTTCTATAAATAGGGTGCTTAGGTTAGAATTGAAATCACACCAGAAACACAAGTTTCTCTCTATTTCTCTCTCTATAACGAGCGTATTCTTGTGAGTATTTGATACTTTGAGTGTTGCTATACGGTGCAAGTTTCCTTCAGCACTATATCTAGTATTCCAGTCAGAAGTACCGTCTTTCCGAGGTAAGGGATGTTATTTCTTCTTAAATGATATTATTTTCTTCAATATCATTATGCCGAAGTATTGATCTGAACTTTTTATCAAATTTAGAACTTTTCATGTTAGGGTTACTATTCACGAGTTACTATTCATGAGTTACTATTCACGAGTTACTATTCACCGAAAAATGAAATTTTTTTCTTTTCGTCCAAATATCTATTCTGGATACTAGCTTTGATTGTATCCATGTTTTGATCATTCTTGAATTTTACTTCACTATGATAAGGTATTTTTGGACATGGATAAATCGAAATACGAATCCTTAATATTTGTTATTTTGCTTCACTGGATTCGTTTTCTTTAAAATATTTTTCATCATCCTCAGTCTAAATGATGATGTTACTGAATATCTTTGGCCTGTAGTGCAAAGATTGATGATTTTATGATGAATATCTTTGGCCCGTAGTGCAAAGATGAACAGGTGTTGAGGTGAACATGACCAACTGATGAATATCTTTGGCCTGTAGTGCAAAGATGACTATTTGATTCAAGATATTTATTGATTGATGTTACAGGGATAAAATGTTGATGATGGGCTTTTAAATTCATAGATAATCATAGATTTCATTCTCTACGTAACTTCTCTATGAATTATTATTTTCCGCTGCGAATATTGAATTAAAACTTGTTGTCTATTGTATTCTATTAAATTTTTCCCTGTTGAAGACTAACGATAATTTGTTGTATATTATCTTAGTCATAATATTCTTTACTGGGCTAGTTGAGCTCACCCTTTTCCTTGTTGTTCCATTTTCTTCTCAGGAGGCGAGAATGTAGCAGGTACTAGTCGGGGTATGGAATGAAAGTTCTAGAAAGTTGTTTTAGTAGTCCTCACCATTTTTTTTTGTAAAATATTGTTCCAATAATTGTAATGAGGACTTATTTGAGTGTGGATATTGTCTAGATGATAATATTTATATTTACACTCACAGTTTTTATGTTGTATTAATAAAGTTGTAGTTGTTTCTGTATCATGTTATTGACGACTCAGAATAGGTGTTGTATACCTGTTTTGGGGGCGTCACAGTTGGTATCAGAGCTTAGGGATATGATCTCTGGCGGAGATCGGGGAATAGAACTAGGAGGGGAGAGACGAGTAAATCCTTCGCTAGTGTGTCCTACCTAAGCTTATTTGTTGGTTGGTCATAATATAGGGATATTATGTGATTTGTTAATTTGTTAAATTAACCCTTGTTTTATGGCAGTATTTGAGAATGTCGACTGAGAATGTTAACAGTGGAGTAAATAAAACTGTGGAGACACCTGTACTCACCAACGAGGAGGACGTGCAACAGGCTGGCAATGTTCCTTCTGTGAACAACACCACTGAGTAGACGGTGAACGATAAGATGTTTAGAAGCTTTTTGCGATTCATGCAAAACCAGACGAAGGAGATTCCTGTTCAAAATATAGGAAGAAATAATGGCAACGCACAGCTGGTCATAGCCAAGCAGTTCAAAGAGTTGGGACCACCAGAATTCTGGGGAAAGCCGGATCCGATTAAGGCGGAGACATGGTTCAAGCAAATTACCAAGATATTTGATGTCTTGGGATGCACGGAGGAACAGAAGGTTCCATTTGCCACCTTTATGTTCCGTGGCGAGGCAGACTACTGGTGGGAATCTGTGAAGCGGACCCATCCAGCTGCACTCAGCATGTCTTGGGAGATATTTCAGAAGCTATTCAATGACAAGTACTTTCCTGAAAGTATTCGTCATATGAAGGAGGTAGAGTTTATTAGACTGGAGCAGAATAACATGACGGTGTCCCAGTACGAGGCGAAGTTTGCGGAGTTGTCTAGGTTTGCACCTCATTTGGTGGAGAATGAGGAACGTATGACGCGGATGTTTCTGAGAGGTTTGAAACCCGGCATACGTCAATATCTCATTTCTCATAAATTTTCTCTCTATTCAGATGTTGTCAACAGGGCTCAATTATTAGAGCGAGATAACGAGTACGGTCAACCGAGGGACCACAACCAGGATCATATCGGTGACAACAGTAATCAGAACAATGATAACCAGCGGAGAAAGAAAAATATAGACAAGAACGGCAACCACTCTAGTGGTAATCGTGGCTATGAAAATAGAAGAAGCGAGTCGGGAGGAGATTTTAAAAAGAGGAGATTCAACAATGACAATACGAAGACGTCAGCACCAGCAGCAACTGGTTCCAAGGGAGGAGAACGACCACCGATCATATGCTATAAATGTGGAAAAGAGGGACATATCAGCCCAAACTGTCCACAACAGTTCAAGGTATGCTATAATTGTGGAAAGGAAGGACATATCGCTCGAGATTGTACGATAGCGAAACCAAGTTCAGCGGGGACGGTGACTCAAAAGGCTACCCCAGAAAAGTCAAAGTCAACGGTTCCTGGAAGAGCGTTTGTCGTGACTGGTCAACATGCGAGGAACCCAAACGAGGTGATCACGGGTAAGCTAATCATAAATTCATGTAAAGTTTATACCTTACTAGATACCGGTGCTACCCATTCATTTATTTCTCCTGCTTGTGCTCAACGTTTAAACTTGACTCCGGAGAAATTAGACTTTGATTTATCTGTGGAGACTCCGTTAGGGGAAACTTTCATCACATCCACTGTTTATAAATCTTGTTTGATCCAAGTTGGCACCATCACCTTACCTGTTGACCTTATCTCTATAAAGATACTTGCATTTGACGTGATTTTAGGAATTGATTGGTTAACTACTCATCATGCCAAAATTGATTGTTTTCGTAAGGTGGTTAGTTTTCATATTCCTAATCAACCAGTTGTTCGAATTCAAGCAACAAAGCCATTAAAATCAATCACTGTCATATCAAGTCATAAAGCTATTCGTTTATTGAAAAACGGATGTCAAGCTTTCTTAGCCCATGTTATGGATTTGAATAAAGACACGTCAAATTTGAATAATATTCCTA
The DNA here is from genome assembly GCA_016801055.1 of Panax notoginseng. NCBI lineage: Eukaryota > Viridiplantae > Streptophyta > Magnoliopsida > Apiales > Araliaceae > Panax > Panax notoginseng. Next base: position 72,432,114 of record CM029013.1, read on the forward strand.
TTGTTAGTAACTTTCCTGACGTATTTCCTGAAGAACTTCCCGGTCTACCCCCGGAACGTGAAGTTGAATTCTTTATTGATCTTGAACCTGGTACAAAGCCTATTTCTAAAACCCCATATCGAATGGCTCCTATTGAACTTCAGGAGTTAAAAGTCCAACTACAAGAGTTGTTGGACATCGGTTTCATTCGTCCTAGTACATCTCCTTGGGGTGCTCCTATTTTATTTGTAAAGAAGAAAGACGGGAATATGCGACTTTGTATCGATTACCGGGAATTAAACCATGTCACCATCAAGAATAGGTATCCGCTACCTCGTATTGATGACCTGTTTGACCAGTTACAAGGAGCACAATTCTTTTCAAAAATCGATCTTCGTTCTGGATATCATCAGCTGAAGGTTAAAACTGAGGATATTCCGAAAACTGCCTTTAGAACTCGGTACGGGCATTATGAATTCTTAGTCATGTCTTTTGGATTGACTAATGCTCCTGCGACTTTCATGGATATGATGAACCGAGTATTCAAGGATTATTTGGATCAGTTCGTTGTTTTCTTTATTGATGACATCCTCATATATTCTAAAAGCCGTGAAGATCATGAGCACCATTTGAAGCTGGTACTCCAAAGGCTGCGTGAAAACAAGTTATATGCTAAGTTGAAGAAATGCGAGTTCTGGCTTGAGGAAGTAGCATTCCTAGGGCACGTGGTGTCAAAACATGGAGTATCTGTGGACCCGGCGAAGATTGAAGCAATACAAAGCTGGGAGCAACCGAAGACGGTGACCGATGTACGTAGCTTTCTAGGCTTAGCTGGTAATTATCGGAGATTCGTAGAAGGGTTTTCTCGAATCGCTACCCCGTTAACTCAGCTGACTCGGAAGGATATCAAATTCGTATGGAGCGAAGAATGCGAGAAGAGTTTCCAAGAGCTTAAGAGGAGACTCATTTCGGCACCTGTTCTGACAATACCATCTGGTTTGGATGGATTTGTTATCTACAGTGATGCTTCAGGCAAAGGGTTAGGATGTGTTCTCATGCAACGTGGGAAAGTCATAGCCTATGCCTCGCGACAACTTAAAGAATATGAGAGAAATTATCCTACTCATGATCTAGAGTTGGCAGCAGTCGTTTTCGCACTAAAGATCTGGAGGCACTATCTATATGGGGAGAAGGTGAAGATATATTCAGACCATAAAAGCCTCAAATATTTCTTCACTCAAAAAGAACTCAACATGCGGCAACGACGTTGGCTCGAGCTGTTAAAAGATTACGACCACACTATTCAATACCATCCTGGAAAAGTAAACGTGGTACCTGACGCGTTGAGTAGAAGATCATATGCAAGAACGAGTGCGATGATGTCAAGTATACGCGTATAACCAACTTTAATCGATAAAGTTAAAGTTGCTCAAGCTACAGACCCGGAGCTGATGCGTATGAAGAAGAAAGTGCAAGAAGGTGCTATTCCAGAAGCAAGAATCGATGAAGAAGGAATACTTCGAGTCCACTCCAGACTTTGTGTTCCTAACGATTCTGATTTAAAGTACAAGATCATGATGGAGGCACACAATACACCATTTACAATCCATCCTGGAAGTACTAAAATGTATCGTGATCTTCGACATACATTTTGGTGGAACAATATGAAGAGAGAGATTGCAAAGTTTATCTCGAGGTGTTTAACTTGTCAACGTGTAAAGGCGGAGCATCAAGTACCAAAGGGTCTATTGCAACCACTTGAGATTCCGAAATGGAAGTGGGAACACTTTACCATGGATTTTGTTACGGGTCTTCCCACGGTTTCTCAAGGTATAAATGCTATTTGGGTTATAGTTGATAGATTAACCAAGTCTGCTCATTTCTTGCCGATACGGGAGACTTATTCCCTTGAACGTCTTGCTAGTATGTACGTGAATGTGATTGTAAGGTTGCATGGCATGCCAGTATCCATAGTTTCAGATCGTGACCCAAGATTCACTTCAAGATTTTGGGTTAGCTTGCAAAAAGCTATGGGCACGGATTTACGGTTCAGTTCGGCATACCATCCTCAAACGGACGGGCAATCAGAGAGGACTATTCAAACTCTTGAAGATTTATTAAGACTTTGTGTCCTAGATTTCAAAGGAAGTTGGGATAAGTACCTACCATTGGTGGAATTCTCCTACAACAACAGTTATCAGGCAAGTATAGGTGTGGCTCCCTTTGAAGCATTGTATGGACGAAAGTGTCGCTCTCCAATATGTTGGGATGAGGTGGAAGAAGCAACGTTGTTGGGACCAGAGTTGGTACGAATGACTACAGAGAAGATCCAAACGATTCGACAATGTATACAAACGGCACAGGATCGACAAAAGAGTTATGTGGATCTTCATCGAAAGGACGTGAAATTTGACATTGGGGATCATGTATTATTACGTGTAGCTCCATGGAAAGGAGTTACAAGATTTGGGAAGAGAGAAAAGCTCACTCCACGATTTATTGGTCCATTTCAGATTCTTGACCGAGTAGGAAATGTGGCCTATAGACTTGCGTTACCTCCAAGTATGTCTCGTGTTCATAATGTTTTTCATATATCTGTGCTTCGTAAATATGTGAAAGACCCGAACCATGTTATTGAGTTAGAACCGGACGAGATAGCTGAAGACTTAACGTACGAGGAGGTACCTGTCAAGATCATGGATAAGAAGGAGCATGTCCTACGCACGAAGGTCATACCACAAGTTAAAGTTTTGTGGAGAAACCATGCTATTGAGGAAATGACCTGGGAGTTGGAAACGGAAATGAAAGCGAGGTATCCTCATCTTTTCGAAACACCAGGTACGTATGTCAATTTCGAGGACGAAATTTCATAAGGAGGGGAGGTTGTAAGACCCCAAATTATTAATAAATGAAATTTAATTCCTCTATTTATTATTTTGAAATAGTAAGGCTTGATTTGATTAATGTGGTTAGTTATGGGTAAAATGTGCAAATATTTTAAATAAGCAAGTGGTCCTAAAATATTCATTATTGTCGGGGAATATTTGTTTGGTCGTGGAATATTCTTGTTGTCGGAAAATATTCGTACGACGGCGCAGCCTTGTGTGGGCCCCATAACAGAAAACGATTGGATGAAGAAAACGACAAAAATAAGTTGTTTATAAATAACGGCGTAGTTGTTACCATTAATACTGTTGGAATACTCGGTGGTTAAAACACGGTAATACGCGTAGCACACGGTATTGCACCAATTATTGATTCTTACGTAAGAAGGCACTACTCAATAATTGTTACAGTAATTACTGTTCAATATTGTATTTTATTGATTCAATAATTGCTGCGTTGATATTTGATATTACTGTTGTTTCAATAATTGTCACTACGCAGTATTTTTTATTATCGGAGCAATAATTCATATTATCTGAATAATATTATTAGATAACATTATTGACAATGTCTAGAAAGTTCTGTCTAAGGAGAGGTTTGGTCATCTAATTGCGCGCCAGTAAGGAGAGATCCTTATTGGAAAGCCCCCTCTTTCCTGGGAACGGCCTGGTTGCTAGTACTGTGATTCTGTAATATTATTTGTGTATAATTAATTATTGATTTATATGACGAGGAAAATATTGATTTTATGTGGATATAGATAGAGAAAAATTTTAATGTGACAATTGTTGAAAATTAATATTTTATCTTTTTCTGATAAAATAATTCATTTAAATATATTATTTTAATAATATATTGATGGTGGTATTTTTACAATGAATGTGGGATATATGAGTATATGAGGAGGAAGAGTATTTTTGTGGCATTAAATGATTAACACATGTTTTGTGTGTTGGTGGACATAATTCTTGACCGAAAATTTATTATTGACTATAAAATCGCCCGTTTGTGGATTTTGGTCAGTTTCTGTTTGGAATTTAGAAAAACTTTCTTCTGCAAAGTTGTAGAGAATTGAATTTCCTATAAAAACTTGCGAGATTCGAATTTTCTGATAAAAGGGCTATTTATTATGAATTATTAAAGTTCTGAAGTTCCGAAATAATTAATTTTTGGAAGTTTTATTTATTATTTTGAAGAAAAATGTTTTTTGGCATTTAAGTGGGCTAACATGTGATATAAATGGGCTGAGATCAGATGTCTAGAGGTGGGCTAAGGAAAATTTGATAAATATATTATTATTATATTAAATTTTCTACTTTGGTGTTCTAAGCATTTTTCTATAAATAGGGTGCTTAGGTTAGAATTGAAATCACACCAGAAACACAAGTTTCTCTCTATTTCTCTCTCTATAACGAGCGTATTCTTGTGAGTATTTGATACTTTGAGTGTTGCTATACGGTGCAAGTTTCCTTCAGCACTATATCTAGTATTCCAGTCAGAAGTACCGTCTTTCCGAGGTAAGGGATGTTATTTCTTCTTAAATGATATTATTTTCTTCAATATCATTATGCCGAAGTATTGATCTAAACTTTTTATCAAATTTAGAACTTTTCATGTTGGGGTTACTATTCACGAGTTACTATTCATGAGTTACTATTCACGAGTTACTATTCACCGAAAAATAAAATTTCCTTCTTTTCGTCCAAATATCTATTCTGGATACTAGCTTTGATTGTATCCATGTTTTGATCATTCTTGAATTTTACTTCACTATGATAAGGTATTTTTGGACATGGATAAATCGAAATACGAATCCTTAATATTTATTATTTTGCTTCACTGGATTCGTTTTCTTTAAAATATTTTTCATCATCCTCAGTCTAAATGATGATGTTACTGAATATCTTTGGCCTGTAGTGCAAAGATTGATGATTTTATGATGAATATCTTTGGCCCGTAGTGCAAAGATGAACAGGTGTTGAGGTGAACATGACCAACTGATGAATATCTTTGGCCTGTAGTGCAAAGATGACTATTTGATTCAAGATATTTATTGATTGATGTTACAGGGATAAAATGTTGATGATGGGCTTTTAAATTCATAGATAATCGTAGATTTCATTCTCTACGTAACTTCTCTATGAATTATTATTTTTCGCTGCGAATATTGAATTAAAACTTGTTGTCTATTGTATTCTATTAAATTTTTCCCTGTTGAAGACTAACGATAATTTGTTGTATATTATCTTAGTCATAATATTCTTTACTGGGCTAGTTGAGCTCACCCTTTTCCTTGTTGTTCCATTTTCTTCTCAGGAGGCGAGAATGTAGCAGGTACTAGTCGGGGTATGGAATGAAAGTTCTAGGAAGTTGTTTTAGTAGTCCTCACCATTTTTTTTTATAAAATATTGTTCCAATAATTGTAATGAGGACTTATTTGAGTGTGGATATTGTCTAGATGACAATATTTGTATTTACACTCACAGTTTTTATGTTGTATTAATAAAGTTGTAGTTGTTTCTGTACCATGTTATTGACGACTCAGAATAGGTGTTGTATACCTGTTTTGGGGGCGTCACACATAGAATTTCCATTGTTCATGGTAAAAATATCATTAAGTCGAAGTATGCCAATATTGTGCACCATCTTTTTTAAAATCATAGTTGGTAATGACTTAATGAATATATCAAAAATTATCACATTATCAATATTGCCATTCTTCTGGGGCTCCTGTGTATAAAATAATTTTGGTGCAATATGCTTGGTTTTATCACCATTTAGATAAAATAATCCCAAATCAATAGTCTCACGAATATAACGTAAAATATGTTTAATTTCATTACAATATCTTTGAGTTGGTGCATAACTATACATTGCTAGTAAGTTAACTGCAAATGTTATATCAGGTCTTGTCAAATTTACAAGATACATCAAAGTACCAATTACATTAAGATATAGTACTTCAGGACCAAAACACCAATTGCACAAAGATATGATACTTCAAGACCAAAAGTTTATTAATCATTTTCTTGTGGTCAAGATAAATATTTCTTGATATCAAGTGACCAACCCATCATTGGAGTACTCAAAGGATTAACATTATCCATGTAAAGTTACTTCAGGACTTTTTCTGTGTATGTTGATTGATGAACAAGAATTCCATAGTTCAATTTCTAGGCCAAGACAAAAATTTGACTTACCAATATCTTTCATATTAAATTAATTTTTTTGTCGACTCTTTTAGAGCAAGATCTTTCGTCAATAAATACAGTAATAATAGCAAAACCAGATTATGATCTTTTGATAAAAATGCATGCACAAATTGGATTATTCTCAAATCATTCTTTCAAAAGATATCCACTCGGGCGATTATACCACAATATGCATCTGGATTGCTTTAACCTATATAAAGATCTTTGTAGCTTAATAGAATATATATTTCGAGATGTAGAATTATATGCTTCAGGCATTTTATATCCTTCAGGGATTTTCATGTAGATATAATTATATAATGATCCATACAGATATGATGTAACAACATCCATTAATTTCTCTTTCTACCAAGCTAATTAAAAATCTGAATGTAATTGTGTCCATTACCGGAGCATATGTTTCTTCATTAATACCATGTCTCTGCGAAGAAACCTTGTGCTATAAGTTGCACTTTGTACCATATAATTTCCTTTTTCTTATTTCGTACAAATACCCATTTGTATTCAACAGGCATTACACCTTTAGGTGTTCGGACTACAGGTCCAAAAACTTCACATTTACTTAGTGAATTTAATTATGCTTGAATCGCCTCTTTTCACATTGGCCAAATATTTCTACATTCATCAACGATTTGTGGTTTATATATATGATCATTACTTCTGGTAATATCCATAGCAAATTTATATGAAAATATGTTGTAGACAACGATTTTATTTCTATCCAATATATATGTCTCCTGTATATACATAATGTATCGAGATCTCGTTATTTTCAGGTACCTGATCCTCTTCAGGGGATAACTCATCCTCTTCAGGGAATAACTCTTCAAGAGTTTTACTTACAGGAGATTTTTGTTCATAAGTTTTGGATAGATTGATAAATTTTGTAGCCTGTTTCATGAGTATAGCCTCTTTATAGGCCGCGACTTGTTTTTCTTGTACTTTCTTCTTCTGGGAAATTCTATCTTTAACACCGATCATTTTTTCATGTTTCAGGTGTGACTTTGATTCAATTTGCCGCTGCATTAATTGATTGTCCTACAGGGATTTCAATCTCTGCTAGAGTATTAGCACCTAGAATGTGAGATATCACTATTTTCTTATTATCGGTGAATAATCCTGGTAATTAATTTGCAATTCATTGCAAATGAATTATCCTTTGAACTTCTAGTTCATATTGATTTGTATAAGGATCAAGATTAAATAACGTTGAAACATTCCAATTAATCTCCCGTCGTGCTTCAGGCAATGATCTCACGTCGTGTTTCAGGCAACGACTTTTCTCCCCCTAATGGTGGGAAGACTATTAAAATAACAATCCTCAAAATATACTTTAAAAATATAACTCTGAATTCTTTCTTAGAAAGATGAATACTAACTAACAATAATTAAATATGATAGTTTGGTAATTAATTTACTTTGATATAATCAATAGGTAAAGGAATCTTCTGGTTCTTTAAGGGATGTTCATGGGAGTTTTTGTGACAACCCCAAAATAGGTCCATTCCATCCAACCTATTCTGAGTCGCCAAATACATGGTACAGAAAATAACTACAACTTTATTACAACAATTGTCGTGCAAAATACAACAACACATATTCTGTGAGTTTGGATACAAATATATACCAAATATGACTCATGTCCCAATCGTGGACAGCACCTCACAATGACACCTTACATAAAGGTATAGTCAAAAACTGTTTTAGAAATTAAAATCTTTGGGAAGTGCTCAAGGAAACCTTCGTACATGGGAGGCCATGCATCTAGGTTATGATAGATATCATATGGCCACAGAATTATCCTTGGTTGACCCAATAGACCCCAAAGAAAAACGAAAAGTTTACTATCATATTCTTCCCAATGGTGAGTCTTCTCTTGACATATCATTATCTCCACTGTCTCTAATTGAAAATTATACTTCAAACAAACACCAAGATTATATAGGTAGTGCTCGTAAAGATACTCAGCAAGTGGATGAGCACAACCTTGTCTTATGATGATACGAGGTTGTATGTCATTAGACATCTTGTATGATAGTGACAAAACACCCTTCCAACGTTGGGTTCGCTTCACCCTAGATGATTCACCAAATATAACTACTAAATAATGACCACCGTTCTATTCTCCTGTTACCCCCGCTCGACCCAGCTACACTCTTATTACCTAAAAGGAATTGTGAAACAGAAGGGTGAGCACAACTAGCCCAGTAAAGAATATCATGACTAAAGATAAATAAGTTATCAATAGCCTTAAACAGAATTAAATCAGAGATTTAGAACATATGGTAGATGATAAAAATTTCAACCATAGTTGCAGCGGAACGAGCAATCCATTAGAAGAGTCAAATAGACTATAAAGTCTATTATCTTCTCCATGTTAAAAATCCACCAACAATGTTTTATCCCTGTAACATCAATCAACAATTCTGGTCCACAATCATATGAATAACTCATAATCATAGTTGTAGTTCTACATTCCTCTTCTCATCCAGGACGAAGATAATTTTCATCACCTATCTTTACCTGAAACATCAAATATCATGGTTATACCAAATCACATTTTTTATTCATAATCATACTAATAACTTCATCTTTGCACTACGGCCAAAGATATTCATTTGTATCACCAGTTGGTCATGTTCATCTCAACACCTGTTCATCTTTGCACTACTGGCCAAAGATATTCAATAACATGTCATCTTTGCATTACGGGCCAAAGATATTCATCAACAATTCATCTTTGCACTACTGGCCAAAGATATTCAACCACAGGTCATCTTTGCACTACAGGCCAAAGATATTCATCAACAATTCATCTTTGCACTACAGGCCAAAGATATTCCTCAACAGTTCATATTTGCACTACAGGCCAAATATATTCATATCTCAAAGAAATATATAATCATTTCAGAATTTATATAAACAATAATTATAACCATGTTAATCAATTCATCTTTACACTTAAGCTAAAGATATTCAATTATAAATTCAATGGTCATGATCATACCAGTCAACAATTCAACTTTGCACTACTGGCCAAAGGGAACCCATAGTCATGATCATACCAAAAATCTACCCATCTTTACACTCAAGTTAAAGAGAAATATCATCATTAGGGTTATAAAAATGTTATATATGATAATAAAATCAATACAATCAACATATAGATTTAATCTCAAGAGTAATATTCATAAATCAACTATAATTTGGTCAGAAAAAGAAACCAATTTTGTCGTGAATAGTAACTCGTGAATAGTAATTCATGAATAGTAACTCGTGAATAGTAACTCGTGAATAGTAACTCATGAATAGTAAATCCGACACAAAAAGGTAGAAATTCCACAATAAAATACATATCAATATTTCGGTATAATGATATTGAAAGAATAATATTTCTTAAGCTTATAAACAATTTATTTTAATTGTTTTCACTTTACTAAATAATGCATTTAATCATCCTAAAATGCCAAACTCATAAGATTTCATTACCAATAACCAAAACCCTCATCAAAAATCTGCATATACCTCATATAGGATTCTCAAGCCATAAAATCCTATTTTTTAATTTTCTTACTTCACATAACATATTTAATTCATTTACTTATAACTAGTCTATTTTCATGAAAAATACCAAATTAGTTCTAAAAATATTTTTTTTCTGAGATTTAGCAGAATATAGTCCCATATTGAACATATAATTTTCTCAGAATTTTTAAAACTCATTTACTATTTTTCATATGGCCAAAACAACCGAATATTTAGACATTTATCATAAATTGTAATTTTATCCAAAAATTCCGAAATTTATAGAGTACACTGATATTATATAGATATACTTCCAATAAAAATTTCATCAATTTTGGAGTTAACCACAAGGATTTATAAGCGGTTACTTTTAAAATAGTCTTTTCCCGTAAAATTTATAAATCTTAATCTATACATCCAAAAATCATCATTTTTGGACACAATCAAGAAAACTCATCAAAATATCATTTCAAATTTTTCCAGAATTTTCTGAAGGTTGGAAGAAGTACGAACTGAAAAACATAACAACCCTTAAAATCCCTTACTATCCCTTACCTCAAAAGAGCATCACTTCAGACTGGATATCGGATATGACGCTGAAGAAAACTTGCACTGATGAATAGCAACTCACCAAGTATCTAAATACTCATAAAATACACTCAATAATCTGGAGAGAGAAAGAGGAAAAACTTATTTCTGGTGTGATTTTCAATTCTAATTTAGCCCTCTATTTATAGGATAATATTAGCACGCCGAAGCAGACTTCACCTGTAACCTGATGGCTTTACCTGCTACTATTCCCACCCACCATATTTGAATAAAAATTTCAGCACATTTCTTCATCAACCAAGAGTGGGGCCTACCAATTCTAGAATTTTCTACCGAAATGATTAACTCCGAAAATTCAACAATTTCTGAATCAGTCATCTCGTAAAATTCATAACAAATCATACATTTATTTTTAACGGTTCAAAATTTGTGGACATATACTAAACTTATATATGTATAACATATCCAATTATTACCACGATCCAACGGTCGGATTAAAAATTATAACCCTCGCAAAATATCTCAAAAACCTTAATTTGATTTTCAATACCTCCGTTCCGACAAAAATACAGATAAAACACCTCATCATTAACTCCTTCATTTTTAACCACAAAAATATATCCCTCATTTATATCCACATAAAATAAATATTTCCTTATCATATGAATCAATAATTAATTATTCACAAATAATATTACAGAATCACATTTATGACAACCAGGCCGTTCCCAGGAAAGAGGGGGCTTTCCAATAAGAATTTCTCCTTACTGGCGCGCAATTAGGTGACCAAACCTCTCCTTAGACAGAACTTTCTAGACATTGTCAATAATGTTATCTAATAATATTATTCAAATAATATGAATTATTGATCTGATAATGGGAAATATTGTGCAGTGACAATTATTGAACAACAATAATATAAAATTTCAACGTAGCAATTATTGAATCAATAAAATAAAATATTGAACAATAATTACTGTAACAATTATTGAGTAGTGCCTTCTTACGTAAGAATCAATAATTTCAAAAATACTGTGTAATACCGTGTGCTACTGTACAATAACGCGTATTACTGTATTTTAACCACCGGGTATTCCAACAGTGTTAACGGTAACAATTACGCCGTTATTTATAAAAACTCAAATTTGTCGTTTTCTTCATCCGACAGTTATTTTGTTATGGGGCCCACAAATGTCTGCGCCGTCGTACGAATATTCCCCGACAGAAAGAATATTCCACGACCAAACGAATATTCCCCGACAACGATGAATATTTTATAACCACTTGTGTATTTTGAAAAAAAAATCATATATCACCCTTAACTTTAACATTTATCAATTTAACCATTTACTGAATAGTAATTATAAGAAAAATTGAATACTTTTATTTCATAAAATTCGGGGTCTTACAGTTTTCAATAATTCAATGCATCATTATTGATCCTAAATGATCATTCCAAATCATAAAAATATTTGGATCTGAACACTTCTGGTGTATTGCACACTTCTGGTGTATTACAATATTTGTTTCAACTATTCTCATTTTAGTATAATATAACCAGAAGAGAAAATATACAAATGTTCTAATATGAGCTTTTGGCCCGATACTATTGAAGTAATATAAAGAAATTTTTTACTTCATTCGTTATTGATTTCAATATAATAACTATTATAACGTATATCCTTAAAGCTGAGCAAATTTTCGCTTGTCTCAGAAAAATATAAAGAATTATCAATACAAATTTTTGTGCCATTTGACAACATTATAATCGCTCTTCCAGAGACTTTAATTAAGTTTGATGAATAATCACTCTTCAAGAGTCTTCAATTATGTTTGATGAATAATCTCTCTTCTAGAGCCTTTAAAGTTTGATGAGCTTCTGACCAATACAATTTCATATAAGCAAAACATAAATTTAACTTTATTACTTGAAACATAAATAAAACATATAATAAAAATACTTATTATAATGTCATAATATAATGAAATAAAAATAATTAATTGGTATGAACATTTCTATCAACATATCATCAAGAAAACCATAGATATCAAAATTAGTTATATCCACTCCATTTGAAAAGTCAAAATAATTCATAGGATCTTCAGGATCATTCCATTTCCTTTTCTTTTATGGAGTCTTGGTACAAATCTACCAAATATTTAGGAGTACGACGGGTACAATCCCTTTTATATATTGATTGTTCTTTTCAAGTCCACTACCACAACTACAACCATAATTTCCTCTATGATTATCAAATGAGGTTCCATTCACTTCAGGGAATGTAATAGAATCGGTCGAGTGAAATTGTTGGTTTTTCAGCAAAAACTCATTATTTTCTACAGCCACTAGAAGAAATGATATCACTTCTAGGACTATAATTTCCTTTATCGCTTCAGAAAATATATTATGAACTTACACTCACAATATTGCTACTACAGGAGCATATTCGAGGCATGGAATATAGTAAATATTTTTTTTCTAACATGTCTTTATCAATATTTTTTTTTTCATGAAGATGATAGCGAATAAAAATAATTAATTTTGCATAATCCTGCAGGGATGCATGATTGCCAACTTTAATTATATCTTCAAGGTTCTTTGCCTTTATATGAATCTCAACATCAAGATTCCATTACAAATAATTCTTGCTCGATATAAATCAAGGGCAACAAATTCAAATTTATAAAATTTGAATATTAAATAACTAAACATATTCCCCATCAAATTAAATAATTATATATGTTCAGATTTAATTATAATGAAATAATTTATAGAAATGCAGTAAAATACGAAACTAAATTTTTCCACTAAAACTAAATAACAAACCAACACTACTAAGTATATTTGTCATTGTAACTTCATACAAAAATATATCAAAAATCATTAGAAATTTAGTTTATTATAATATAACAACACTACGTAACTATCACCATTCAAAGACTGAAAAATTTGCATGAGGTATATAAAAATGTAAAGAATAAATGATAATAGTTCATGCCTCTTATCATAATGAATACCTTTTAAATGATGCATTCGTTTACATAGAATTTGTGGTTTCTACAACCATTTGAAGTTACAAAAGTTTTCCTTTATTTCAGATTGTACATTGTTAAGCCTTCTAATAGAATATTATTCAGTTAGAAAAATTTATGAAACTGTGTTGATTAATTCTAGAAAATTATTTTTTTTATAGTACTAAACAGTACCATAGAGGATGGTAATATTACATGAGTATATACTTGTGCTCCAACAAATATTGATAGCCCAATATGCTTCCCTATATATTCTTGAGATAACATTTCTCAAATATACTTGTACATATGTATAGGCATATAATACCACCAAATATAGTAACAGATATAGAGGATGTGTTTGTTGAGGTGTTCTTTTACGGTGTCACCAGTCAAATATTTGATTGCTATTTACTCTTTTAGCAGACTAATATATTTCCCCCGCTTTACCTCTATGCTTACCATTCTTCCATAAAGTTATGTAGATCTAGATAATAGTATGCAGTAATAATATAAAAGGGAATGAATATTTAAAACTTTGTTTGGCATGCAGTACTAATGACAACTATCAGATATTTTTTTAGCAAATTCCAGATAATAATTATCAAACAAGCTATTGATTTTTTCAGAATAATTGAATTATTAGTGATCACATGCATAGAATAATTATCAAAAAGAAAAAAAATAGTACAGGCATGCATGATGACCATGCAATACTCAAACACATATATAGAGAGAGAGTTATACCTTCTTCTATTTCAAACCAAAAAGGATTATCTTCAAGATGAAGGTGAGGAGCAACTCGTGCTGATAACGTTCTATAAAATATTACTAAAATCAAGAACAAACAAGATTAGAGCAAAGAGAGCATTCTCTTTTTACTTTGATATCTCCATCATTCACTTTACAAATGTTATTATTTATAGATATAATAACATCAATACTTACATAAATACTAGTAGGTTACAAAACTCAAAGGTTATGAGTTTCATAACTCAATGGACATGGGAGTTACATGTACCTAGACATCCATAATATAAATCTAGATATACATAATTTTATAACAAAATATTCAATTTTAGATTATGATTTTTACTCAACACCGTCCATAACATGTGGTATATTAATAAATGTTGGTTCAATTAATCACAATTCAACTAAGAGAAAAGCTAAATGGACTAGTGCCTCACGCGGATTAGAAAGTTAGGGGGTGTTTGATAAAAACTGAATGAATCTGAATATAAATGAGTTGAATCTGAATCTAAATGAGTTAAATCTGAATCTAAATGAAAAAAATTATTTGATAATTGACATGTCTGAAACATCTGAATAACAAAACTTTATTATTTTACTCCTATGAAAAAATTCAAAATTGTTGTAAATTTATTTAATATTACTTAATATAATAGTTAATATTTTTTTTAATATTTTTTTACTTCATTCAGCTGCTCATTCAGCCATTCAGCTAAAAAAATCTGACTTAGTCATTCAGCTCGTTCATCTTACCGATTCAGTCATTCTGACCAAAACAAACGCACCGACTGATTCAGCCATTCAGATTCAGCTCCATTCAACTCTAAATAAACACCCCCTTAGTCTGCCTTAATAATATAATACTAGTTAGTAGTATATATGGCACATATTACGAGTGTTAAAAGTAAGAATATCTAAATAAACACCCCCTATCTCTCTCTTTTTTTCCGTTTCAAATTACAATGAATCTGAACCGTCTTTGTGCTTTCCCGCCCAAATCAATTAGAATGAATCTAAACCGTCCTTGTGCTTTTTCGCCCAAATTCAAATTGGGTTCTATCTTATTATTATATATATTATAGATTTGCTCTGGCGGGGGCGGGGAATCAAAAAAAATGATATACTCCTAACGTCCCATATATTCATAATATATGATGTTTTAGATGATTTTATTTTTTTAAATTATATGATGTTTTATATAATTTAGAAGAATTAATCACAATATTTTTAAAATTACCCCCTCATGAGAAAATATTTCAGATAAGAGGGGGATTATGAAATAAGTATATGTTAAATGGTACTACCTCCATTCCATAATAATTGACTTTTTAAAAGAAAAAAAAATTGTTCCAATTTATTTGTTGTTTATAACTTTCTAGGAGAATAAATTATTTACTTTCCTATATCACCCCTAACTTCTCTCAATGTCCCAAGAAATTTTCTCTCTTGTATTAATAGTTTTTAACTTTCCATAAAGGGTAGTGATGGAATTTCATACAAATTTAATTATTAAATGATTTTTTAATTCATGTTTATGAAGCTGAAACCACTATTATTATGAAATTGAGATAGTATTATAGATAATTAATACTATATTTAATGCTATACAATTATTTTTTTAATTCTTGTGCACAACTCTAAAACATCATATATTATGAGACAGATGAAATATATTAATTGCAATTTTTACATATCGACACTTTTATTATTCGTTATGTAAATAATTATTAGTGATAGTTCTTTTAATTAAATAAGTAATATACTGGATTAACTTTATAATCCTATTTGATCTTCTACATTGATTTACATTACAATTGTAAGTCGATAAAATATTTTTGCAATACACAACAAGATTCTTTTGGATTTGGTTTTTATTATAAAAAAACGAAAATTAAATAAATAATTTTATGGGATTAAATCATGAAAAAAGTTAATCAAAAATGGTACTAAAATAATACAAATAGTCCAATCCGATCCAATCCCTTATATTGATTATGTCGGTAGAAAACTTTCAATATATATATAGCACGATTCTTCTAAATTTGGTTTTTAATATAAAAAAGAAAAGAAAATATTTTATGGGATTAAATCATGAAAAAAATTAATCAAAAATGGTACTAAAACAATACAAATAATCCTATCCGATCCTGTATATTGATGTATGTTCGCAATTGTAAGTCGGTAGAAAATTTTCGCAACACATAGCAGGATTCTTCTAAATTTGGATTTTATTATAAAAATAAATAAATAAATGATTTTATGGGACTGAATCATGAAAAAATTATTCAAAACTGGTATTAAAATAAAACAAATAGTGATAGACTAAGAATTGAGAATTCTATCCAATCTCATATATTGATGTACATCGCAATTGTAAATTAGTTGAAAACTTTCGCAATATATAGCATGATTATTTTAAATTTGATTTTTATTATAAAAAAAGAAAATAATTAAATTATTTTATAGGATTAAATCATGAAAAAGTTAATTGAAAATGGTATTAAAATGTTACAAATAGTGATAGAGAACATGTTGAAGAAAAAACTCTTGGAATTGAGGGGATTGAAAAGTGAAGAAAACCCGATGATAAGGGAGATGGAGATAGAGAAAATCTTATAGGTAAACAAAATAATTTTTATTTAACTCCAAATGTTTCTTACAATGATCATACATGATCCTTATATATATATATATATATATATATATATATATATATATATATATATATATATATATATATATATAGGCAGAGCCGGCCCTGGGCAAGGGCCACCAGGGCAACCGCCCAGGGCCCATAGTTGAGAGGGGCCCAAATTTTTTTAAAAATTTATGTATTTATGTGTATAAAAAAAATAAAATAATAAAAAGATTAGCGATATTATGTATTAAAAATGATATATTAGAAAATATTAAATATGATAGTATAATTGATGATTTTGCATCTAAAAGTGTAACAAGAAAGATATTTTAAATAATATTTTGTGGTTTAGATTTTATTGGGCAAAACTAAAGAAATACCCACTGTAGTTGTTAGATTTTACTGATTACACCATTGAATTTTTAATTTTTTAAATTACACCACGAAACTAATTATTATTTTGAAATTGGGTCATTCCGTTAAAAAAAAATAAACGAACGTTAATTTTTTATCTACAAAACTAATGAATTACCCACTATAGTTGACACATTTTACTGATTACACCATTGAACTTTTAATTTTTCAAATTATCTTATCAAACTAATTAAAAATAATTATTTTAAATATTTTTAAAAATAATTATTATATTAACTAAAAAATAATAGAAACTTTTTTTTCTTCATAAAATGAGTAGAGTTTCATAAAATATAGATTCAAAAAAATTAAAGTGATTTTAAATTAAATTAATGTTTACTTAATTTTTTAATAGAATGACCCATTCTTAATATTAGATTTTTTTTTAAAAAAAACTAAAAATAGAAATTAAAATAAAAAAACAGTAAAAGATAAATAAAAAAACTGATTCAATTTTTTCAAAAAAAAAATTAATAATTTTTATAAATAAATATTATTTTCAAGAAAAAAAATTAGAAAATTCTTCATATTTTAAAAAAATGAGTTAACTTTTATAAAACATAGATTCAAACAAATAAACTTTATTTTCAAAAGGGAAAAAAAGATTTTTTTAAAAATCAGTAAGGTTTCATTAAACTTTAATTTTTTTTAAATCTATATTTTATGAAACTTTACTCATTTTATGAAAAAAAAATTAAAGTTTCTAATATTTTTTACTGAAAATAATAATAATTTTTAAAAATATTTAAAATAATCATTTTTAATTAGTTTAATGGGATAATTTGAAAAATTAAAAGTTTAATGGTGTAATCAGTAGAACTTGTCAACTATTATGTGTATTTTATTAGTTTTACCGATTTCATTGATATTTTTATTTTGTAGGTACATGTGATGATTCTTTGCTTCGATGACATTTTAAAGTATTATTCCTTATCTTTTGTAAATTCTTATAATTTTAATAAAAATAATGAGTTGATAATTTATTTATTTATTTATTTAATTTTTATAAAGGGGCACACTTCAAAAATTTTGCCATGGGCCTTAAAAAACCCGGGACGGGCTCTGTATATAGGTAATACACATTAAGACATCCCGTGATTTCTGAGAAGATAATTAACAATTTTAAACTCTCACAATTTGCAATATTAGATTATTATTTCTTATTGTATATATTTTCACCTTAATTAGTCGTAATTCAATTTCATTAAATATTTATCGACAAATATATATTATTTTCCGTAATAATTTGGTGCTCGCGACAATGATGATAAAAATAATAGCTAATAACAAGAGGAAAAAGGAATATTATACAAAATAAAACAAATTTTTATTTGCATGGTTATAGATCCAAGTCTACCGTTTAATAAAAAGTCAGAATTGAGCATGCACGTCAAAAGATTTTCTCTGAGTTTTCCAAATTCTCTCTCTAATTCCCTTCTAACCCCGTCTTCATACTTTTTTTTTGAAGAAATTGAATTAAGACAAAGAATATGAGAATTTTTTTTTTTTTTTTCTATAAGCCTCTAGCTATATATCACCTTTAGTCTTAAAAAATTCTTTGTGTCATTGAAAATACATATTATTAGTATAATTCTTAATCAATAAATAAATTAGATAAATATAAATTTAGTTGATGCGTCCCTTGTTTTAATATGTTAAGAAAGATCAAAATTACTTTTCTCTTTGTCATGTGATTTCTCTTTCACAATTCTCTTGCGTATTTTTCATATCCCGCCAGCTTTATATTTACTTTTCTGGAAATATTTTGTACATGTATATATAGAAGAATATCTAGCTTGTTTTGTTTCATAGTAGTCCTACTTGTTAGTGTCTCCATCTTAGTGTCTAATTAAATGAAACAATATGTTTGGTGTATGTGAATCAATTAAAGAACAAGATGTCCCCACTATGGTAAGGATCCTCATACCGTTCATGTGAATTTCTTGTCACTGAAGTGATTTGGTCCAAGCCGCCTGTTAAATCCCTCTGCTCATAATTGCACTACTCTCTACTGTCTTTGTGGGTGTTTTTGTTGGGGGGTTGGTTTGCGTGGGATGGCTTGGGGTGGCGTGGGGTTGGGGGGGGGGGAGGGGGGCGGGGGCTCCAACCCACATTAATCAATTCTTAATCAGCCACATGGCAGTAAAATTTTAATATTATTCAAATAACATACTTTTTAATTTCTTATTCATTTTATATATATTGATTATAAAATAATTTTTAAAATTTAACAAATTAATTTACCATTGCTATTAAAAAGTCTACAAACTTTGCTCGAAAAAGACAAAATAGTATGATTACTGAGTTAAATGAATCTTATGGCTATATATGTTATTTGTAAGGATTGACTAATAATCTTAAATCTCTTGTTTGGTTTTAAAAATAGATTTGAAATTATTAATTATGGGATAATAAAATGACTTGAAATAGAGACTATTTAATATAATGTCTAATTAAATATTATAATTCTTATGATTTGGGACTAAAAATTTTATTGACAAAATTAATCTTTAACTTTGTTTAAAAAGACCGTGTATCTTCTTCTATCTATCTATATTTGAACTAAAGAGAATATGATATATTTGTTATTAGTAGTAAGGGTTAAGGGTATAAACGAATCGAACTGAAACAGACAGAGAGTTGCTCGAATTCGACTCGAAACGTTAAATTTATACTCGAATTCGAGTTATATTTGAAAATTTCTACTCAGATTCGACTCGACTCGACTCAAATATTTATTACTTGAATTTGATCCTACTCGGATCGAATTATATTAAAACTACTCGCAAGCTTCAAATTCGAGTCTCCACATAATAACTAGATTTATAATAAATATAATTATAAATTGAATTTGTTGTTTTACTTATAAAAAATGAGAAAATATATTTACTATTACCCTTTATAAATATAGAATCGAAATCAAAATAAAAAATAAAAAAAGTAATAATAGTTAATTATCCTAATTTGATTTAATTTTGTATATATTATAAAATAATGTATCGAGTATCTAATCGAATCTATATCAAACGAGTATGTATCGAATCAAAATCGAGAATTCGAGTAGTTTGAATCTTAAACGAGTCTAATATAACCTTGATAAAATTCTACTCATATTTTTATTCGAATTATTTTTTATACTCAGATTTGGATCATATTATTAACGAATCCGAGTCTCGGTTGTATTTTTTTGAGTAGTCCCCAATTGAGCCCTAACTGTTTGGTTCATTTACAACCTTAGTAAGGATATGATACTCAAAACGGTAAGGCTATGTTTGTTTAAAATGATTATACTTTAGATAAGACTATTAATCCCAAATGTGTTATTTATTTTTAAATTTAGACTTGAGACTATTAGTTCAATAATTATAAAATGACTTAATATAAAGGATTATTTAATACCTTATTCAACCAGGTATTATAATTCCGATATTATAATTCTAGAATTAATAGTTTTAGGATTATAATCCTTATAGTCCCAGTATTATAATCTTTACAAACAAACATTACCTAAATTTTTATCCAGTTCTTTAAATAATTCTGGGCAAAACAAACATAATATGAGATTATTTTAAGTTATCCCGTGAATAATCACATAAAAATAAAAATGTGACTAGGACTATTTAATTATAGGATTAATAGTCGTGGGATTATAATCCATGTGATCAATATAATCCTGAGATTATAATTCTTGCAAACAAACATGGTCTAGAATACAATTATTATAGAATACTAATTAAGTTACAATTATGATAAAATTGAAAACTAAAGTTTAGTCTTGCATTAATTTATTTTGATATACATTTTAAGTTTTTTAATACTAATTACTATTTAGTCATAATATTTTTTAATATATTTTTTATATATAGTTAATTAGGAATAGAATTGTAGTAAAACAATAAGTTACCATTATGATTTTTAGTTTTAAAATTAGTTAACTAAATTTAATCACTAATATAGAATTTAGAATTAATTTTATAATATTAATTAATTAAAGATCTCCTATATGAAATATAATTGGTAACTGAAGTTTAATTTCTAATATATTTGATAATATATATCATCTATTTCTTAATATTAATTATTTTTTATTAATGATATGTTTCCTTATATTTAGAGTTCAAAGTTGAGTAGAAGCATAGAAAAAAAATACTTTTCTCTTTTAAAAGTGTTTTAATAATAGTTAAATTCTAGGCCTATACCAATGACGAAAATAAAAAAAAAGTTTTATCTTATATATATATATATATATATATATATATATATATATATATATATATATATACGGGAAGGATCCGGTCCGGGAGTCCGGATTTTCTTAAAATCCGGACCTTTTTTTTTTTTTGCTTTTTTTTTAAAACAACTAAAAAAAATATTTAATATTTTATGGAACTGAAATTTTTTCATAATATAATGTTTTGGGTGTGTTTTGAATACCTATACCAAAAAGTGGTGGTACAGTCTGCACAGACTGTACCACCATATTTTGGTATACGTACCCAAATCACGCCCAAAACACTTTATTATGAAAAAAATTTCAATTCCATAAATTTTTTTTTTTTAGTTGTTTCAAAAAAAAAGAAGCAAAAATAAAAATAAAAATAAAGGTCCGGATTTTATAGAGTCCGGGATCCCGGACTGGATCCGGACTCTTTCTCTCTCTCTCTCTCTCTATATATATATATATATATATATATATATATATATATACAGTCCCCTTCAGTTGAGGGATCCCTCAAATAGTGTTATTTAAGGGATAGTTCGCTCAACCGTTGGATCTATTTTAATAACTTTATGTGGCTGAGATTTTACAAATAATCCAACACATCCAATGCAACGGTTATCCAATGCAACACATAAGATGTAAAATCTCAGCCACATAAAGTTATTAAAACAGATCCAACGGTTGAGCGCACTATCCCTCAAATAACACTATTTGAGGGATCCCTCAACTGAAGGGGACAATATATATATATATATATATATATATATATATATATATATATATATATATATATATATATAGATTTTCGAAGTTTCCAAATCTTTGAAATTTATTTGTCAACCTCTTTTTGGTTGAATAACAATTTATAGAATGTAAGCTCTATTTTTAATAAAATGAGTCACGAAAAATGATATATATTATGGATGTTTAAATTGATTTTTTGATTGCCAATTATGTAAAGAAGAATTAGTGTTAACCCTTTTACATTGATGTGTAATAAGTGGGATTATCTTATAATTCTATCCAATCTTGTGTATTACTCCCTCCGTTTCTTAATATAGGTTATTTTAGATATGTGCACAAGAATTAAGGAAATGATTGAAAATCATTAACTATATTATCAATTGTCTATTGTGACACCCCCAAAATAGGTATACATCACCTATTCTGAGTCGTCAGATACATGGTACAAAATTCAAATACAACTTACTAATACAACTGTCGTGTACAATACGACAAAATATAAACTGTGAGTTTGAATACAAATATTGTCTACTAGAGAGTTACAAACTCAAAAGGAGTCCTCATTACAATTATTATCACACTATTTCACAGAATAGTGAGGACTACTAATGCTATCCTCTGGACCATCACTCCGTTTCCCGACTCGTCCCAGCTATATTCTCATTTTCTGAAGAGAACAGTGAAAGAAAGGGTGAGCTCAACTAGCCCAGTAAGAAATATTATGACTAAGATAATGCAAAATAAATTATCATTAGTCTTCAACAATGTTAAATAGACATCAAGTTTAACTGCAGCGGATCAAACAATCCATTAAAAGAG
The DNA here is from genome assembly GCA_016801055.1 of Panax notoginseng. Lineage (NCBI taxonomy): Eukaryota > Viridiplantae > Streptophyta > Magnoliopsida > Apiales > Araliaceae > Panax > Panax notoginseng. Next base: position 72,454,867 of record CM029013.1, read on the forward strand.
TCAAGTAGAGAATAAAATCTACTATCTTTTATGATTTAAAAGGTTTTTCATGACTTTTATTGCTGAGACTCAGCTTAATAAATAATCCACATCATCCCTGCACTACGGCCAAGGATATTCATTAGTATCACAACCACAAATTATCCATGCATCACAGCCAAGGATATTCATGTATTCATCAATGGTCATGATCATGCCAACAACTGTCCATCAATGTACTACGGGCCAATGAGGATTTTTACCACATCATTTGTAACATTATGGTCATGATTACACCGAATAATCCCTGGTTATAATCATACCAAGTCCATCTAGGCACTACATGCCATAGATGACTTTCAACAAAAAAATAAACAGGAGGATGATGACAATGATATAAGAATTCAATAAAACAAGTTCAAGAATTAATTAATCTAAGAACCAATAACGTCCAAATTGTCAACATGATACTGCTTTGTGGAGTAAAATTCAAGAACGCTCAGAAGAATATTTCCATGAAAAGATACTGGATGAAGCGCAAATATCAAGGATATTCCACTAATTTCATAGAGTATAAAAGTCAAAACTTTAACTGAATATAATAAAGAATGGAATAACAAAAGAAATCATCATGTATGCGATAGACCGCACAGACAGGTTATTCTAACAAGAAAATAAATAATGGAACCAGGTCATGCGTAAACGCAATGACAGAATAATAAATAATGGAACTAGGTCCGGCGTAAACGCACAGACAGGATATTCCGACAGAATAATAGATAATGGAACCAGGTCCGGCGTAAACGCACAGACAGAATATTCCGACAAAATAATAGATAATGGAACCAGGTCCGGCGTAAACGCACAGACAAGATGTTCCAACAGAATAATAAAGAATGGAATAACAGAAGAATTTTACCAAGTATAGGGTAGCCCGCGTATACAAGTTATTCTAACAAAATAATAAAGAATGGAATAACAGAAGAATTTCACCAAGTATAGGGTAGCCCGCGTATACATGTTATTCTAACAGAATAATAAAGAATGGAATAACAGAAGTTCTCTTCATGAATAAGAAAGAAAGAATACACTTTACTAGTACAACAAATAATATCCCTTACCTTAAGAAGAAGAATACTGGATATATGACTAGTGCAGTAGCAGAATACTTTTCTTCTTTCTTTCTATAACTTCTCTCTCTAGAGTTTCAGTGAATTTGTAAGAAATAATGAATGAATTAGCTTCTATTTATAGAAGAATGGACTACATAGTAACTAACTCATGAACGGTCCAGATTGCTTTACTTTAATCTGACGGTCCATATTTAAAGTAAAATCTTTTAAATAAAATATAATATATTCTATTTATAATCTAATAAAACGAATAACTTTATAAAAGATTTTACTATACAAATACTATGCAGGCACTATGCAAATACTATGCATAATATAATATATTCTAATTACTGTCTAATAAAACAGATAACTTTATAAAAGTATTCTATTTTATATAAAAAGCTTTTCTGTTTTATTACATTAATAATACCAATAAAACAAAACTGAGTGACTTATCACGTAAGCATCAATAATTAATACCGTGTGCTACTATGCAACCATGCGTATTACTGTACTTTTACTACCGAGTAGTTCAACAGTATTAATGTTAAAACTTCCGCCGTTATTTTCATAAAGTATTTTTGTCGTTTTCTCAATCCACCAATAATTTCGTTGTGGGGTCCACCAATGATTGTGTCGTCGTACGAATATTCCCTGTTAAAACGAATATTCCCCGACCAATCGAATATTATAAAGCAACTTTCGTACTTTACAAAATTTATAAATATTACCCACAATTATAACATTATATCAATTTCACTCCATAATATTCAAAAATGATATTTATAGAAAATTCATCTTTATTTATAAAAGTTGGGGTCTTACAACCTCCCCTTCTTATGAAATTTTACCCTCGAAATTAGGGTGCGTATTTGGTATATCGAAGAGGTAAGGATACCTTGACTTCATTTCAGATTCAAACTCACAGGTCATTTCCTCAACATCGTGGTTTCTCCACAAAACTTTGACTTGAGGTATAACCTTGGAGCGTAGAATATGTTCCTTCTTATCCAAAATTTGAACAGGAACCTCTTCATACGTTAAATCTTCCGCTATTTTATATTATTGTTATTTCAATAATTGTCACTGCACAGTATTTCCCATTATCAGATCAATAATTCATATTATTTGAATAATATTATTAGATAACATTATTGATAATGTCTAGAAAGTTCTGTCTAAGGAGAGGTTTGGTCATCTAATTGCGCGCCAGTAAGGAGAAATTCTTATTGGAAAGCCCCCTCTTTCCTGGGAACGGTCTGGTTGTCATAAATGTGATTTTATAATATTATTTGTGAATAATTAATTATTGATTCATATGATAAGAAAATATTTATTTTATGTGGATATAAATGAGGGATATATTTTTGTGGTTAAAAATGAAGGAGTTAATATTGAGGTTTTTATCAGTATTTTTGTCGGAATGGAGGTATTAAAAATCAGGGTTTTTGAGATATATTGCGGGGGTTATAATTTTTAATCCAACCGTTGGATCGTTGTAATTTTTGGATATGTTATACATATATAAGTTGAGTATATGTCCACAAATTTTGAACCGTTAAAAATGAACGTATGATTTATTATGAATTTTACGAGATGACTGGTTCAGAAATTATTGAATTTTCGGAGTTAATCATTTTGGTGGAAAATTCTAGAATTGGTGGGCCCCACTCTTGGTTGGTGAAGAAATGTACTGAGATTTTTATTCAAATGTGGTGGGTGGGAATAGTAGCAGGTAAAGCCATCAGGTTGCAGGTTAAGTCTGCTTCGGCGTGCTAACATTTTCCTATAAATAGAGGGCTAAGTTAGAATTAATAATCACACCAGAAATAAGTTTTCTCTCTTTCTCTCTCTAGATTATTGAGTATATTTTGTGAGTATTTAGATACTTGGTGAGTTGCTATTCATCAGTGCAAGTTTTCTTCAGTATTATGTCCGATATCCGGTCAGAAGTGCTGCTATTTTGATGTAAGGGATAGTAAGGGATAGTAAGGGATATTAAGGGATGTTATATTCTTCATAATGATGTTATTCTTTCAATATCATTATACTGAAATATTGGTATGGATTTTATTGTGGAATTTCTACCTTTTTGAGTCGGGGTTACTATTCACGTATACGGCACTATTCACGTATACGGCACTATTCATGTATATGGCACTACTTACGTATATGACATTATTTATGTATACGGTACTATGTACGAATACGAAATACTATTCATGATTTACTATTCATGAGTTACTATTCATGAGTTACTATTCATAAGTTACTATTCATGAGTTACTATTCACGACAAAATTAGTTTCTTTTTCTAATCAAATTATAGTTGAGTTATGAATATTACTCTTGAGATTAAAACTATGTATTGATTATATTGATTTTATTATCATATATAACATTTTTATAACCCTGATGTTGAAATTCTCTTTCACTGGAGTGTAAAGATGGGTAGATTATTGGTCTGATCATGACTAGGGTTCTCTTTGGCCTGTAGTGCAAAGTTGAATTGTGACTGGTATGATCATGACCATTGAATTTATAATTGAATATCTTAAGCTTAAGTGCAAAGGTGAATTAATCAACATGGTTATAATTATTGTTTATAAAAATTCTGCAATGATTATATATTTCTTTGAGATATGAATATATTTGGCCTGTAGTGCAAATATGAATTATTGATGAATATCTTTGGCCCGTAGTACAAAGATGAACTGTTGTTGAATATCTTTGGCCTGTAGTGTAAAGATGGTCTGTTGATGAATATCTTTGGCCTGTAGTGCAAAGATGAACTGTTGTTGAATATCTTTGGTCGTAGTGCAAAGATGGATTTATTAGTATGATTATGAACAAGAACTGTGATTTGGTATAACCATGATCTTTGATGTTTCAGGTAAAGACAGGTGATGAAAATATTCTTCGTCCTGGGTGCGAAGAAAAATTTAGAATCACAATTATGATTATGAGTTATTCATATGATTGTGGAAAGGAACTGTTGAGTGATGTTACAGGGATAAAACATTGTTGGTGGATTTTTAACATGGAGAAGATAATAGACTTTATAGTCTATTTGACTCTTCTAATGGATTGCTCGTTCCGCTGCAACTATGGTTGAAATTTTTATCATTTACCATATGTTCTAAATCTCTGATTTATTATTGATGAAGGCTATTGATAATTTAATTATCTTTAGTCATGGTATTCAGTTGTGCTCACCCTTTTGCTTCACAATTCCTTTCAGGTAATAAGAGTGTAACTGGGTCGAGCGGGGTAACAAGGGAATAGAACGGTGATTTTTAGCTGTGGAGTTCTCCATATGCAGTATAAAAAGGTTCATTTAGTAGTTATATTTGGTGAATCCAATAGGGTAAGGCGTACCCAACGTTGGAAGGGTGTTTTGCCACTACCATACAAGATGTCTAATGACATACAACCTCGTATCATCATAAGACAGGGATGTGCTCATCCACTTGCTGAGTATATTTACGAGCACTACCTATATAATCTTGGTGTTTGTTTGAAGTATAATTCTCAATTAGAGACAGTGGAGATAATGATATGTCAAGAGAAGACTCACCATTGGGAAGAATATGATAGTAACCTTCTCGTTTTTTTTTGGGTCTATTGGGTCAACCAAGGATAATTCTGTGGCCATATGATATCTATCATAACCTAGAAGCATGGCCTCCTATGTACGAAGGTTTCCTTGAGCACTTCCCAAAGATTTTAATTTTTAAAACAGTTTTTGACTATACCTTTATGTAGGTATCACTGTGAGGTACTGTCCACTGATAGGACATTTGTCACATTACGGTTGGAACACGAGTCACAGTTGGTATATATTTGTATCCAAACTCACATCATATGTGTTGTTGTATTTTGTACGATAATTGTTGTAATAAAGTTGTAGTTGTTTTCTGTACCATGTATTTGGCGACTCAGAATAGGTTGGTTGGAATGGACCTATTTTGGGGTTGTCACACTTTTTTTCATACAACGCCTCGAATGGAGTCATGACAATACTTGCTTGATAACTGTTGTTGTAGGAAAACTCCACCAATGGTAAGAACTTATCCCAACTTCCCTTGAAGTCAAGGACACAGAGTCTTAATAAATCTTCAAGAGTTTGAATAGTCCTCTCTGATTGTCCATCCGTCTGGGGATGATATGCTGAACTAAATCGTAAATCTGTGCCCATAGCTTTTTACAAACTAACCCAAAATCGTGACGTGAATCTTGTGTCTCGATCAGAAACTATGGATATTGGCATACCATACAGTCTTACAATCTCGTTTATGTACATACGAGTAAGACGTTCAAGTGTATAAGTTTCTCGTATTGGTAAGAAATGAGCAGACTTGGTCAATCTATCAACAATGACCCAAATTGCATCAATGCCTTGAGAAACCTTGGGAAGACCAGTAACGAAATCCATGGAAATGTGCTCCCACTTCCATTCTGGAATTTCAAGTGGTTGCAATGGACCTTTTGGTACTTGATGCTCCGCTTTGACTCGTTGACAAGTTAGACACCTTGAGATAAACAGCGTTATCTCTCTCTTCATATTGCTCAACCAAAATGTATAACGAAGATCACGATACATTTTGGTACTCCCAAGATGGATTGTAAACGGTGTGTTGTGCGCCTCCATCATGATTTTATACTTTAAATCAGGGTGGTTAGGAACACAAAGTCTGGAGTTGACTCGAAGTATTCCTTCTTCATCGATTCTTACTTCCGGCATAGCACCTTCTTGCACTTTCTTCCTCATACGCATCAGCTCCAGGTCTGTAGCTTGAGCAGCCTTAACTTTATCAATTAAAGTCGGTTCTACTCGTATATTCGCCATCATCACATGGGTCCCTGGAGTCTTTAACTCTATCTCTATCCTTTGCAAGTCACACAAAATGGGCCTTTACGTTGACAATATCGCACTCGTACTTGCATATGATCTTCTACTCAATGCATCAGCTACCACGTTCGCTTTTCCAAGATGGTATTGGATGGTATGATCATAATCTTTCAACAGTTCTAGCCAACGTCGTTGTCGCATGTTGAGTTCCTTTTGAGTGAAGAAATATTTGAGGCTTTTATGATCCGTAACGATCTCTACTTTCTCCCTATACAAGTAATGCCTTCAAATTTTAAGTGCGAAGACAACAGCTGCCAACTCTAGATCATGAGTAGGATAATTCCTCTCATATTCTTTGAGTTGTCTTGAGGCATAGGCTATGACTTTCCCATATTGCATGAGAATACATCCCAACCCTTTGCCTGAAGCATCACTGTAGATGACAAATCCCTCCGAGCCAGATGGTATTGTCAGAACAGGTGCTGAGATGAGTCTCCTCTTGAGTTCTTGAAAACTCTTCTCACATTCTTCGCTCCAACTGAACTTTGTATCTTTCCGAGTCAGCTGAGTTAATGGAGTAGCGATTCGAGAAAATCCTTCCACGAATCTCCGATAATAACCAGCTAAACTGAGAAAGCTACGTACTTCTGTCATTGATTTAGGTTGCTCCCAGTTTTGAATTGCTTCAATTTTTGTCGGGTCAACAGATATTCCATGACTTGATACTACGTGCCCAAGGAATGCTACTTCCTCAAGCCAGAACTCGTATTTCTTCAACTTGGCATAAAGCTTGTATTCACGAAGCTTTTGGAGTGTCAGCCTCAAGTGTTGCTCATGATCTTCACGATTTTTGGAATAAATAAGGATGTCATCAATAAAGACGACTACAAAGTGATCCAAATATTCTTTGAATACTTGGTTCATCAAATCCATGAAGGCAGCAGGAGCATTAGTCAATCCAAAAGACATGACTAAGAATTCATAATGCCCGTACCGAGTTCTGAAGGCAGTCTTTAGAATATCCTCAGTTCTAACCTTCAGCTGATGATATCCAGAATGAAGATAGATTTTTGAAAAGAATTGTGCTCCTTGTAACTGGTCAAACAGGTCATCAATATGTGGCAATGGGTACCTATTTTTGATGGTGACATGATTCAACTCCCGATAATCAATACAAAGTCGCATACTCCCATCTTTCTTCTTCACGAATAGAACAGGAGCACCCCAAGGAGAAGTACTAGGACGAATAAAGCCAATGTCTAACAATTCCTGCAGTTGGGTCTTTAACTCCTGAAGTTCAATAGGAGCCATTCGATATGGGGCTTTGAAAATGGGTTTTGTACCGGGTTCAAGGTCGATACAAAATTCAATTTCACGCTCTGGGGGTAGGTCAGGAAGTTCTTCAGGGAATACGTCAGGAAATTCATTAACAATAGAAATATTATTCAAAACTGAAGTATTTTTGTTTAGATCAGTGACATGAGCTAAGAAATCTTGACATTCATTTTTCAATAAACGAATAGCTTTATGGCTTGAGATGACAGTTATTGATTTTAATGGTTTGGTTGTTTGAATTCGCATAATAGGTTGATTAGGAATATGAAAGCAAACAACCTTACGAAAATAATCAATTTTTGCATGATGAGTAGTTAACCAATCAATCCCTAGAATTACATCAAATACAAGTATTTTCAATGAAATAAGATCGACAGGTAATGTGAGGGTACCGATTTGAACCAAACAAGACTTATAAACAGTGGATGTAATGAAGGTTTCTCCCAACGGAGTTTCCACAGATAAGTCAAAGTCTAATTTCTCCGGAGGCAAATTTAATCGTTGAGCGCAAATAGGAGAAATAAAAGAATGGGTAGAACCAGTATCAAATAAGGTATAGACTTCGCTAGAGTTTATGATAAGCTTACCCGTGATGACCTCGTTCGGGTTCCTTGCTTTCCGGGAGGTCACAACAAACGCTCTCCCTTGCACTAACGGTTTTGACTTTTCTGGGACGTCCTTTGGTGCCTCCATCCTAGCTGAACTTGTCTTCGGTGAATGATAAAATCGAGCTAGGTGACCTTCTCTTCCACAATTATAACATGCTTTGGACGGCATCGCTCAATTTGGACTGATGTGTTCCTCCCCTCCGCATTTGAAGCATATGATCGGTGGTCGTTCTCTTTCCTTAACCACGGGTGCTGGTGCTGACGTATTTCCATCATTGTTGAATCTCCTCTTCTTGAAATGTCCATTCTTATTATTTTGGCCATGATTACCACTGAAGTGGTTACCATTTCTGGCCTGTTGATTCCCTCCACGCTTGTTGTCACCGCTTCGATGACTGCTTTCACTGATATTATCATTTTGCCTGTTGCTCTCTTAAGGTTGCGTTGACTTGTTATCGCGCTCCACTAATTGAGCCCTATTTATAACATCTGAATACAAACACAGTTTATGAGAAATAAGATGTTGACGTATCTCCGACTTCAAACCTCTTAAAAACATCCGCGTCATTCTCTCTTCATTATCCACCAAGTGGGACGCAAACCGTGACAGCTCGGCAAACTTAGCTTCGTACTGCGACACGGTCATATTATTCTGCTCCAACTTGATGAAATCTATCTCCTTCATGTGACGAATACTTTCGGAAAAGTACTTGTCATTGAACAGTTCTTGGAACTTCTCCCAAGACATCTTCAGTGCAGCAGGTTGAGTACGCTTTACCGATTTCCACCAGTAATCTGCCTCTCCTCGCAACATAAAGGTAGTAATTTCTCCTTGGCGCATCCCAAGACATCAAATATCTTGGTGATCTGCTTTATCCACGTTTCTGCCTTAAGTGGTTTTGGTTCTTAAATAAACTCCGGTGGTCCCAGCTCCTTGAACTGTTTAGCAGTGACCGTCCGTGAGTTTTCAGTGTTTTCACCTATATTTTGGACAGGAGCCGCTCTCGCCTGCTATTGCATGAATTACATAAAGCCTCTGAACATTCCATCATTCATCATTTGGTCAGTGTTGTTGTTTGCATGAGGATTATCACCTTCCTGATGCACATTATCCTGATTATTGATATGTGGTGAATCAACGATCGCCTGTGCTCCATTGCTATTCTCAACATTCTCGGATGTCATTTTCAAATACTGCCACAAAACAAGGGTTAAATCACATATCACATATTATCTCTATACTCTGACCGACCAATTAAATAACAAGTAAACTTAGGTAGGTCATACCAGCGAAGGAATTCTCCGTCTCTCCCCTCCTAGTTCTTATCTCACATCTCAGGCAGGGATCATATTCCTAAGCTCTGATACCAACTGTGACGCCCTCAAAATAGGTATACATCACCTACTCTGAGTCGCCAGATACATGGTACACAATTCAAATACAACTTACTAATACAACTGTCGTGTACAATACGACAAAATATAAACTGTGAGTTTGAATACAAATATTGTCTACGAGAGAGTATACAAACTCAAAAGGAGTCCTCATTACAATTATTATCACACTATTTCATTGAATAGTAAAGACTACTAATGCTATCCTCTGGACCATCACTTCGTTTTCTGACTCGTTCCAGCTATATTCTCATTTCTTGAAGAGAACAGTGAAAGAAAGGGTGAGCTCAACTAGCCCAGTAAGAAATATTATGACTAAGATAATGCAAAATAAATTATCATTAGTCTTCAACAATGTTAAACTGATAAAATATAATAGACATCAAGTTTAACTGCAGCGGATCAAGCAATCCATTAAAAGAGTCAAGTAGAAAATAAAATCTACTATCTTTTATGATTTAAAAAGTTTTTCATAACTTTTATCGCTGAGACTCAGCTTAATAAATAATCCACATCATCCCTGCACTACGACTAAGGATATTCATTAGTATCACAACCACAAATTATCCATGCATCACAGCCAAGGATATTCGTGTATTCATCAATGGTCATGATCATGCCAACAACTGTCCATCAATGTAATACGGGCCAATGAGGACTTTTACCACATCATTTGTAACATTACGGTCATGATTACACTGAATAATCCCTGGTTATAATCATACCAAGTCCATCTATGCACTACATGACATAGATGACTTTCAACAAAAAAAATAAACATGAGGATGATTACAATGATATAAGAATTCAATAAAACAAGTTCAAAAATTAATTAATCCAAGAACCAATAACGTCCAAATTGTCAACATGATATTGTTTTGTGGAGTAAAATTCAAGAACGCTCAGAAGAATATTTCCATGAAAAGATACTGGATGAAGCGCAAATATCAAGGATATTCCACTAATTTTATGGAGTATAAAAGTCAAAACTTTAACCAACTGAATATAATAAAGAATGGAATAACAAAAGAAATCACCATGCATGCGATAGACCGCACATACAGGTTATTCTAACAAGAAAATAAATAATGGAACCAGGTCATGCGTAAACGCACCGACAGGATATTCCGATAGAATAATAAATAATAGAACCAGGTCCGGCGTAAACGCACAGACAGGATATTCCGACAGAATAATAGATAATGGAACCAGGTCCGGCGTAAACATACAGACAGGATATTCCGACAGAATAATAGATAATGGAACCAGGTCCGGCGTAAACGCACAGACAATATGTTCCAACAGAATAATAAAGAATGAAATAACAGAAGAATTTCACCAAGTATAGGTTAGCCCGCGTATACAGGTTATTCCAATAGAATAATAAAGAATGGAATAACAGAAGTTCTCTTCATGAATAAGAAAGAAAGAATACACTTTACGAGTACAACAAATAATATCCCTTACCTTAAGAAGAAGAATACTGGATATATGACTAGTGCAGTAGCAGAATACTTTTCTTCTTTCTCTCTATAACTTCTCTCTCTAGAGTTTCAGTGAATTCGTAAGAAATAATGAAGGAATGAGCTTCTATTTATAAAAGAATGGACTGCATAGTAACTAACTCATGAACGGTCCAAATTGATTTACTTTAATCTGACGGTCCATATTTAAAGCAAAATCTTTTAAATAAAATATAATATATTCTATTTATAATCTAATAAAACGAATAACTTTATAAAAGATTTTACTATACAAATACTATGCAGACACTATACAAATACTATGCATAATATAATATATTCTAATTATTGTCTAATAAAACAGATAACTTTATAAAAGTATTCTATTTTATATAAAAAGTTTTTCTGTTTTATTACATTAATAGTACCAATAAAACAAAAATGAGTGATTTATCAAGTAAGCATCAATAATCAATACCGTGTGATACTATGCAACCATGCGTATTACTGTACTTTTACTACCGAGTAGTTCAACAATATTAATGGTAAAACTTCCGCCGTTATTTTCATAAAGTATTTTTGTCGTTTTCTCAATCCGACAATAATTTCATTGTGGGGTCCACCAATGATTGTGTCGTCGTACGAATATTTCCTGTTAAAACGAATATTCTCCGACCAATCGAATATTATATAGCAACTTGCGTACTTTTCAAAATTTATAAATATTACCCACAACTATAGCATTATATCAATTTCACTCCATAATATTCAAAAATGATATTTATAAAAAATTCATCTTTATTTATAAAAGTTGGGGTCTTACATCTATAATACCTTTCATCTCACTTATTGGGAGAATGAGAGAAATACTTAAGAGTAGAGGAGTAGTATAGGATAATGATAAATTTGGATCAAAAAAGTGATCAATTCTCTTAGATAACTACAAACGATAAATAATTAGGAATAACAAAAAAAAGTCTAAAACGTCCTACATATATATAGGAATGGAGGGAGTAATATTTTTCACAATTGTAATTAGACAAAAACTTGTCATACTACGTAGCAGGACTCATGAGTTGTTATGTAAAATGACCAATTTTGGAGTTTATATAGAAATTCATGCACGTATTCGCATAAAAGATTGAAACCGTAGGTTGATATGATCATGCTACTTGTTTTTTTAGGTGTGCAAAAAATAAGATGTAGGTAACGTATCCTAAACTCCTGGCAAAGTACATTACGCCTATAACAACTATACACATATAAAGAAACCCCTATTATATTAATGTTGGGGATAAAACTCATGGATCATTCGTGAGTAAGGGTGTAAATGAACCGAGTCGAGTCGAATATTGAGTTGTTCAGATTTGATACACAAAATTTATCTAGTATAAAATAAGGATTGATTGAAGCTCATTTAGCTACCAAGTCGAGCATGATCCGAATCGAGCCCGAGCAATTTGAACTTTTCGAACGAATATGATCCGAGTATCAATAAACAAATGAAATTTGAGGAGGTTCGAGTAAATTATCGAACTTTAAAATTTACTCATATTTGACTCATTTATATTTTACGTCGAGTTCGAATCGAATTTTTAGTCGAGCGAGTATTGTAAGACCCCAAATTATTAATAAATAAAATTTAAATTCCCTCTATTTATTATTTTAAAATAGTAAGTGTTAAATTGATTAATGAGGTTAGTTATGGGTAAAATGCGCGAATATTTCAAATAAGCAGGTGGTTATAAAATATTCATTGTTGTCGGGAAATATTCGTTTGGTCGTGGAATATTCTTCCTGTCGGGGAATATTCGTATGACAGCGCAGTCTTTTGTGGGCCCCATAACGGAAAGCGATTGGATGAAGAAAACGACAAGTATATGTTTTTTATTAATAACGGCGTAGTTGTTACCGTTAATACTGTTGGAATACCCGGTGGTTAAAACACAGTAATACGCGTTATTACACAGTAGCACACTGTATTGCACCAATTATTGATTCTTACGTAAGAAGGCACTACTCAATAATGGTTACAGTAATTACTGTTCAGTATTTTATTTTATTGATTCAATAATTGCTGCGTTGATATTTTATATTACTGTTGTTTCAATAATTGTCACTACACAGTATTTCCCATTATCAGATCAATAATTCATATTATTTGAATAATATTATTAGATAACATTATTGGCAATGTCTAGAAAGTTCTGTCTAAGGAGAGGTTTAGTCATCTAATTGCGCGCCAGTAAGGAGAAATCCTTATTGAAAAGCCCCCTCTTTCCTGGGAACGGCCTGGTTGTCATAAATGTGATTCTGTAATATTATTTGTGAATAATTAATTATTGATTCATATGATAAGAAAATATTTATTTTTGTGGATATAAATGAGGGATATATTTTTGTGGTTAAAAATGAAGGAGTTAATGTTGAGGTTTTTATCAGTATTTTTGTCGGAATGGAGGTATTAAAAATCAGGGTTTTTGAGATATTTTGCGGGGGTTATAATTTTTAATCCGGCCGTTGGATCGTGGTAATTTTTGGATATGTTATACATATATAAGTTGAGTATATGTCCACAAATTTTGAACCGTTAAAAATGAACGTATGATTTATTATGAATTTTACGAGATGACTGGTTCAGAAATTGTTGAATTTTCGGAGTTAATCATTTTGGAAGAAAATTCTAGAATTGGTGGGCCCCACTCTTGGTTGGTGAAGAAATGTGCTGAGATTTTTATTCAAATGTGGTGGGTGAGAATAGTAGCAGGTAAAGCCATCAGGTTGCAGGTCAAACCTACTAAAATTTTCCTATAAATAGAGGGCTAAGTTAGAATTGAAAATCACACCAGAAACAAGTTTTCTCTCTTTCTCTCTCTAGATTATTGAGTGTATTTTGTGAGTATTTAGATACTTTGAGAGTTTCTATTCATCAGAGCAAGTGTCTTTCAGCTTTATACCGGTATTCCGACCAGAAGTACTGTCTTTACGAGGTAAGGGATGTTATTTTATTCAAAAATGATATTATTTCTTCAATATCATTATGCCGAAATATTGGTTAGAAATTTTTATCAAATTTGGAACTTTTCACGTCGGGGTTACTATTCATGAGTTACTATTCACGAGTTACTATTCACCGAAAAATAAAATTTTCTTCTTTTCGTCCAAAATATCTATTCTGGGTACTAGCTTTGATTGTATCCATGTTTTGATCATTCTTGAATTCTACTTCACTATGAATAATTATAAGGTATTTTTGGACATGGATAAATCGAAATACGAATCCTTAATATTTGTTATTTTGTTTCACTGGATTCGTTTTCTTTAAGATATTTTTCATCATCCCCAGTCCTAAATGATGATATTACTGAATATCTTTGGCCCGTAGTGCAAAGATGATTGATTAACTGATGAATATCTTTGGCCCGTAGTGCAAAGATTAACAGGTGTTGAGATGAACATGACCGACTGGTGATACAAATGAATATCTTTGGCCTGTAGTGCAAAGATGAATATTTGATTAAAGATGGTTATTGATTGTTGTTAGAGGGATAAAATATTGATGATAGACTTTTAAATCTTAGAAGATAGTAGAACTCATTCTCTACTTGACTCTTCTAATGGTTTGCTGTTTCCGCTGCAGTTATTGATTTAAAACTTGTTGTCTATTGTATTCTATTAGATTTTTCCCTGTTGAAGACTAACGATAATTTGTTCTGTATTATCTTAGTCATAATGTTCTTTACTGGGCTAGTTGAGCTCACCCTTTTCCTTTTTGTTCTATTTTTCTCAGGAGGCGAGAATGTAGCGAGTACTAGTCGGGGTATGGAATGATGGTTCTAGAAGTTACTTTAGTAGTCCTAACCATTTTTGTGAAATAATGTATCAATAATTGTAATGAGGACTTATTTGAGTGTGGATATTGTCTAAATGACAATATTTGTATTTAAACTCACAGTTCTTGTGTTGTAATAATAAAGATGTAGTTGTTTCTGTACCATGTATTTTGGCGACTCAGAATGGGTGTTGTATACCTATTTTGGGGGCGTCACAGTTGGTATCAGAGCTTAGGGATATGATCTCTGGCGGAGATCGGGGAATAGAACTAGGAGGGGAGAGAGGAATCCTTCGCTAGTGTGTCCTACCTAAGCTTATTTATTGGTCAGTCATAATATAGGGGTATTATGTGATTTGTTAATTTATTTAATTAACCCTTGTTTTATGGCAGTATTTGAGAATGTCTACTGAGAATGTTAACAGTGGAGTAAATGAGACCGTGGAGACACCGGTGCTTACCAACGAGGAGAACGTGCAACAGGCTGGCAATGTTCCTCCTGTGAACAACACCAATGAGCAGATGATGAATGATGGAATGTTTAGAAGTTTTTTGCAATTCATGCAAAACCAGACAAGGGAGACTCGTGTTCCAAAATACAGGAGGAAATGATAGCAATTCACGGTTTGTCACAGCCAAACAGTTCAAAGAATTGGGACCACCAGAATTTAAGGGAAAGCCGGATCCGATCATGGCAGAAACGTGGGTCAAGCAAATTACCAAGATATTCGATGTCTTGGGATGCACGGAGGAACAGAAGGTTCCATTCGCCACCTTTATTGTAAGACCCCAACTTATTAATGAATAAAATCAAATTTTCTTTAAATATTATTGTGAATAATAAGGGGCTAATTTGATATAATACTTTGGTTATGGGTGAAATGTGTAAATTTTATAAAATAAGCAAGTGGTTATAAAATATTCATTTTGTCGGGGAATATTCGTTTGGTCGTGGAATATTCTTGCTGTCGGGGAATATTCGTACGACGGCGCAGCCTTGTGTGGGCCCCTCGTACGACGGCGCAGCCTTGTGTGGGCCCCATAACGGAAAACGATTGGATAAAGAAGATGACAAGTATAAGTTGTTTATAAATAACGGCGTAGTTGTTACCGTTAATATTGTTGGAATACCCGGTGGTTAAAATACAGTAGCACACGGTATTGCACCAATTATTGATTCTTACGTAAGAAGGCACTACTCAATAATTGTTACAGTAGTTATTGTTCAATATTTTATTTTATTGATTCAATAATTGTTGCGTTGATATTTTATATTATTATTGTTTCAATAATTGTTGCTGCACAGTATTTTCCATTATCAGATCAATAATTCATATTATTTGAATAATATTATTAGATAACATTATTGACAATGTCTAGAAAGTTCTGTCTAAGGAGAGGTTTGGTCATCTAATTGCGCGCCAGTAAGGAGAAATCCTTATTGGAAAGCCCCCTCTTTCCTGGGAACGGCCTGGTTGTCATAAATGTGATTCTGTAATATTATTTGTGAATAATTAATTATTGATTCATATGATAAGAAAATATTTATTTTATATGGATATAAATGAGGGATATATTTTTGTGGTTAAAAATGAAGGAGTTAATGTTGAGATTTTTATCCGTATTTTTGTCGGAATAGAGGTATTAAAAATCAGGGTTTTTGAGATATTTTGCGGGGGTTATAATTTTTAATCCGACCGTTGGATCGTGGTAATTTTTGGATATGTTATACATATATAAGTTGAGTATATGCCCACAAATTTTGAACCGTTAAAAATGAACGTATGATTTATTATGAATTTTACAAGATGACTGGTTCAGAAATTGTTGAATTTTCGGAGTTTATCATTTTGATAGAAAATTCTAGAATTGGTGGGCCCCACTTGTGGTTGGTGAAGAAATGTGCTGAATTATATTTCAAATGTGGTGGGTGGGAATAGTAGCAGGTAAAGCCATCAGGTTGCAGGTCAAACCTACTAAAATTTTCCTATAAATAGAGGGCTAAGTTAGAATTGAAAATCACACCAGAAACAAGTTTTCTCTCTTTCTCTCTCTAGATTATTGAGTGTATTTTGTGAGTATTTAGATACTTTGAGAGTTTCTATTCATCAGAGCAAGTTTCTTTCAGCCTTATACCGGTATTCCGACCAGAAGTACTGATATCTTGAGGTAAGGGATATTATTTTCTTCTTAAATGATATTATTTTCTTCAATATCATTATGCTGAAATATTGATATGAGTTTTTATCAAATTTGAAACTTTTTGTGTCGGGGTTACTATTCATGTATACGGCACTATTCACGTATACGGCACTATTCACGAATACGGCACTATTCACCGAAAAATAAAATTTTTTCTTTTTGTCCAAGATGTCTATTATGGTTACTATCTTTGATTGTATCCATGTTTTGATCTTTATTTTTGAATTCTACTTCACAATTGATTATTATGAAGTATTATTGATCTTGGATAAACTGTTATACGAATCCCTACTATTTGTCCTTCTGTCTCATTGGATTCGTTCTCTTTAAGATATTTTTCATCATCCTCAGTCCTAAATGATGATATTAATGAATATCTTTGGCCTGTAGTGCAAAGATGTATGATTACTTGATGAATATCTTTGGCCTGTAGTGCAAAGATGAACAGGTGTTGAGATGAACATGAATGACAGGTGATACAAATGAATATCTTTGGCCTGTAGTGCAAAGATGAATATTTGGATAAAGATGATTATTAATTGATGTTACAGGGATAAAATATTGATGATGGACTTTTAAATCTTAGAAGATAGTAGAATTCTTTCTCTACTTGACTCTTCTAATGGTTTGATGTTTCCGCTGCAGTTGTTGATCTAAAACTTGTTGTCGATTATATTCTATCAGATTTTTCCCTGTTGAAGACTAACGATAATTTGTTTGTATATTATCTTAGTCATAATATTCTTTACTGGGCTAGTTGAGCTCACCCTTTTCTTTTTTGTTCCATTTTTCTTCTCAGGAGGTGAGAACATAGCAGGATCTAGTCGGGGTATGGAGTGATGGTTCTAGAAAGATGTTTTAGCAGTCCTCACTATTTCTGTAAAATAGTGTTTGAATAATTGTAATGAGTACTTATTTGAGTGTGGATATTGTCTAGAAGACAATATTTGTATTTAAACTCACAGTATGTGTTGTCGTATTTTGCACGACAATTGTATTATTGAAGTTGTAGTTTGTTTTCTGTACCATGTATTTGGCGACTCAGAATGGGTGTTGTATACCTATTTTGGGGGCGTCACAGTTGGTATCAGAGCTTAGGGATATGATCCCTGGCTGAGATGTGAGACAAGAACTAGGAGGGGAGAGACGGGGAATTCCTTCACTAGTATGACTTGACTAAGTTTATTTGGTGTTTATTTGGTCGGTCAGAGTATAGGGATAATATATGACATGACTATTAACCCTTGTTTTATGGCATTATTTAAGAATGGCAGCTGAGAACGTTAATAATGGAGTAAATCAGACCGTGGAGACACCTTTGATCACCACGCAGGGGAACGTGCAACAGGAAGGCAATATTCCTCCTGTAAACAACGTTACCGAGCAAACGATGAATGATGGAATGTTTAGGAGCTTTTTGCAGTTCATGCAAAATCAGACGAGGGAGACTCGTGTGCAGAATACGGGTGGAAATGATAACGCGCGGTTTGTCACAACTAAGCAGTTCAAAGAATTGGGACCACCAGAATTTAAGGGAAAGCCGGATCCGATCATGGCGGAAACGTGGGTCAAGCAAATTACCAAGATATTCGATGTCTTGGGATGCACGGAGGAACAAAAGGTTCTATTCGCCACCTTTATGTTCCGCGGTGAGGCAGACTACTGGTGGGAGTCTGTGAAGCGTACCCAGCCTGACGCACTCAACATGTCCTGGGAAACATTTCAAAAACTGTTCAATGACAAGTACTTTCCTGAAAGTATTCGTCATATGAAGGAGGTAGAGTTTATCAGACTGGAACAAAATAACATGACGGTGTCCCAGTACGAGGCGAAGTTTGCAGAGTTATCCAGGTTTGCACCTCATTTGGTCGAAAATGAGGAACGAATGACAAGGATGTTTCTGAGAGGTCTAAAACCCGAGATTCGACAATATCTTATCTCTCATAAATTTTCTTTATATTCAGATGTTGTAAATAGGGCTCAATTATTAGAGCGAGATAATGAGTATGTGCAACCGAGGGACCACAACCAGGGTCATACTGGTGGTGGCAGTCATCGAAGCAATGAAAATCAGCAGGGAGGAAAAGATTCGGACAAAAGCGGTAACCACTCTGGTGGTAATCGTGGTCGTTATAATAGAAGGAGCGAGTCGGGAGGAGATTTCAAGAAGAGAAGGTACAACAATGATAATGTGAAGACGTCAGCACAAACATCAACTGTTTCTAGGGGAGGAGAACGACCACCGGTCGTATGTTACAAATGTGGGAAAGAGGGACATATCAGCCCAAACTGCCCACAACAATCCAAGGTATGTTATAACTGTGGAAAGGAGGGTCATATAGCTCGAGAGTGTTCTGTAGCAAAACCAAGTTCAGCGGGGATGGTGACTCCAAAAGCTGTCCCGGATAAGTCGAGATCAGCGGTTCCTGGAAGGGCGTTTGTCGTTAGTGGCCAAAACGCGAGAAACCCGAACGAGGTGATCACGGGTAAGCTAATCTTGAATTCTTGCGAAGTTTATACTTTACTAGATACCGGTTCTACCCATTCTTTTATCTCTCCTGCTTGTGCTCAACGTTTAAACTTGACTCCGGAGAAATTGGACTTTAACTTATCTGTTGAAACTCCTTTGGGTGAAACCTTCGTTACATCTACAGTTTATAAATCTTGCATGATCCAAGTTGGCACTATCACATTACCTGTTGATCTTATCTCTTTAAAGATACTTGCTTTTGATGTGATTTTAGGAATTGATTGGTTAACCACTCATCATGCTAAAATTGATTATTTTCGTAAGGTTGTTAGTTTTCATATTCCTAACCAACCTGTCATACGAATTCAAACTACTAAACCACTAAAATCAGTCACTGTCATATCAAGCCACAAAGCTATTCGTTTATTGAAAAACGGATGTCAAGCTTTCTTAGCCCATGTAATGGATTTGAACAAAGACAAGTCAGATTTGAATAATATTTCTATTGTTAGAGAATTTCCCGATGTATTTCCTAAAGAACTTCCTGGTCTACCCCCAGAACGTGAAGTTGAATTCTTTATTGACCTTGAACCCGGTACAAAGCCCATTTCTAAAACTCCATATCGAATGGCTCCTATTGAACTTCAGGAGTTAAAAGTCCAACTACAGGAGTTGTTGGACATCGGTTTTATTCGTCCTAGTACGTCTCCTTGGGGTGCTCCTGTTTTATTCGTAAAGAAGAAAGACGGGAGTATGCGACTTTGTATCGACTATCGAGAATTGAATCATGTCACTATCAAGAATAGGTATCCGCTACCTCGCATTGATGACCTGTTCGACCAGTTACAAGGAACACAATTCTTTTCAAAGATCGACCTTCGTTCTGGATATCATCAGCTGAAGATTAAAACTGAGGATATTCCAAAGACTGCCTTCAGAACTCGGTACGGGCATTATGAATTCTTAGTAATGTCTTTTGGACTGACTAATGCTCCTGCTGCCTTCAGGGATATGATGAACCGTGTATTCAAAGAATATTTGGATCAGTTCGTTGTTGTCTTTATTGATGACATCCTCATCTATTCCAAAAGCCGTGAAGATCATGAGCGCCATTTGAAGCTGGTACTGGAAAGGCTTCGTGAAAACAAGCTATATGCCAAACTGAAGAAATGCGAGTTCTGGCTTAAGGAAGTAGCATTCCTTGGGCACGTGGTGTCAAAACATGGAGTATCTGTCGACCCGGCGAAGATTGAAGCCATACAAAGTTGGGAGCAACCGAAGTCGGTAACCGAAGTACGTAGCTTTCTAGGCTTAGCTGGTTATTATCGGAGATTTGTGGAAGGATTTTCTCGAATCGCTACTCCGTTAACTCAGCTGACTCGGAAAGATACAAAATTCGTATGGAGTGAGGAATGCGAGAAGAGTTTCCAAGAACTCAAGAGGAGACTCATTTCGGCACCTGTTCTGACAATACCATCTGGCTCGGATGGATTTGTTATCTACAGCGATGCTTCAGGCAAAGGGTTAGGATGTGTTCTCATGCAACATGGGAAAGTCATAGCCTATGCCTCACGACAACTCAAAGAATATGAGAGGAATTATCCTACTCATGATTTGGAGTTGGCAGCAGTCATTTTTCCGTTGAAGATCTGGAGACACTACCTGTATGGGGAGAAAGTGGAGATCTATACAGATCATAAAAGCCTCAAATATTTCTTCACCCAAAAGGAACTCAACATGCGGCAGCGACGTTGGCTCGAGCTGTTGAAAGATTACGATCATACCATCCAATATCATCCTGGAAAAGCAAACGTAGTAGCTGACGCATTGAGTAGAAGATCATATGCGGGTACGAGTGCAATATTGTTAACACAAAGGCCCATTTTGTATGACTTACAAAGGATGGAGATAGAGATGAAGGCTCCAAGTACCCACATGATGATATCAAATATACGAGTAAAACCGACTTTAATCGATAAAGTTAAAGCTGCTCAAGCTACGGACATGGAGCTGATGCGCATGAAGAAGAAAGTGCAAGAAGGTGCTATTCCAGAAGCAAGAATCGATGAAGAAGGAATACTTCGAGTCAACTCCAGACTTTGTGTTCCTAACGATTTTGACTTGAAGCATAGAATAATGATGGAGGCACACAACACACCGTTTGCAATCCATCCTGGGAGTACCAAAATGTATCACGATCTTCGACATACATTTTGGTGGAGCAATATGAAAAGAGAGATCGCGGAGTTTATCTCGAGGTGTTTAACTTGTCAACGTGTAAAGGCAGAGCATCAAGTACCAAAGGGTTCATTGCAACCACTTGAGATTCTGAAATGGAAGTGGGAACACATTACTATGGATTTTGTTACGGGTCTTCCCAAGGTTTCTCAAGGCATAGATGCGATTTGGGTTATTGTTGATAGATTAACCAAGTCTGCTCATTTCTTACCGATACGTGAGACTTATTGTGACGCCCCCAAAATAGGTATACAACACCCATTCTGAGTCGCCAAATACATGGTACAGAAAGCAAACTATAACTTCAATAATACAAATGTCGTGCAAAATACGACAACACATACTGTGAGTTTAAATACAAATATTGTCTTCTAGACAATATCCACACTCAAATAAATCCTCATTACAATTATTCAAACACTATTTTACAGAAATAGTGAGGACTGCTAATACATCTTTCTAGAACCATTACTCCATACCCCGACTAGATCCTGCTATGTTCTCACCTCCTGAGAAGAAAAATGGAACAAAAAGGAAAAGGGTGAGCTCAACTAGCCCAGTAAAGAATATTATGACTAAGATAATATACAACAAATTATCGTTAGTCTTCAACAGGGAAAAATCTGATAAAATATAATCGACAACAAGTTTTAGATCAACA
The DNA here is from genome assembly GCA_016801055.1 of Panax notoginseng. Classification (NCBI taxonomy): domain Eukaryota; kingdom Viridiplantae; phylum Streptophyta; class Magnoliopsida; order Apiales; family Araliaceae; genus Panax; species Panax notoginseng. The sequence goes on from CM029013.1 coordinate 72,477,017, forward strand.
ACTGCAGCGGAAACAACAAACCATTAGAAGAGTCAAGTAGAGAAAGAATTCTACTATCTTCTAAGATTTAAAAGTCCATCATCAATATTTTATCCCTGTAACATCAATTAATAATCATCTTTAACCAAAAATTCATCTTTGCACTACAGGCCAAAGATATTCATTTGTATCACCTGTCAGTCATGTTCATCTCAACACCTGTTCATCTTTGCACTACAGGCCAAAGATATTCATCAAGTAATCATACATCTTTGCACTACAGGCCAAAGATATTCATCAAGTAATCATACATCTTTGCACTACAGGCCAAAGATATTCATCAAGTAATCATACATCTTTGCACTACAGGCCAAAGATATTCATTAATATCATCATTTAGGACTGAGGATGATGAAAAATATCTTAAAGAGAACGAATCCAATGAGACAGAAGGACAAATAGTAGGGATCCGTATAACAGTTTATCCAAGATCAATAATACTTCATAATAATCAATTGTGAAGCAGAATTCAAAAATAAAGATCAAAATATGGATACAATCAAAGATAGTAACCATAATAGACATCTTGGACAAAAAGGGAAAATTTTATTTTTCGGTGAATAGTGCCGTATTCGTGAATAGTACCGTATACGTGAATAGTGCCGTATACGTAAATAGTAACCCCAACACAAAAAGTTCCAAATTTGATAAAAACTCATATCAATATTTCAGCATAATGATATTGAAGAAAATAATATCATTAAGAAGAAAATAATATCCCTTACCTCAAAATATCAGTACTTCTGGTCGGAATACCGGTATAAGGCTGAAAGAAACTTGCTCTGATGAATAGAAACTCTCAAAGTATCTAAATACTCACAAAATACACTCAATAATCTAGAGAGAGAAAGAGAGAAAACTTGTTTCTGGTGTGATTTTCAATTCTAACTTAGCCCTCTATTTATAGGAAAATTTTGGTAGGTTTGACCTGCAACCTGATGGCTTTACCTGCTACTATTCCCACCTACCACATTTGAAATATAATTCAGCACATTTCTTCACCAACCACAAGTGGGGCCCACCAATTCTAGAATTTTCCATCAAAATGATAAACTCCGAAAATTCAACAATTTCTGAACCAGTCATCTTGTAAAATTCATAATAAATCATACGTTCATTTTTAACGGTTCAAAATTTGTGGACATATACTCAACTTATATATGTATAACATATCCAAAAATTACCACGATCCAACGGTCGGATTAAAAATTATAATCCCCGCAAAATATCTCAAAAACCCTGATTTTTAATACCTCCATTCCGACAAAAATATGGATAAAAACCTCAACATTAACTCCTTCATTTTTAACCACAAAAATATATCCCTCATTTATATCCACATAAAATAAATATTTCCTTATCATATGAATCAATAATTAATTATTCACAAATAATATTACAGAATCACATTTATGACAACCAGGCCGTTCCCAGGAAAGAGGGGGCTTTCCAATAAGGATTTCTCCTTACTGGCGCGCAATTAGATGACCAAACCTCTCCTTAGACAGAACTTTCTAGACATTGCCAATAATGTTATCTAATAATATTATTCAAATAATATGAATTATTGATCTGATAAATGAAAATACTGTGCAGCAACAATTATTGAAACAACAATAATATAAAATATCAACGCAGCAATTATTGAATCAATAAAATAAAATATTGAATAATAACTACTGTAACAATTATTGAGTAGTGCCTTCTTACGTAAGAATCAATAATTGGTGCAATACCGTGTGCTACTGTATTTTAACCACCGGGTATTCCAACAGTATTAACGGTAACAACTACGCCGTTATTTATAAACAACTTATACTTGTCGTTTTCTTCATCCAATCGCTTTCCGTTATGGGGCCCACACAAGGCTGCATCGTCGTACGAATATTCCCCGACAGCAAGAATATTCCACGACCAACAGAATATTCACCGACCAAAAATAAATATTTTATAACCACTTGCTTATTTTGCAAAATTTGCACATTTCACCCATAACCAAAGTATTATATCAAATTAACCCCTTATTATTCACAATAATATTTAGAGAAAATTTGATTTTATTCATTAATAAGTTGGGGTCTTACAACCTCCCCTCCTTATGAAATTTCGTCCTCGAAATTGACGTACGTACCTGATGTTTCAAAAAGGTGAGGATACCTCGCTTTCATTTCTGATTCCAACTCCCAGGTCATTTCTTCAATAGCATGGTTTCTCCACAAAACCTTAACTTGTGGTATAACCTTCGTGCGTAGGACATGCTCTTTCCTATCCAAGATCTTAACAGGTACCTCCTCGTACGTTAAATCTTCAGCTATCTCGTCTGGTTCTAACTCAATAATGTGGTTCGGGTCTTTAACATATTTACGAAGCATAGATATGTGAAAAACATTATGAACACGAGACATGCTTGGAGGTAATGCGAGTCTATATGCCACATTTCCTATTCGCTCAAGAATCTCAAATGGACCAACAAATCTTGGATTGAGCTTTCCTCTCTTCCCAAATCTTGTAACTCCCTTCCATGGTGCAACACGTAACAATACATGATCCCCAATATTAAATTCCACGTCCTTCCGATGAAGATCCGCATAACTCTTTTGTCGATCCTGTGCCGTTTGTATACGTTGTCGAATCGTTTGGATCTTCTCTGTAGTAATGCGTACCAACTCTGGTCCCAACAATGTTGCTTCACCCACCTCGTCCCAGCATACTGGAGAACGACATTTTCTTCCATACAACGCCTCAAATGGAGCCATACCTATGCTCGCCTGATAACTGTTGTTGTAGGAGAATTCCACCAATGGTAGGTACTTATCCCAACTCCCTTTGAGATCTAAGACACAAAGTCTTAATAGATCTTCAAGAGTTTGAATAGTCCTCTCTGATTGTCCGTCCGTTTGAGGATGGTATGCTGAACTGAATCGTAAATCCGTGCCCATAGCTTTCTGCAAGCTAACCCAAAATCGTGAAGTGAATCTTGGGTCACGATCCGAAACTATGGATACTGGCATGCCATGCAATCTCACAATCTCGTTCACGTACATACTAGCAAGACGTTCAAGGGAATAAGTCTCACGTATCGGCAAGAAATGAGCGGACTTGGTTAATCTATCAACAATAACCCAAATCGCATCTATGCCTTGAGAAACCTTGGGAAGACCTGTAACAAAATCCATAGTAATGTGTTCCCACTTCCATTTCGGGATCTCAAGTGGTTGCAATGGACCCTTTGGCACTTGATGCTCCGCCTTTACACGTTGACAAGTTAAACACCTCGAGATAAACTCCGCGATCTCTCTTTTCATATTGCTCCACCAAAATGTATGTCGAAGATCGTGATACATTTTGGTACTCCCAGGATGGATTGCAAACGGTGTGTTGTGTGCCTCCATCATTATTCTATGCTTCAAGTCAAAATCGTTAGGAACACAAAGTCTGGAGTTGACTCGAAGTATTCCTTCTTCATCGATTCTTGCTTCTGGAATAGCACCTTCTTGCACTTTCTTCTTCATACGCATCAGCTCTATATCCGTAGCTTGAGCAGCTTTAACTTTATCGATTAAAGTCGGTTCTACTCGTATATTTGATATCATCATGTGGGTACTTGGAGCCTTCATCTCTATCTCCATCCTTTGCAAGTCATACAAAATGGGTCTTTGTGTTAACAACATTGCACTCGTACCCGCGTATAATCTTCTACTCAATGCGTCAGCTACTACGTTCGCTTTTCCAGGATGATATTGGATGGTATGATCGTAATCTTTCAACAGCTCAAGCCAACGTCGTTGCCGCATGTTGAGTTCCTTTTGGGTGAAGAAATATTTGAGGCTTTTATGATCTGTATAGATCTCCACTTTCTCCCCATACAGGTAGTGTCTCCAGATTTTCAACGCAAAAACGACTGCTGCCAACTCCAAATCATGAGTAGGATAATTCCTCTCATATTCTTTGAGTTGTCGTGAGGCATAGGCTATGACTTTCCCATGTTGCATGAGAACACATCCTAACCCTTTGCCTGAAGCATCGCTGTAGATAACAAATCCATCCGAACCAGATGGTATTGTCAGAACAGGTGCCAAAATGAGTCTCCTCTTGAGTTCTTGAAAACTCTTCTCACATTCCTCACTCCATAAGAATTGTATATCTTTTCGAGTCAGTTGAGTTAACGGAGTAGCGATTCGAGAAAATCCTTCCACAAATCTCCGATAATAACCAGCTAAGCCTAGAAAGCTACGTACTTCGATTACCTACTTAGATTGCTCTCAACTGTGACTCATATCCCAACCTTCGATAGCACGTCACAATGACACCTATCAGTTTACTACCGCACGAATATGGCGTCCCCTACGGAGAGTCTGGATTCAGTGCATTCCATAAAGGAAGTCACCAGATAAAGGCTCGGTTATCAACTTCTATAGTTAGGTTTTTAACTCCCGAAGTTCAATAGGAGTCATTCGATATAAGATTTTAGAAATGAGTTTTGTATCGGGTTGAAGATCAATACAAAAATTCAATATCACGCTCTGGGTTAAGCCAGGAAATTCTTCAGGAAATACGTCAAAATTTTACTAACAATAGAAATATCATTCACATCTAACGTATTTTTGTTCAAGTTCATAACATAGCTAAGAAAGCTTGACATCCGTTTTTCAATAAACGAATGACTTTACGGCTTGATATGAAAGAGTTTGACTTCAATGGTTTGGTTGCTTGAATTTGAATAACAGGTTGCTTAGGAATATGAAAACTAACAACCTTACAAAAGCAATCAATTTGGCATGATGAGTAGTTAACCAATCGATTCCTAAAATCACATCAAAAGCAAGTATCTTTAAAGAGATAAGGTCAACAGGTAATGTGATGGTGCCAACTTGGATCAAACAAGATTTATAAATAGTGGGTGTGATGAAAGTTTCTCCTAACGGAGTTTCCACAGATAGGTCAAAGTTTAACTTCTCCGGAATCAAGTTTAAACGTTGAGCACAAGCAGGAGAGATAAAAGAATGGGTAGAACCGGTATCTAATAAGGTATAAACTTTGCAAAAATTTATAATTAACTAACCCGTGCTAATTTCGTTCGGGTTCCTCGCATTCTGACCAGTCACGAAAAATGCTCTTCCAGGAACCGTTGACTTTGACTTATCCGGGACAACTTTTGGAGTCACCATCCCCGCTGAACTTGGTTTTACTACAGAACACTCTCGAGCTATATGACCCTCCTTTCCACAGTTATAACATACCTTGAACTGCTGTGGGCAGTTTGGACTTATATGTCCCTCCTCTCCGCATCTGTAACATCTAACTGGCGGTCGTTCTCCTCCCCTAGAATTTGTTCCTGGTGCTGGTGCTGCTATCGACGTCTTCCTGTCATCGTTAAATCTTCTCTTCTTGAAATTTTCACTTGACTCACCTCTCCTATTATCATGGCCACGGTGACCACCCGAGTGGTTACCGCTTTTGTCCGAATGCTTTCCTTCCCTCTGGTTGTCATTGCTTCGATGACTGCCGCCACCGGTATGACCCTGGTTGTGGTCCCTCGGTTGAACATACTCATTATCTCGCTCTAATAATTGAGCCCTGTTTACAACATCTGAATATAAAGAAAATTTATGAGAGATAAGATATTGTCGAATCTCGGGTTTTAGACCTCTCAGAAACATCCTTGTCATTCGTTCCTCATTTTCGACCAAATGAGATGCAAACCTGGATAACTCTGCAAACTTCGCCTCGTACTGGGACACCGTCATGTTATTTTGTTCCAGTCTGATAAACTCCACCTCCTTCATATGACGAATACTTTCTGGAAAGTACTTGTCATTGAACAGTTTTTGAAATGTTTCCCAGGACATGTTGAGTGCGTCAGGCTGGGTACGCTTCACAGACTCCCACCAGTAGTCTGCCTCACCGCGGAACATAAAAGTGGCGAATGGAACCTTCTGTTCCTCCGTGCATCCCAAGACATCGAATATCTTGGTAATTTGCTTGACCCACGTTTCCGCCATGATCGGATCCGGCTTTCCCTTAAATTCTGGTGGTCCCAATTCTTTGAACTGCTTAGCTGTGACAAACCGCGCGTTGTTATCATTTCCACCCGTATTCTGCACACGAGTCTCCCTCGTCTGATTTTGCATGAACTGCAAAAAGCTCCTAAACATTCCATCATTCATCGTTTGCTCGGTAACGTTGTTTACAGGAGGAATATTGCCTTCCTGTTGCACGTTCCCCTGGGTAGTGATCAAAGGTGTCTCCACGGTCTGATTTACTCCATTATTAACGTTCTCAGCTGCCATTCTTAAATACTGCCATAAAACAAGGGTTAATAGTCATGTCATATATTATCCCTATACTCTGACCGACCAAATAAACACCAAATAAACTTTGTCAGGTCATACTAGCGAAGGAATTCCCCGTCTCTCCCCTCCTAGTTCTTGTCTCACATCTCAGCCAGGGATCATATCCCTAAGCTCTGATACCAACTGTGACGCCCCCAAAATAGGTATACAACACCCATTCTGAGTCGCCAAATACATGGTACAGAAAGCAAACTATAACTTCAATAATACAAATGTCGTGCAAAATACGACAACACATACTGTGAGTTTAAATACAAATATTGTCTTCTAGACAATATCCACACTCAAATAAATCCTCATTACAATTATTCAAACACTATTTTATAGAAATAGTGAGTACTGCTAATACATCTTTCTAGAACCATTACTCCATACCCCGACTAGATCCTGCTATGTTCTCACCTCCTGAGAAGAAAAATGGAACAAAAAGGAAAAGGGTGAGCTCAACTAGCCCAGTAAAGAATATTATGACTAAGATAATATACAACAAATTATCGTTAGTCTTCAACAGGGAAAAATCTGATAAAATATAATCGACAACAAGTTTTAGATCAACAACTGCAGCGGAAACAACAAACCATTAGAAGAGTCAAGTAGAGAAAGAATTCTACTATCTTCTAAGATTTAAAAGTCCATCATCAATATTTTATCCCTGTAACATCAATTAATAATCATCTTTAACCAAAAATTCATCTTTGCACTACAGGCCAAAGATATTCATTTGTATCACCTGTCAGTCATGTTCATCTCAACACCTGTTCATCTTTGCACTACAGGCCAAAGATATTCATCAAGTAATCATACATCTTTGCACTACAGGCCAAAGATATTCATCAAGTAATCATACATCTTTGCACTACAGGCCAAAGATATTCATCAAGTAATCATACATCTTTGCACTACAGGCCAAAGATATTCATTAATATCATCATTTAGGACTGAGGATGATGAAAAATATCTTAAAGAGAACGAATCCAATGAGACAGAAGGACAAATAGTAGGGATCCGTATAACAGTTTATCCAAGATCAATAATACTTCATAATAATCAATTGTGAAGCAGAATTCAAAAATAAAGATCAAAACATGGATACAATCAAAGATAGTAACCATAATAGACATCTTGGACAAAAAGGAAAAATTTTATTTTTCGATGAATAGTGCCGTATTCGTGAATAGTACCGTATACGTGAATAGTGCCGTATACGTAAATAGTAACCCCGACACAAAAAGTTCCAAATTTGATAAAAACTCATATCAATATTTCAGCATAATGATATTGAAAAAAATAATATCATTAAGAAGAAAATAATATCCCTTACCTCAAAATATCAGTACTTCTGGTCGGAATACCGGTATAAGGCTGAAAGAAACTTGCTCTGATGAATAGAAACTCTCAAAGTATCTAAATACTCACAAAATACACTCAATAATCTAGAGAGAGAAAGAGAGAAAACTTGTTTCTGGTGTGATTTTCAATTCTAACTTAGCCCTCTATTTATAGGAAAATTTTGGTAGGTTTGACCTGCAACCTGATGGCTTTACCTGCTACTATTCCCACCTACCACATTTGAAATATAATTCAGCACATTTCTTCACCAACCACAAGTGGGGCCCACCAATTCTAGAATTTTCCATCAAAATGATAAACTCCGAAAATTCAACAATTTCTGAACCAGTCATCTTGTAAAATTCATAATAAATCATACGTTCATTTTTAACGGTTCAAAATTTGTGGACATATACTCAACTTATATATGTATAACATATCCAAAAATTACCACGATCCAACGGTCGGATTAAAAATTATAATCCCCGCAAAATATCTCAAAAACCCTGATTTTTAATACCTCCATTCCGACAAAAATATGGATAAAAACCTCAACATTAACTCCTTCATTTTTAACCACAAAAATATATCCCTCATTTATATCCACATAAAATAAATATTTCCTTATCATATGAATCAATAATTAATTATTCACAAATAATATTACAGAATCACATTTATGACAACCAGGTCGTTCCCAGGAAAGAGGGGGCTTTCCAATAAGGATTTCTCCTTACTGGCGCGCAATTAGATGACCAAACCTCTCCTTAGACAGAACTTTCTAGACATTGCCAATAATGTTATCTAATAATATTATTCAAATAATATGAATTATTGATCTGATAAATGAAAATACTGTGCAGCAACAATTATTGAAACAACAATAATATAAAATATCAACGCAGCAATTATTGAATCAATAAAATAAAATATTGAATAATAACTACTGTAACAATTATTGAGTAGTGCCTTCTTACGTAAGAATCAATAATTGGTACAATACTGTGTGCTACTGTATTTTAACCACCGGGTATTCCAACAGTATTAACGGTAACAACTACGCCGTTATTTATAAACAACTTATACTTGTCGTTTTCTTCATCCAATCGCTTTCCGTTATGGGGCCCACACAAGGCTGCATCGTCGTACGAATATTCCCCGACAGCAAGAATGTGAAACCCCAGATTTTATGAATAAATATTTAATTTTTCTCGAAATAATTTTTTTATATTAATGTGTGGATTTGATATAATAGTTATGGGTAGTATTTATAAATTTTGCAAAGTATGCAAGTTATCATATTATATTCGATTGGTCGGAGAATATTCTTTTTGTCGGAGAATATCCGTACGACGGTACAATTATTGGTGGACCCCACAACGGAATTATTGTCGGATTGAGAAAACGACAAAAATACTTTATGAAAATAACGGCGGAAGTTTTACCGTTGATACTGTTGAACTACTCGGTAGTAAAAGTACAGTAATACGTGTGGTTGCATAGTAGCACACAGTATTAATTATTAATGCTTATGTGAGAAGTCACTCAGTTTGATTCCATTATTGTCAGTTAATAATATGAATTATTTAGCGATAATGACGTTTTGTTTTATTCGTATTATTAACGTAATAAAACAGAAACATCTTTTTATATAAAACAGAATACTTTATTAAAGTTATTCTATAAATAGAATATATTATATTTTATTTAAAAGATTTTTCTTTAAATATGGACCATCAGATTAAAGTAATCAATCTGGACCGTTCATGGATTAGTTACTATGCATTCCATTTTCCTATAAATAGAAGCTCATTCCTTCATTATTTCTTACGAATTCACTGAACTCTAGAGAGAGAAACTATAGAGAGAAACTATAGAGAGAGAGAAGAAGAGTATTCTGCTACTTAACTACTTCCTTACTTCAGCTCTTCTTTAAAACGGTAGGGAATATTATTTCTTTTATATTCATGAAGAGAACTTCTGTTATTCCATTCGTTATTATTCTGTTGGAATAACCAGTATACGCGGTCTACCCTATACTTGGTGACATTCTTCTATTATTCTGTTGGAACATCCTGTCTGTGTGTTTTACACCGGACCTGGTTCCGTTTTTATTATTATTCTGTTGGAACATCCTGTCTGTGTGTTTTACACCGGACCTGGTTCCATTATTTATTATTCTGTTGGAACATCCTGTCTGTGTGTTTTACACCGGACCTGGTTCCGTTTTTATTATTATTCTGTTGGAACATCCTGTCTGTGTGTTTTACACCGGACCTGGTTCCATTATTTATTATTCTGTCGGAATATCCTGTCTGTGCGTTTACGCCGGACCTGGTTCCATTATTTATTATTCTGTTGGAATAACCTATCTGTGCGGTTTATCGCATGCATGGTGATTTCTTTTGTTATTCCATTCTTTATTGTACTCAGTTGGTTAAGTTTTGACTTCTATACTCCATGAAATTTGTGGAATATCTTTGATAATTGCGTTTCATCCAGTATCTTTTCATGAAAATATTCTTCTAAGCGTTCTTGAATTTTACTCCACAATGCAGTATCATGTTGACAATTTGGACGTTGTTAATTCCTGGATAAATTAATTCTTGAACTTGTTTTATTGAATTCTTATATCATTGTCATCATCCTCATGTTTATAAAATGTTGAAAGTCATCTGTGGCATGTAGTGCATAGATGGACTTGGTATGATTATGACCAGGGATTATTCGGTATAATCATGACCGTAATGTTACAAATGATGTGGTAAAAGTCCTCATTGGCCCGTAGTGCATTGATGGACAGTTGTTGGCATGATCATGACCATTAATGAATACACGAATATCCTTGGCCGTAGTGCAGGGGTGATTCGATGATGTGGATTATTTTATTAAGCTGAGTCTCAGCGATCGCAGTGTTGAAAAACCTTTTAAATCATAAAAGATAGTAGAGTTTATTTTCTACTTGACTCTTTTAATGGATTGCTTGTTCCGCTGCAGTTAAACTTGATGTCTATTATATTTTATCAGTTTAACATTGTTGAAGGCTAATGATAATTTATTCTGCATTATCTTAGTCATAATATTTCTTACTGGGCTAGTTGAGCTCACCCTTTCTTTCACTGTTCTCTTCAGGAAATGAGAACGTAGCTGGGACAAGTCGGGGTACGGAGTGATGGTCCGAATGATAGTATTAGTTAGTAGTCCTCACTATTCTATGTAATGGTGTGTTAATAAATGTAATGAGGACTCCTTTTGAGTATGAATACTCTCTAGAAGATAATATTTGTATTCAAACTCACAGTTTATGTTTTGTCGTATTGTACACGACAGATGTATTAATCAGTTGTATTTGTATTCTGTACTATGTATCTGACGACCCAAGATGGGTGATGTATACCTAATTTTGGGGGCGTCACAGTTGGTATCAAAGCTTAGGGATATGATCCCTGGCTAGGATGTGAGAATAGAACTAGGAGGGGAGAGACGGGGAATTCCTTCGCTAGTATGACCTACCTAAGTTTATTTGCATGGTATTTAATTGGTCGGTCATAACATAAGGATAATATATGACATATCAATTAATTTTTATTTTGTGGCAGTATCTGAAAATGGCATCCGAGAATGTTGAGAATAGCAATGGAGCACAGACGACTGTTGATTCACCACACATCAATAATCATGATAATGTTCATCAGGAAGGTGACAATCCTCATGCAAACAACAACACTGACCAGATGATGAATGATGCAATGTTTAAAGGTTTTATGCAATTCATGCAACAACAGGTGAAAGCGGCTCCTGTCCACAACGTAGGTGGAAATACTGAAAACTCTCAGGCGGTCACCGCTAAGCAGTTTAAGGAGCTGGGACCACCGGAGTTTAAGGGAGAACCCAAACCACTTGTAGCTGAAACATGGATAAAGCAGATCACCAAGATATTTGATGTCTTGGGTTGCTCCGAGGAGCAAAAGGTTCCCTTTGCCGCCTTTATGTTGCGAGGAGAGGCAGATTACTGGTGGGAATCGATAAAGCGTACTCAACCTGCCGCACTGAAGATGTCCTGGGAGAAGTTCCAAGAGCTGTTTAACGACAAATATTTTCCCGAGAGTATTCGTCACATGAAGGAGGTGGAATTCATCAAATTGGAGCAGAATAATATGACCGTGTCGCAGTACGAGGCAAAATTTGCGGAGTTATCCCGGTTTGCGTCCCACCTGGTGGATAATGAAGAAAGAATGACGCGGATGTTTTTAAGAGGTTTGAAGCCGGAGATACGTCAACATCTTGTTTCTCATAAATTGTGTTTGTATTCAGATGTTGTAAATAGGGCTCAGTTGGTGGAGCGCGATAACGAGACAACGCAGCCAAAAGAGAGCAGCCGGCAAAATGATAATACTAGTGAAAGCAGTCATCGAAGCGGTGACAACAAGCGTGGAGGGAATCAACAGGCCAGAAATGGTAACCACTTCGGTGGTAATCAGGGCCAAAATAATAAGAATGAGCATTTCAAGAAGAGGAGATTCAACAATGATGGAAAGATGTCAGCACCAGCACCTGTCGTTAAGGAAGGAGAACGATCACCTATCATATGTTTCAAATGCGGAGGGGAGGGGCACATCAGTCCAAACTGCGCGATGCCGTCCAAAGCATGTTATAATTGTGGAAGAGAAGGTCATTTAGCCCGATTTTGTCGTTCACCGAAGACAAGTTCAGATAGGATGGAGGCACCAAAGACCGTCCCAGAAAAGCCAAAGCCAGTAGTTTAAGAGAGAGTATTTTTTTTCGTGACGAGGAACCTGAATAAAATTATCACGGGTATGTTAGTCATAAACTCTTGCGAAGTCTATACCGTGTTAGATACCGGTTCTACTCACTCTTTTATTTCACCTAGTTGTGTTAAATGTTTGAAGTTAACTCCGGAGAACTTAGACTTTGATATGTCTATTTAAACTCAGTTGGGAGAAACCTTCGTTACCTCTACTATTTATAAATCTTGTTCAAATCAACACTTTCACGTTACCTGTCGATCTTATCTCTTTGAAAATACTTGCCTTTGATGTGATTTTTTTGAAACGATTGGTTCACTACTCATCATGCTTCTCGTAAGGTTGTTAGCTTTCATATTCCTAACCAACCTGTTATGCAAATTCAAAGTAACCAAACCACTAAAGTCAATCATTGTCATATCAAGCCATAAGTAAAAATCCCCGTTCCTTTCGCTGTTGACTTCCTGGTGTGGAATGCACCGAAGCTAGACTTTCCGTAGGAGACGTTGTAAATGATGATGGCAAGTTGATAGGTATCAATGTGACGTGTTATCCAAGTCTTGGATGAGGGTCACAGTTTTGAACGATATTTCTATTGTTAATAAATTTCTTGACGTATTCTTGAAGACTTCTTAGCCTACCCCAGAGCGTAAAATTGAATTTTGTATTGACCCCAGTACAAAACCTATTTCTTAAACCCTCAAATATTTCTTCAACTAAAACGAACGTATTATGCGCCAAAGACGTTGGCTCGAGCTGTTGAAGATTACGATCGTACCATTCAATAACATCGTGGAAAAGTGAACGTGGTAGCTGACGCGTTGTGTAGAAGATCGTATACGGTTACAAGTGTGAATATTCGAACCCACGTGAAGATAACGAATATACGATTAAAATCGACTTTAATCGATAAAGTTAAAGCCGCTCAAGCTACATACTAAGAGCTGATAAATGTGAAGAAGAAGGTTCACGAGGGCGTTATTCTAGAAGCAAGAATCGACGAAGAGAGGAAATCTCAACTCTCGATTTAATTGGCCCATTTGAAATCCTCGATGAAGTAGGAACTGTGGCCTATAGACTCGTTTTACCGCCAAGTATGTTGCGTGTTCAGAATATTTTTTTTTACGTATCGATGTTCCGTAAATATGTGGACGACCCGAACCGCATTATTAATTTAAAACCGGACGAAATAGCGAAAGATTTAACGTATGAGGAGATACGTGTTAACATCTTGGATAAGAAGGATCATATTCGATGCTTAAAGGTTATACCTCAAGAGTTAGAATTTGAAGTGAAGTCAAGGTATCCTCACATGTTCGGCATACCAAGTACGTACGTAAATTTCGAGGGCGAAATTTTATAAGGAGGGGAGATTGTGAAACCCCAGATTTTATGAATAAATATTTAATTTTTCTCGAAATAATTTTTTTATATTAATGTGTGGATTTGATATAATAGTTATGGGTAGTATTTATAAATTTTGCAAAGTATGCAAGTTATCATATTATATTCGATTGGTCGGAGAATATTCTTTTTGTCGGGGAATATCCGTACGACGGTACAATTATTGGTGGACCCCACAACGGAATTATTGTCGGATTGAGAAAACGACAAAAATACTTTATGAAAATAACGGCGGAAGTTTTACCGTTGATACTGTTGAACTACTCGGTAGTAAAAGTACAGTAATACGTGTGGTTGCATAGTAGCACACAGTATTAATTATTAATGCTTATGTGAGAAGTCACTCAGTTTGATTCCATTATTGTCAGTTAATAATATGAATTATTTAGCGATAATGACGTTTTGTTTTATTCGTATTATTAACGTAATAAAACAGAAACATCTTTTTATATAAAACAGAATACTTTATTAAAGTTATTCTATAAATAGAATATATTATATTTTATTTAAAAGATTTTTCTTTAAATATGGACCATCAGATTAAAGTAATCAATCTGGACCGTTCATGGATTAGTTACTATGCATTCCATTTTCCTATAAATAGAAGCTCATTCCTTCATTATTTCTTACGAATTCACTGAACTCTAGAGAGAGAAACTATAGAGAGAAACTATAGAGAGAGAGAAGAAGAGTATTCTGCTACTTAACTACTTCCTTACTTCAGCTCTTCTTTAAAACGGTAGGGAATATTATTTCTTTTATATTCATGAAGAGAACTTCTGTTATTCCATTCGTTATTATTCTGTTGGAATAACCAGTATACGCGGTCTACCCTATACTTGGTGACATTCTTCTATTATTCTGTTGGAACATCCTGTCTGTGTGTTTTACACCGGACCTGGTTCCGTTTTTATTATTATTCTGTTGGAACATCCTGTCTGTGTGTTTTACACCGGACCTGGTTCCATTATTTATTATTCTGTTGGAACATCCTGTCTGTGTGTTTTACACCGGACCTGGTTCCGTTTTTATTATTATTCTGTTGGAACATCCTGTCTGTGTGTTTTACACCGGACCTGGTTCCATTATTTATTATTCTGTCGGAATATCCTGTCTGTGCGTTTACGCCGGACCTGGTTCCATTATTTATTATTCTGTTGGAATAACCTATCTGTGCGGTTTATCGCATGCATGGTGATTTCTTTTGTTATTCCATTCTTTATTGTACTCAGTTGGTTAAGTTTTGACTTCTATACTCCATGAAATTTGTGGAATATCTTTGATAATTGCGTTTCATCCAGTATCTTTTCATGAAAATATTCTTCTAAGCGTTCTTGAATTTTACTCCACAATGCAGTATCATGTTGACAATTTGGACGTTGTTAATTCCTGGATAAATTAATTCTTGAACTTGTTTTATTGAATTCTTATATCATTGTCATCATCCTCATGTTTATAAAATGTTGAAAGTCATCTGTGGCATGTAGTGCATAGATGGACTTGGTATGATTATGACCAGGGATTATTCGGTATAATCATGACCGTAATGTTACAAATGATGTGGTAAAAGTCCTCATTGGCCCGTAGTGCATTGATGGACAGTTGTTGGCATGATCATGACCATTAATGAATACACGAATATCCTTGGCCGTAGTGCAGGGGTGATTCGATGATGTGGATTATTTTATTAAGCTGAGTCTCAGCGATCGCAGTGTTGAAAAACCTTTTAAATCATAAAAGATAGTAGAGTTTATTTTCTACTTGACTCTTTTAATGGATTGCTTGTTCCGCTGCAGTTAAACTTGATGTCTATTATATTTTATCAGTTTAACATTGTTGAAGGCTAATGATAATTTATTCTGCATTATCTTAGTCATAATATTTCTTACTGGGCTAGTTGAGCTCACCCTTTCTTTCACTGTTCTCTTCAGGAAATGAGAACGTAGCTGGGACAAGTCGGGGTACGGAGTGATGGTCCGAATGATAGTATTAGTTAGTAGTCCTCACTATTCTATGTAATGGTGTGTTAATAAATGTAATGAGGACTCCTTTTGAGTATGAATACTCTCTAGAAGATAATATTTGTATTCAAACTCACAGTTTATATTTTGTCGTATTGTACACGACAGATGTATTAATCAGTTGTATTTGTATTCTGTACTATGTATCTGACGACCCAAGATGGGTGATGTATACCTAATTTTGGGGGCGTCACAGTTGGTATCAAAGCTTAGGGATATGATCCCTGGCTAGGATGTGAGAATAGAACTAGGAGGGGAGAGACGGGGAATTCCTTCGCTAGTATGACCTACCTAAGTTTATTTGCATGGTATTTAATTGGTCGGTCATAACATAAGGATAATATATGACATATCAATTAATTTTTATTTTGTGGCAGTATCTGAAAATGGCATCCGAGAATGTTGAGAATAGCAATGGAGCACAGACGACTGTTGATTCACCACACATCAATAATCATGATAATGTTCATCAGGAAGGTGACAATCCTCATGCAAACAACAACACTGACCAGATGATGAATGATGCAATGTTTAGAGGTTTTATGCAATTCATGCAACAACAGGTGAAAGCGGCTCCTGTCCACAACGTAGGTGGAAATACTGAAAACTCTCAGGCGGTCACCGCTAAGCAGTTTAAGGAGCTGGGACCACCGAAGTTTAAGGGAGAACCCAAACCACTTGTAGCTGAAACATGGATAAAGCAGATCACCAAGATATTTGATGTCTTGGGTTGCTCCGAGGAGCAAAAGGTTCCCTTTGCCGCCTTTATGTTGCGAGGAGAGGCAGATTACTGGTGGGAATCGATAAAGCGTACTCAACCTGCCGCACTGAAGATGTCCTGGGAGAAGTTCCAAGAGCTGTTTAACGACAAATATTTTCCCGAGAGTATTCGTCACATGAAGGAGGTGGAATTCATCAAATTGGAGCAGAATAATATGACCGTGTCGCAGTACGAGGCAAAATTTGCGGAGTTATCCCGGTTTGCGTCCCACCTGGTGGATAATGAAGAAAGAATGACGCGGATGTTTTTAAGAGGTTTGAAGCCGGAGATACGTCAACATCTTGTTTCTCATAAATTGTGTTTGTATTCAGATGTTGTAAATAGGGCTCAGTTGGTGGAGCGCGATAACGAGACAACGCAGCCAAAAGAGAGCAGCCGGCAAAATGATAATACTAGTGAAAGCAGTCATCGAAGCGGTGACAACAAGCGTGGAGGGAATCAACAGGCCAGAAATGGTAACCACTTCGGTGGTAATCAGGGCCAAAATAATAAGAATGAGCATTTCAAGAAGAGGAGATTCAACAATGATGGAAAGATGTCAGCACCAGCACCTGTCGTTAAGGAAGGAGAACGATCACCTATCATATGTTTCAAATGCGGAGGGGAGGGGCACATCAGTCCAAACTGCGCGATGCCGTCCAAAGCATGTTATAATTGTGGAAGAGAAGGTCATTTAGCCCGATTTTGTCGTTCACCGAAGACAAGTTCAGATAGGATGGAGGCACCAAAGACCGTTCCAGAAAAGCCAAAGCCAGTAGTTTAAGAGAGAGTATTTTTTTTCGTGACGAGGAACCTGAATAAAATTATCACGGGTATGTTAGTCATAAACTCTTGCGAAGTCTATACCGTGTTAGATACCGGTTCTACTCACTCTTTTATTTCACCTAGTTGTGTTAAATGTTTGAAGTTAACTCCGGAGAACTTAGACTTTGATATGTCTATTTAAACTCAGTTGGGAGAAACCTTCGTTACCTCTACTATTTATAAATCTTGTTCAAATCAACACTTTCACGTTACCTGTCGATCTTATCTCTTTGAAAATACTTGCCTTTGATGTGATTTTTTTGAAACGATTGGTTCACTACTCATCATGCTTCTCGTAAGGTTGTTAGCTTTCATATTCCTAACCAACCTGTTATGCAAATTCAAAGTAACCAAACCACTAAAGTCAATCATTGTCATATCAAGCCATAAGTAAAAATCCCCGTTCCTTTCGCTGTTGACTTCCTGGTGTGGAATGCACCGAAGCTAGACTTTCCGTAGGAGACGTTGTAAATGATGATGGCAAGTTGATAGGTATCAATGTGACGTGTTATCCAAGTCTTGGATGAGGGTCACAGTTTTGAACGATATTTCTATTGTTAATAAATTTCTTGACGTATTCTTGAAGACTTCTTAGCCTACCCCAGAGCGTAAAATTGAATTTTGTATTGACCCCAGTACAAAACCTATTTCTTAAACCCTCAAATATTTCTTCAACTAAAACGAACGTATTATGCGCCAAAGACGTTGGCTCGAGCTGTTGAAGATTACGATCGTACCATTCAATAACATCGTGGAAAAGTGAACGTGGTAGCTGACGCGTTGTGTAGAAGATCGTATACGGTTACAAGTGTGAATATTCGAACCCACGTGAAGATAACGAATATACGATTAAAATCGACTTTAATCGATAAAGTTAAAGCCGCTCAAGCTACATACTAAGAGCTGATAAATGTGAAGAAGAAGGTTCACGAGGGCGTTATTCTAGAAGCAAGAATCGACGAAGAGAGGAAATCTCAACTCTCGATTTAATTGGCCCATTTGAAATCCTCGATGAAGTAGGAACTGTGGCCTATAGACTCGTTTTACCGCCAAGTATGTTGCGTGTTCAGAATATTTTTTTTTACGTATCGATGTTCCGTAAATATGTGGACGACCCGAACCGCATTATTAATTTAAAACCGGACGAAATAGCGAAAGATTTAACGTATGAGGAGATACGTGTTAACATCTTGGATAAGAAGGATCATATTCGATGCTTAAAGGTTATACCTCAAGAGTTAGAATTTGAAGTGAAGTCAAGGTATCCTCACATGTTCGGCATACCAAGTACGTACGTAAATTTCGAGGGCGAAATTCTACAAGGAGGGGAGATTGTGAAACCCCAGATTTTATGAATAAATATTTAATTTTTCTCGAAATAATTTTTTTATATTAATGTGTGGATTTGATATAATAGTTATGGGTAGTATTTATAAATTTTGCAAAGTATGCAAGTTATCATATTATATTCGATTGGTCGGAGAATATTCTTTTTGTCGGGGAATATCCGTACGACGGTACAATTATTGGTGGACCCCACAACGGAATTATTGTCGGATTGAGAAAACGACAAAAATACTTTATGAAAATAACGGCGGAAGTTTTACCGTTGATACTGTTGAACTACTCGGTAGTAAAAGTACAGTAATACGTGTGGTTGCATAGTAGCACACAGTATTAATTATTAATGCTTATGTGAGAAGTCACTCAGTTTGATTCCATTATTGTCAGTTAATAATATGAATTATTTAGCGATAATGACGTTTTGTTTTATTCGTATTATTAACGTAATAAAACAGAAACATCTTTTTATATAAAACAGAATACTTTATTAAAGTTATTCTATAAATAGAATATATTATATTTTATTTAAAAGATTTTTCTTTAAATATGGACCATCAGATTAAAGTAATCAATCTGGACCGTTCATGGATTAGTTACTATGCATTCCATTTTCCTATAAATAGAAGCTCATTCCTTCATTATTTCTTACGAATTCACTGAACTCTAGAGAGAGAAACTATAGAGAGAAACTATAGAGAGAGAGAAGAAGAGTATTCTGCTACTTAACTACTTCCTTACTTCAGCTCTTCTTTAAAACGGTAGGGAATATTATTTCTTTTATATTCATGAAGAGAACTTCTGTTATTCCATTCGTTATTATTCTGTTGGAATAACCAGTATACGCGGTCTACCCTATACTTGGTGACATTCTTCTATTATTCTGTTGGAACATCCTGTCTGTGTGTTTTACACCGGACCTGGTTCCGTTTTTATTATTATTCTGTTGGAACATCCTGTCTGTGTGTTTTACACCGGACCTGGTTCCATTATTTATTATTCTGTTGGAACATCCTGTCTGTGTGTTTTACACCGGACCTGGTTCCGTTTTTATTATTATTCTGTTGGAACATCCTGTCTGTGTGTTTTACACCGGACCTGGTTCCATTATTTATTATTCTGTCGGAATATCCTGTCTGTGCGTTTACGCCGGACCTGGTTCCATTATTTATTATTCTGTTGGAATAACCTATCTGTGCGGTTTATCGCATGCATGGTGATTTCTTTTGTTATTCCATTCTTTATTATACTCAGTTGGTTAAGTTTTGACTTCTATACTCCATGAAATTTGTGGAATATCTTTGATAATTGCGTTTCATCCAGTATCTTTTCATGAAAATATTCTTCTAAGCGTTCTTGAATTTTACTCCACAATGCAGTATCATGTTGACAATTTGGACGTTGTTAATTCCTGGATAAATTAATTCTTGAACTTGTTTTATTGAATTCTTATATCATTGTCATCATCCTCATGTTTATAAAATGTTGAAAGTCATCTGTGGCATGTAGTGCATAGATGGACTTGGTATGATTATGACCAGGGATTATTCGGTATAATCATGACCGTAATGTTACAAATGATGTGGTAAAAGTCCTCATTGGCCCGTAGTGCATTGATGGACAGTTGTTGGCATGATCATGACCATTAATGAATACACGAATATCCTTGGCCGTAGTGCAGGGGTGATTCGATGATGTGGATTATTTTATTAAGCTGAGTCTCAGCGATCGCAGTGTTGAAAAACCTTTTAAATCATAAAAGATAGTAGAGTTTATTTTCTACTTGACTCTTTTAATGGATTGCTTGTTCCGCTGCAGTTAAACTTGATGTCTATTATATTTTATCAGTTTAACATTGTTGAAGGCTAATGATAATTTATTCTGCATTATCTTAGTCATAATATTTCTTACTGGGCTAGTTGAGCTCACCCTTTCTTTCACTGTTCTCTTCAGGAAATGAGAACGTAGCTGGGACAAGTCGGGGTACGGAGTGATGGTCCGAATGATAGTATTAGTTAGTAGTCCTCACTATTCTATGTAATGGTGTGTTAATAAATGTAATGAGGACTCCTTTTGAGTATGAATACTCTCTAGAAGTTAATATTTGTATTCAAACTCACAGTTTATGTTTTGTCGTATTGTACACGACAGATGTATTAATCAGTTGTATTTGTATTCTGTACTATGTATCTGACGACCCAAGATGGGTGATGTATACCTAATTTTGGGGGCGTCACAGTTGGTATCAAAGCTTAGGGATATGATCCCTGGCTAGGATGTGAGAATAGAACTAGGAGGGGAGAGACGGGGAATTCCTTCGCTAGTATGACCTACCTAAGTTTATTTGCATGGTATTTAATTGGTCGGTCATAACATAAGGATAATATATGACATATCAATTAATTTTTATTTTGTGGCAGTATCTGAAAATGGCATCCGAGAATGTTGAGAATAGCAATGGAGCACAGACGACTGTTGATTCACCACACATCAATAATCATGATAATGTTCATCAGGAAGGTGACAATCCTCATGCAAACAACAACACTGACCAGATGATGAATGATGCAATGTTTAGAGGTTTTATGCAATTCATGCAACAACAGGTGAAAGCGGCTCCTGTCCACAACGTAGGTGGAAATACTGAAAACTCTCAGGCGGTCACCGCTAAGCAGTTTAAGGAGCTGGGACCACCGGAGTTTAAGGGAGAACCCAAACCACTTGTAGCTGAAACATGGATAAAGCAGATCACCAAGATATTTGATGTCTTGGGTTGCTCCGAGGAGCAAAAGGTTCCCTTTGCCGCCTTTATGTTGCGAGGAGAGGCAGATTACTGGTGGGAATCGATAAAGCGTACTCAACCTGCCGCACTGAAGATGTCCTGGGAGAAGTTCCAAGAGCTGTTTAACGACAAATATTTTCCCGAGAGTATTCGTCACATGAAGGAGGTGGAATTCATCAAATTGGAGCAGAATAATATGACCGTGTCGCAGTACGAGGCAAAATTTGCGGAGTTATCCCGGTTTGCGTCCCACCTGGTGGATAATGAAGAAAGAATGACGCGGATGTTTTTAAGAGGTTTGAAGCCGGAGATACGTCAACATCTTGTTTCTCATAAATTGTGTTTGTATTCAGATGTTGTAAATAGGGCTCAGTTGGTGGAGCGCGATAACGAGACAACGCAGCCAAAAGAGAGCAGCCGGCAAAATGATAATACTAGTGAAAGCAGTCATCGAAGCGGTGACAACAAGCGTGGAGGGAATCAACAGGCCAGAAATGGTAACCACTTCGGTGGTAATCAGGGCCAAAATAATAAGAATGAGCATTTCAAGAAGAGGAGATTCAACAATGATGGAAAGATGTCAGCACCAGCACCTGTCGTTAAGGAAGGAGAACGATCACCTATCATATGTTTCAAATGCGGAGGGGAGGGGCACATCAGTCCAAACTGCGCGATGCCGTCCAAAGCATGTTATAATTGTGGAAGAGAAGGTCATTTAGCCCGATTTTGTCGTTCACCGAAGACAAGTTCAGATAGGATGGAGGCACCAAAGACCGTCCCAGAAAAGCCAAAGCCAGTAGTTTAAGAGAGAGTATTTTTTTTCGTGACGAGGAACCTGAATAAAATTATCACGGGTATGTTAGTCATAAACTCTTGCGAAGTCTATACCGTGTTAGATACCGGTTCTACTCACTCTTTTATTTTACCTAGTTGTGTTAAATGTTTGAAGTTAACTCCGGAGAACTTAGACTTTGATATGTCTATTTAAACTCAGTTGGGAGAAACCTTCGTTACCTCTACTATTTATAAATCTTGTTCAAATCAACACTTTCACGTTACCTGTCGATCTTATCTCTTTGAAAATACTTGCCTTTGATGTGATTTTTTTGAAACGATTGGTTCACTACTCATCATGCTTCTCGTAAGGTTGTTAGCTTTCATATTCCTAACCAACCTGTTATGCAAATTCAAAGTAACCAAACCACTAAAGTCAATCATTGTCATATCAAGCCATAAGTAAAAATCCCCGTTCCTTTCGCTGTTGACTTCCTGGTGTGGAATGCACCGAAGCTAGACTTTCCGTAGGAGACGTTGTAAATGATGATGGCAAGTTGATAGGTATCAATGTGACGTGTTATCCAAGTCTTGGATGAGGGTCACAGTTTTGAACGATATTTCTATTGTTAATAAATTTCTTGACGTATTCTTGAAGACTTCTTAGCCTACCCCAGAGCGTAAAATTGAATTTTGTATTGACCCCAGTACAAAACCTATTTCTTAAACCCTCAAATATTTCTTCAACTAAAACGAACGTATTATGCGCCAAAGACGTTGGCTCGAGCTGTTGAAGATTACGATCGTACCATTCAATAACATCGTGGAAAAGTGAACGTGGTAGCTGACGCGTTGTGTAGAAGATCGTATACGGTTACAAGTGTGAATATTCGAACCCACGTGAAGATAACGAATATACGATTAAAATCGACTTTAATCGATAAAGTTAAAGCCGCTCAAGCTACATACTAAGAGCTGATAAATGTGAAGAAGAAGGTTCACGAGGGCGTTATTCTAGAAGCAAGAATCGACGAAGAGAGGAAATCTCAACTCTCGATTTAATTGGCCCATTTGAAATCCTCGATGAAGTAGGAACTGTGGCCTATAGACTCGTTTTACCGCCAAGTATGTTGCGTGTTCAGAATATTTTTTTTTACGTATCGATGTTCCGTAAATATGTGGACGACCCGAACCGCATTATTAATTTAAAACCGGACGAAATAGCGAAAGATTTAACGTATGAGGAGATACGTGTTAACATCTTGGATAAGAAGGATCATATTCGATGCTTAAAGGTTATACCTCAAGAGTTAGAATTTGAAGTGAAGTCAAGGTATCCTCACATGTTCGGCATACCAAGTACGTACGTAAATTTCGAGGGCGAAATTCTACAAGGAGGGGAGATTGTGAAACCCCAGATTTTATGAATAAATATTTAATTTTTCTCGAAATAATTTTTTTATATTAATGTGTGGATTTGATATAATAGTTATGGGTAGTATTTATAAATTTTGCAAAGTATGCAAGTTATCATATTATATTCGATTGGTCGGAGAATATTCTTTTTGTCGGGGAATATCCGTACGACGGTACAATTATTGGTGGACCCCACAACGGAATTATTGTCGGATTGAGAAAACGACAAAAATACTTTATGAAAATAACGGCGGAAGTTTTACCGTTGATACTGTTGAACTACTCGGTAGTAAAAGTACAGTAATACGTGTGGTTGCATAGTAGCACACAGTATTAATTATTAATGCTTATGTGAGAAGTCACTCAGTTTGATTCCATTATTGTCAGTTAATAATATGAATTATTTAGCGATAATGACGTTTTGTTTTATTCGTATTATTAACGTAATAAAACAGAAACATCTTTTTATATAAAACAGAATACTTTATTAAAGTTATTCTATAAATAGAATATATTATATTTTATTTAAAAGATTTTTCTTTAAATATGGACCATCAGATTAAAGTAATCAATCTGGACCGTTCATGGATTAGTTACTATGCATTCCATTTTCCTATAAATAGAAGCTCATTCCTTCATTATTTCTTACGAATTCACTGAACTCTAGAGAGAGAAACTATAGAGAGAAACTATAGAGAGAGAGAAGAAGAGTATTCTGCTACTTAACTACTTCCTTACTTCAGCTCTTCTTTAAAACGGTAGGGAATATTATTTCTTTTATATTCATGAAGAGAACTTCTGTTATTCCATTCGTTATTATTCTGTTGGAATAACCAGTATACGCGGTCTACCCTATACTTGGTGACATTCTTCTATTATTCTGTTGGAACATCCTGTCTGTGTGTTTTACACCGGACCTGGTTCCGTTTTTATTATTATTCTGTTGGAACATCCTGTCTGTGTGTTTTACACCGGACCTGGTTCCATTATTTATTATTCTGTTGGAACATCCTGTCTGTGTGTTTTACACCGGACCTGGTTCCGTTTTTATTATTATTCTGTTGGAACATCCTGTCTGTGTGTTTTACACCGGACCTGGTTCCATTATTTATTATTCTGTCGGAATATCCTGTCTGTGCGTTTACGCCGGACCTGGTTCCATTATTTATTATTCTGTTGGAATAACCTATCTGTGCGGTTTATCGCATGCATGGTGATTTCTTTTGTTATTCCATTCTTTATTGTACTCAGTTGGTTAAGTTTTGACTTCTATACTCCATGAAATTTGTGGAATATCTTTGATAATTGCGTTTCATCCAGTATCTTTTCATGAAAATATTCTTCTAAGCGTTCTTGAATTTTACTCCACAATGCAGTATCATGTTGACAATTTGGACGTTGTTAATTCCTGGATAAATTAATTCTTGAACTTGTTTTATTGAATTCTTATATCATTGTCATCATCCTCATGTTTATAAAATGTTGAAAGTCATCTGTGGCATGTAGTGCATAGATGGACTTGGTATGATTATGACCAGGGATTATTCGGTATAATCATGACCGTAATGTTACAAATGATGTGGTAAAAGTCCTCATTGGCCCGTAGTGCATTGATGGACAGTTGTTGGCATGATCATGACCATTAATGAATACACGAATATCCTTGGCCGTAGTGCAGGGGTGATTCGATGATGTGGATTATTTTATTAAGCTGAGTCTCAGCGATCGCAGTGTTGAAAAACCTTTTAAATCATAAAAGATAGTAGAGTTTATTTTCTACTTGACTCTTTTAATGGATTGCTTGTTCCGCTGCAGTTAAACTTGATGTCTATTATATTTTATCAGTTTAACATTGTTGAAGGCTAATGATAATTTATTCTGCATTATCTTAGTCATAATATTTCTTACTGGGCTAGTTGAGCTCACCCTTTCTTTCACTGTTCTCTTCAGGAAATGAGAACGTAGCTGGGACAAGTCGGGGTACGGAGTGATGGTCCGAATGATAGTATTAGTTAGTAGTCCTCACTATTCTATGTAATGGTGTGTTAATAAATGTAATGAGGACTCCTTTTGAGTATGAATACTCTCTAGAAGATAATATTTGTATTCAAACTCACAGTTTATGTTTTGTCGTATTGTACACGACAGATGTATTAATCAGTTGTATTTGTATTCTGTACTATGTATCTGACGACCCAAGATGGGTGATGTATACCTAATTTTGGGGGCGTCACAGTTGGTATCAAAGCTTAGGGATATGATCCCTGGCTAGGATGTGAGAATAGAACTAGGAGGGGAGAGACGGGGAATTCCTTCGCTAGTATGACCTACCTAAGTTTATTTGCATGGTATTTAATTGGTCGGTCATAACATAAGGATAATATATGACATATCAATTAATTTTTATTTTGTGGCAGTATCTGAAAATGGCATCCGAGAATGTTGAGAATAGCAATGGAGCACAGACGACTGTTGATTCACCACACATCAATAATCATGATAATGTTCATCAGGAAGGTGACAATCCTCATGCAAACAACAACACTGACCAGATGATGAATGATGCAATGTTTAGAGGTTTTATGCAATTCATGCAACAACAGGTGAAAGCGGCTCCTGTCCACAACGTAGGTGGAAATACTGAAAACTCTCAGGCGGTCACCGCTAAGCAGTTTAAGGAGCTGGGACCACCGGAGTTTAAGGGAGAACCCAAACCACTTGTAGCTGAAACATGGATAAAGCAGATCACCAAGATATTTGATGTCTTGGGTTGCTCCGAGGAGCAAAAGGTTCCCTTTGCCGCCTTTATGTTGCGAGGAGAGGCAGATTACTGGTGGGAATCGATAAAGCGTACTCAACCTGCCGCACTGAAGATGTCCTGGGAGAAGTTCCAAGAGCTGTTTAACGACAAATATTTTCCCGAGAGTATTCGTCACATGAAGGAGGTGGAATTCATCAAATTGGAGCAGAATAATATGACCGTGTCGCAGTACGAGGCAAAATTTGCGGAGTTATCCCGGTTTGCGTCCCACCTGGTGGATAATGAAGAAAGAATGACGCGGATGTTTTTAAGAGGTTTGAAGCCGGAGATACGTCAACATCTTGTTTCTCATAAATTGTGTTTGTATTCAGATGTTGTAAATAGGGCTCAGTTGGTGGAGCGCGATAACGAGACAACGCAGCCAAAAGAGAGCAGCCGGCAAAATGATAATACTAGTGAAAGCAGTCATCGAAGCGGTGACAACAAGCGTGGAGGGAATCAACAGGCCAGAAATGGTAACCACTTCGGTGGTAATCAGGGCCAAAATAATAAGAATGAGCATTTCAAGAAGAGGAGATTCAACAATGATGGAAAGATGTCAGCACCAGCACCTGTCGTTAAGGAAGGAGAACGATCACCTATCATATGTTTCAAATGCGGAGGGGAGGGGCACATCAGTCCAAACTGCGCGATGCCGTCCAAAGCATGTTATAATTGTGGAAGAGAAGGTCATTTAGCCCGATTTTGTCGTTCACCGAAGACAAGTTCAGATAGGATGGAGGCACCAAAGACCGTCCCAGAAAAGCCAAAGCCAGTAGTTTAAGAGAGAGTATTTTTTTTCGTGACGAGGAACCTGAATAAAATTATCACGGGTATGTTAGTCATAAACTCTTGCGAAGTCTATACCGTGTTAGATACCGGTTCTACTCACTCTTTTATTTCACCTAGTTGTGTTAAATGTTTGAAGTTAACTCCGGAGAACTTAGACTTTGATATGTCTATTTAAACTCAGTTGGGAGAAACCTTCGTTACCTCTACTATTTATAAATCTTGTTCAAATCAACACTTTCACGTTACCTGTCGATCTTATCTCTTTGAAAATACTTGCCTTTGATGTGATTTTTTTGAAACGATTGGTTCACTACTCATCATGCTTCTCGTAAGGTTGTTAGCTTTCATATTCCTAACCAACCTGTTATGCAAATTCAAAGTAACCAAACCACTAAAGTCAATCATTGTCATATCAAGCCATAAGTAAAAATCCCCGTTCCTTTCGCTGTTGACTTCCTGGTGTGGAATGCACCGAAGCTAGACTTTCCGTAGGAGACGTTGTAAATGATGATGGCAAGTTGATAGGTATCAATGTGACGTGTTATCCAAGTCTTGGATGAGGGTCACAGTTTTGAACGATATTTCTATTGTTAATAAATTTCTTGACGTATTCTTGAAGACTTCTTAGCCTACCCCAGAGCGTAAAATTGAATTTTGTATTGACCCCAGTACAAAACCTATTTCTTAAACCCTCAAATATTTCTTCAACTAAAACGAACGTATTATGCGCCAAAGACGTTGGCTCGAGCTGTTGAAGATTACGATCGTACCATTCAATAACATCGTGGAAAAGTGAACGTGGTAGCTGACGCGTTGTGTAGAAGATCGTATACGGTTACAAGTGTGAATATTCGAACCCACGTGAAGATAACGAATATACGATTAAAATCGACTTTAATCGATAAAGTTAAAGCCGCTCAAGCTACATACTAAGAGCTGATAAATGTGAAGAAGAAGGTTCACGAGGGCGTTATTCTAGAAGCAAGAATCGACGAAGAGAGGAAATCTCAACTCTCGATTTAATTGGCCCATTTGAAATCCTCGATGAAGTAGGAACTGTGGCCTATAGACTCGTTTTACCGCCAAGTATGTTGCGTGTTCAGAATATTTTTTTTTACGTATCGATGTTCCGTAAATATGTGGACTACCCGAACCGCATTATTAATTTAAAACCGGACGAAATAGCGAAAGATTTAACGTATGAGGAGATACGTGTTAACATCTTGGATAAGAAGGATCATATTCGATGCTTAAAGGTTATACCTCAAGAGTTAGAATTTGAAGTGAAGTCAAGGTATCCTCACATGTTCGGCATACCAAGTACGTACGTAAATTTCGAGGGCGAAATTCTATAAGGAGGGGAGATTGTGAAACCCCAGATTTTATGAATAAATATTTAATTTTTCTCGAAATAATTTTTTTATATTAATGTGTGGATTTGATATAATAGTTATGGGTAGTATTTATAAATTTTGCAAAGTATGCAAGTTATCATATTATATTCGATTGGTCGGAGAATATTCTTTTTGTCGGGGAATATCCGTACGACGGTACAATTATTGGTGGACCCCACAACGGAATTATTGTCGGATTGAGAAAACGACAAAAATACTTTATGAAAATAACGGCGGAAGTTTTACCGTTGATACTGTTGAACTACTCGGTAGTAAAAGTACAGTAATACGTGTGGTTGCATAGTAGCACACAGTATTAATTATTAATGCTTATGTGAGAAGTCACTCAGTTTGATTCCATTATTGTCAGTTAATAATATGAATTATTTAGCGATAATGACGTTTTGTTTTATTCGTATTATTAACGTAATAAAACAGAAACATCTTTTTATATAAAACAGAATACTTTATTAAAGTTATTCTATAAATAGAATATATTATATTTTATTTAAAAGATTTTTCTTTAAATATGGACCATCAGATTAAAGTAATCAATCTGGACCGTTCATGGATTAGTTACTATGCATTCCATTTTCCTATAAATAGAAGCTCATTCCTTCATTATTTCTTACGAATTCACTGAACTCTAGAGAGAGAAACTATAGAGAGAAACTATAGAGAGAGAGAAGAAGAGTATTCTGCTACTTAACTACTTCCTTACTTCAGCTCTTCTTTAAAACGGTAGGGAATATTATTTCTTTTATATTCATGAAGAGAACTTCTGTTATTCCATTCGTTATTATTCTGTTGGAATAACCAGTATACGCGGTCTACCCTATACTTGGTGACATTCTTCTATTATTCTGTTGGAACATCCTGTCTGTGTGTTTTACACCGGACCTGGTTCCGTTTTTATTATTATTCTGTTGGAACATCCTGTCTGTGTGTTTTACACCGGACCTGGTTCCATTATTTATTATTCTGTTGGAACATCCTGTCTGTGTGTTTTACACCGGACCTGGTTCCGTTTTTATTATTATTCTGTTGGAACATCCTGTCTGTGTGTTTTACACCGGACCTGGTTCCATTATTTATTATTCTGTCGGAATATCCTGTCTGTGCGTTTACGCCGGACCTGGTTCCATTATTTATTATTCTGTTGGAATAACCTATCTGTGCGGTTTATCGCATGCATGGTGATTTCTTTTGTTATTCCATTCTTTATTGTACTCAGTTGGTTAAGTTTTGACTTCTATACTCCATGAAATTTGTGGAATATCTTTGATAATTGCGTTTCATCCAGTATCTTTTCATGAAAATATTCTTCTAAGCGTTCTTGAATTTTACTCCACAATGCAGTATCATGTTGACAATTTGGACGTTGTTAATTCCTGGATAAATTAATTCTTGAACTTGTTTTATTGAATTCTTATATCATTGTCATCATCCTCATGTTTATAAAATGTTGAAAGTCATCTGTGGCATGTAGTGCATAGATGGACTTGGTATGATTATGACCAGGGATTATTCGGTATAATCATGACCGTAATGTTACAAATGATGTGGTAAAAGTCCTCATTGGCCCGTAGTGCATTGATGGACAGTTGTTGGCATGATCATGACCATTAATGAATACACGAATATCCTTGGCCGTAGTGCAGGGGTGATTCGATGATGTGGATTATTTTATTAAGCTGAGTCTCAGCGATCGCAGTGTTGAAAAACCTTTTAAATCATAAAAGATAGTAGAGTTTATTTTCTACTTGACTCTTTTAATGGATTGCTTGTTCCGCTGCAGTTAAACTTGATGTCTATTATATTTTATCAGTTTAACATTGTTGAAGGCTAATGATAATTTATTCTGCATTATCTTAGTCATAATATTTCTTACTGGGCTAGTTGAGCTCACCCTTTCTTTCACTGTTCTCTTCAGGAAATGAGAACGTAGCTGGGACAAGTCGGGGTACGGAGTGATGGTCCGAATGATAGTATTAGTTAGTAGTCCTCACTATTCTATGTAATGGTGTGTTAATAAATGTAATGAGGACTCCTTTTGAGTATGAATACTCTCTAGAAGTTAATATTTGTATTCAAACTCACAGTTTATGTTTTGTCGTATTGTACACGACAGATGTATTAATCAGTTGTATTTGTATTCTGTACTATGTATCTGACGACCCAAGATGGGTGATGTATACCTAATTTTGGGGGCGTCACAAAGAATATTCCACGACCAACAGAATATTCACCGACCAAAAATAAATATTTTATAACCACTTGCTTATTTTGTAAAATTTGCACATTTCACCCATAACCAAAGTATTATATCAAATTAACCCCTTATTATTCACAATAATATTTAGAGAAAATTTGATTTTATTCATTAATAAGTTGGGGTCTTACACTTATTCCCTTGAACGTCTTGCTAGTATGTACGTTAACGAGATTGTGAGATTACATGGCATGCCAGTATCCATTGTTTCGGATCGTGACCCAAGATTCACTTCACGATTTTGGGTTAGCTTGCAGAAAGCTATGGGCACGGATTTACGATTCAGTTCGGCATACCATCCTCAAACGGACGGACAATCAGAGAGAACTATTCAAACTCTTGAAGATCTATTAAGACTTTGTGTCCTAGATCTCAAAGGGAGTTGGGATAAGTACCTACCATTGGTGGAATTCTCCT
This sequence comes from Panax notoginseng, assembly GCA_016801055.1. Lineage (NCBI taxonomy): Eukaryota > Viridiplantae > Streptophyta > Magnoliopsida > Apiales > Araliaceae > Panax > Panax notoginseng. The sequence goes on from CM029013.1 coordinate 72,508,502, forward strand.
ACAATAACAGTTATCAGGCGAGCATAGGTGTGGCTCCATTCGAGGCGTTGTATGGAAGAAAATGTCGTTCTCCAGTATGCTGGGACGAGGTGGGTGAAGCAACATTGTTGGGACCAGAGTTGGTACGCATTACTATAGAGAAGATCCAAACGATTCGACAACGTATACAAACGGCACAGGATCGACAAAAGAGTTATGCGGATCTTCATCGGAAGGACGTGGAATTTAATATTGGGGATCATGTATTATTACGTGTTGCACCATGGAAGGGAGTTACAAGATTTGGGAAGAGAGGAAAGCTCAATCCAAGATTTGTTGGTCCATTTGAGATTCTTGAACGAATAGGAAATGTGGCATATAGACTCGCATTACCTCCAAGCATGTCTCGTGTTCATAATGTTTTTCACATATCTATGCTTCGTAAATATGTTAAAGACCCGAACCACATTATTGAGTTAGAACCAGACGAGATAGCTGAAGATTTAACGTACGAGGAGGTACCTGTTAAGATCTTGGATAGGAAAGAGCATGTCCTACGCACGAAGGTTATACCACAAGTTAAGGTTTTGTGGAGAAACCATGCTATTGAAAAAATGACCTGGGAGTTAGAATCAGAAATGAAAGCGAGGTATCCTCACCTTTTTGAAATATCAGGTACGTACGTCAATTTCGAGGACGAAATTTCATAAGGAGGGGAGGTTGTAAGACCCCAACTTATTAATGAATAAAATCAAATTTTCTTTAAATATTATTGTGAATAATAAGGGCTAATTTGATATAATACTTTGGTTATGGGTGAAATGTGTAAATTTTACAAAATAAGCAAGTGGTTATAAAATATTCATTTTGTCGGGGAATATTCGTTTGGTCGTGGAATATTCTTGCTGTCGGGGAATATTCGTACGACGGCGCAGCCTTGTGTGGGCCCCATAACGAAAAGCGATTGGATGAAGAAGATGACAAGTATAAGTTGTTTATAAATAACGGCGTAGTTGTTACCGTTAATATTGTTGGAATACCCGGTGGTTAAAATACAGTAGCACACGGTATTGCACCAATTATTGATTCTTACGTAAGAAGGCACTACTCAATAATTGTTACAGTAGTTATTGTTCAATATTTTATTTTATTGATTCAATAATTGTTGCGTTGATATTTTATATTATTATTGTTTCAATAATTGTTGCTGCACAGTATTTTCCATTATCAGATCAATAATTCATATTATTTGAATAATATTATTAGATAACATTATTGACAATGTCTAGAAAGTTCTGTCTAAGGAGAGATTTGGTCATCTAATTGCGCGCCAGTAAGGAGAAATCCTTATTGGAAAGCCCCCTCTTTCCTGGGAACGGCCTGGTTGTCATAAATGTGATTCTGTAATATTATTTGTGAATAATTAATTATTGATTCATATAATAAGAAAATATTTATTTTATATGGATATAAATGAGGGATATATTTTTGTGGTTAAAAATGAAGGAGTTAATGTTGAGATTTTTATCCGTATTTTTGTCGGAATAGAGGTATTAAAAATCAGGGTTTTTGAGATATTTTGCGGGGGTTATAATTTTTAATCTGACCGTTGGATCGTGGTAATTTTTGGATATGTTATACATATATAAGTTGAGTATATGCCCACAAATTTTGAACCGTTAAAAATGAACGTATGATTTATTATGAATTTTACAAGATGACTGGTTCAGAAATTGTTGAATTTTCGGAGTTTATCATTTTGATGGAAAATTCTAGAATTGGTGGGCCCCACTTGTGGTTGGTGAAGAAATGTGCTGAATTATATTTCAAATGTGGTGGGTGGAAATAGTAGCAGGTAAAGCCATCAGGTTGCAGGTCAAACCTACTAAAATTTTCCTATAAATAGAGGGCTAAGTTAGAATTGAAAATCACACCAGAAACAAGTTTTCTCTCTTTCTCTCTCTAGATTATTGAGTGTATTTTGTGAGTATTTAGATACTTTGAGAGTTTCTATTCATCAGAGCAAGTTTCTTTCAGCCTTATACCGGTATTCCGACCAGAAGTATTGATATCTTGAGGTAAGGGATATTATTTTCTTCTTAAATGATATTATTTTCTTCAATATCATTATGCTGAAATATTGATATGAGTTTTTATCAAATTTGAAACTTTTTGTGTCGGGGTTACTATTCATGTATACGGCACTATTCACGTATACGGCACTATTCACGAATACGGCACTATTCACCGAAAAATAAAATTTTTCCTTTTTGTCCAAGATGTCTATTATGGTTACTATCTTTGATTGTATCCATGTTTTGATCTTTATTTTTGAATTCTACTTCACAATTGATTATTATGAAGTATTATTGATCTTGGATAAACTGTTATACGAATCCCTACTATTTGTCCTTCTGTCTCATTGGATTCGTTCTCTTTAAGATATTTTTCATCATCCTCAGTCCTAAATGATGATATTAATGAATATCTTTGGCCTGTAGTGCAAAGATGTATGATTACTTGATGAATATCTTTGGCCTGTAGTGCAAAGATGAACAGGTGTTGAGATGAACATGAATGACAGGTGATACAAATGAATATCTTTGGCCTGTAGTGCAAAGATGAATATTTGGATAAAGATGATTATTAATTGATGTTACAGGGATAAAATATTGATGATGGACTTTTAAATCTTAGAAGATAGTAGAATTCTTTCTCTACTTGACTCTTCTAATGGTTTGCTGTTTTCGCTGCAGCTGTTGATCTAAAACTTGTTGTCGATTATATTCTATCAGATTTTTCCCTGTTGAAGACTAACGATAATTTGTTTGTATATTATCTTAGTCATAATATTCTTTACTGGGCTAGTTAAGCTCACCCTTTTCCTTTTTGTTCCATTTTTCTTCTCAGGAGGTGAGAACATAGCAGGAACTAGTCGGGGTACGGAGTGATGGTTCTAGAAAGATGTTTTAGCAGTCCTCACTATTTCTGTAAAATAGTATTTGAATAATTGTAACGATGACTTATTTGAGTGTGGATATTGTCTAGAAGACAATATTTGTATTTAAACTCACAGTATGTGTTGTCGTATTTTGCACGACAATTGTATTATTGAAGTTGTAGTTTGTTTTCTGTACCATGTATTTGGCGAATCAGAATGGGTGTTGTATACCTATTTTGGGGGCGTCACATTTATGTTCCGTGGCGAGGCAGATTACTAGTGGGAGTCTGTGAAGCGTACCCATCCAACCGCACTCAGCATGTCTTGGGAGACATTTCAAAAACTGTTCAATAACAAGTACTTTCCTGAAAGTATTCGTCATATGAAGGAGGTAGAGTTTATTAGACTAGAGCAGAATAATATGACGGTATCTCAGTACGAGGCAAAGTTTGCAGAGTTGTCCAGGTTTGCACCTCATTTGGTGGAGAATGAGGAACGTATGACGAGGATGTTTCTGAGAGGTTTGAAACCCGGCATACGTCAATATCTCATTTCTCATAAATTTTCTCTCTATTCAGATGTTGTCAACAGGGCTCAATTATTAGAGCGAGATAACGAGTACGGTCAACTGAGGGATCACAACCAGGATCATATCGGTGACAGCAGTCATCAGAACAATGATAACCAGCGGAGAAAGAAAAATACAGACAAGAACGGCAACCACTCTGGTGGTAATCATGGCTATGAAAATAGAAGAAGCGAGTCGGGAGGAGATTTTAAAAAGAGGAGATTCAACAATGACAATACGAAGACGTCAGCACCAGCAGCAACTGGTTCCAAGGGAGGAGAACGACCACCGATTATATGCTATAAGTGCGGAAAAGAAGGACATATCAGCCCAAACTGCCCACAACAGTTTAAGGTATGTTATAATTGTGGAAAGGAAGGACATATCGCTCGAGATTGCACTATAGCAAAACCAAGTCCAGCGGGGATGGTGACTCAAAAAGCTGTCCCAGAAAAGATAAAGTCAACGGTTCCTGGAAGAGCATTTGTCGTGACTGGTCAACATGCGAGGAACCCAAGCGAGGTGATCACGGGTAAGCTAATCATAAATTCATGCGAAGTTTATACCTTATTAGATACCGGTTCTACCCATTCTTTTATCTCTCCTGCTTGTGCTCAATATTTAAACTTGACTCCGGAGAAGTTAGACTTTGATTTATCTGTGGAGACTCCATTAGGAGAAACTTTCATCACATCCACTGTTTATAAATCTTGTGTGATCCAAGTTGGCACCATCACCTTACCTGTTGACCTTATCTCTTTAAAGATACGTGCTTTTGATGTGATTTTAGGGATTGATTGGCTAACTACTCATCATGCCAAAATTGATTATTTTCGTAAGGTTGTTAGTTTTCATATTCCTAACCAACCGGTTGTACGAATTCAAACAACTAAGCCATTAAAATCAATCACTGTTATATCAAGCCATAAAGCCATTCGTTTATTAAAAAACGGATGTCAAGTTTTCTTAGCCCATGTTATGGATTTGAATAAAGACACGTCAAATTTGAATAATATTCCTATTGTTATTGACTTTCCTGACGTATTTCCTGAAGAACTTCCCGGTCTACCCCCGGAACGAGAAATTGAATTCTTTATTGATCTTGAACCTGGTACAAAGACCATTTCTAAAACCCCATATCGAATGGCTCCTATTGAACTTCAGGAGTTAAAGGTCCAACTACAAGAGTTGTTGGACATCGGTTTCATTCGTCCTAGTACATCTCCTTGGGGTGCTCCTGTTTTATTTGTAAAGAAGAAAGACGGGAGTATGCGACTTTGTATTGATTACCGGGAATTAAACCATGTCACTATTAAGAATAGGTATCCGCTACCTCGTATTGATGACCTGTTTGACCAGTTACAAGGAGCACAATTCTTTTCAAAGATCGATCTTCGTTCTGGATATCATCAGCTGAAGGTTAAAACTGAGGATATTCCAAAGACTGCCTTCAGAACTCGGTACGAGCATTATGAGTTCCTAGTCATGTCTTTTGGATTGACTAATGCTCCTGCGGCTTTCATGGATATGATGAACCGAGTATTCAAGGATTATTTGGATCAGTTCGTTGTTGTCTTTATTGATGACATCCTCATATATTCCAAAAGCCGTGAAGATCATGGGCATCATTTGAAGCTGGTACTCCAAAGGCTACGTGAAAATAAGTTATATGCTAAGTTGAAGAAATGCGAGTTCTGGCTTGAGGAAGTAGCTTTCCTAGGGCACGTGGTGTCAAAACATGGAGTATCTGTTGACCCGGCGAAGATTGAAGCAATACAAAGTTGGGAGCAACCAAAGACGGTGACCGAAGTACGTAGCTTTCTAGGCTTAGCTGGTTATTATCGAAGATTCGTGGAAGGGTTTTCTCGAATCGCTACCCCGTTAACTCAGCTGACTCGAAAAGATATCAAATTCGTATGGAGTGAGGAATGCGAGAAGAGTTTTCAAGAGCTTAAGAGGAGACTCATTTCGGCACCTGTTCTGACAATACCATCTGGTTCGGATGGATTTGTTATCTACAGTGATGCTTCAGGCAAAGGGTTAGGATGTGTTCTCATGCAACATGGGAAAGTCATAGCCTATGCCTCGCGACAACTCAAAGAATATGAGAGGAATTATCCTACTCATGATTTGGAGTTGGCAGCAGTAGTTTTCGCGTTGAAGATCTGGAGACACTACCTATATGGGGAGAAAGTGGAGATCTATACAGATCATAAAAGCCTCAAATATTTCTTCACCCAAAAGGAACTCAACATGCGGCAGCGACGTTGGCTCGAGCTGTTGAAAGATTACGATCATACCATCCAATATCATCCTGGAAAAGCAAACGTAGTAGCTGACGCATTGAGTAGAAGATCATATGCGGGTACGAGTGTAATGTTGTTAACACAAAGGCCCATTTTGTATGACTTGCAAAGGTTGGAGATAGAGATGAAGGCTCCAAGTACCCATATGATGATATCAAATATACGAGTAAAACCGACTTTAATCGATAAAGTTAAAGCTGCTCAAGCTACGGACATAGAGCTGATGCGTATGAAGAAGAAAGTGCAAGAAGGTTCTATTCCAGAAGCAAGAATCGATGAAGAAGGAATACTTCGAGTCCACTCTAGACTCTGTGTTCCTAACAATTCTGATTTGAAGTACAAGATCATGATGGAAGCACACAATACACCATTTGCAATCCATCCTGTAAGTACCAAAATGTATCGTGATCTACGACATACATTTTGGTAGAATAATATGAAGAGAGAGATTGCAAAGTTTATCTCGAGGTGTTTAACTTGTCAACGTGTAAAGGCGGAACATCAAGTACCAAAGGGTCCATTGCAACCACTTGAGATTCCGAAATGGAAGTGGGAACACATTACCATGGATTTCGTTACAGGTCTTCCCACGGTTTCTCAAGGCATAAATGCTATTTGGGTTATTGTTGATAGATTAACCAAGTCTGCTCATTTTTTACCGATACGGGAGACTTATTCCCTTGAACGTCTTGCTCGTATATACGTATGAGATTGTGAGACTGCATGGCATGCCAGTATCCATAGTTTCGGATCGTGACCCAAGATTCACTTCAAAATTTTGGGTTAGCTTACAAAAAGCTATGGGCACAGATTTACGATTTAGTTCGGCATACCATCCTCAAACGGACGGACAATCAGAGAGGACTATTCAAACTCTTGAAGATCTATTAAGACTTTGTGTCCTAGATTTCAAAGGGAGTTGGGATAAGTACCTACCATTGGTGGAATTCTCTTACAATAACAGTTATCAGGCAAGTATAGGTGTGGCCCCATTTGAAGCATTATATGGATGAAAGTGTCGCTCTCCAGTATGCTGGGATGAGGTGGGTGAAGCAACATTGTTGGGACCAGAGTTGGTACGCATGACTACAGAGAAGATCCAAACGATTCGACAACGTATACAAACAGCACAGGATCGACAAAAGAGTTATGCGGATCTTCATCGAAAGGACGTGGAATTTGACATTGGGGATCGTGTATTGTTGTGTGTGGCTCTATGGAAAGGAGTTACAAGATTTGGGAAGAGAGGAAAGCTCAATCCACGATTTATTGGTCCATTTCAGATTCTTGACCGAGTAGGAAATGTGGCCTATAGACTCGCGTTACCTCCAAGTATGTCTCGTGTTCATAATGTTTTTCATATATCTGTGTTACGTAAATATGTGAAAGACCCAGACCACGTTATTGAGTTAGAACCGGACGAGATAGCTGAAGACTTAACGTACGAAGAGGTACCTGTCAAGATCTTGGATAGAAAGGAGCATGTCCTACGCACGAAGGTCATACCACAAGTTAAAGTTTTGTGGAGAAACCATGCTATTGAGAAAATGACCTGGGAGTTGGAAACGGAAATGAAAGCGAGGTATCCTCATCTTTTCGAAACACCAGGTACGTACGTCAATTTCGAGAATGAAATTTTATAAGGAGGGGAGGTTGTAAGACCCCAAATTATTAACAAATAAAATTTAAATTCCCTCTATTTATTATTTTGAAATAGTAAGTGTTAAATTGATTAATGAGGTTAGTTATGGGTAAAATGCGCGAATATTTCAAATAAGCAGGTGGTTATAAAATATTCATTGTTGTCGGGAAATATTCGTTTGGTCGTGGAATATTCTTCCTGTCGGGGAATATTCGTACGACAGCGCAGTCTTTTGTGGGCCCCATAACGGAAAGCGATTGGATGAAGAAAACGACAAGTATATGTTTTTTATTAATAACGGCGTAGTTGTTACCGTTAATACTGTTGGAATACCCGGTGGTTAAAACACAGTAATACGCGTTGTTACACAGTAGCACACTGTATTGCACCAATTATTGATTCTTACGTAAGAAGGCACTACTCAATAATGGTTACAGTAATTACTGTTCAGTATTTTATTTTATTGATTCAATAATTGCTGCGTTGATATTTTATATTACTGTTGTTTCAATAATTGTCACTACACAGTATTTCCCATTATCAGATCAATAATTCATATTATTTGAATAATATTATTAGATAACATTATTGGCAATGTCTAGAAAGTTCTGTCTAAGGAGAGGTTTGGTCATCTAATTGCGCGTCAGTAAGGAGAAATCCTTATTGGAAAGCCCCCTCTTTCCTGGGAACGGCCCGGTTGTCATAAATGTGATTCTGTAATATTATTTGTGAATAATTAATTATTGATTCATATGATAAGGAAATATTTATTTTTGTGGATATAAATGAGGGATATATTTTTGTGGTTAAAAATGAAGGAGTTAATGTTGAGGTTTTTATCAGTATTTTTGTCGGAATGGAGGTATTAATAATCAGGGTTTTTGAGATATTTTGCGGGGGTTATAATTTTTAATCCGACCGTTGGATCATGGTAATTTTTGGATATGTTATACATATATAAGTTGAGTATATGTCCACAAATTTTGAACCGTTAAAAATGAACGTATGATTTATTATGAATTTTACGAGATGACTGGTTCAGAAATTGTTGAATTTTCGGAGTTAATCATTTTGGTAGAAAATTCTAGAATTGGTGGGCCCCACTCTTGGTTGGTGAAGAAATGTGCTGAGATTTTTATTCAAATGTGGTGGGTGGGAATAGTAGCAGGTAAAGCCATCAGGTTGCAGGTTAAGTCTGCTTCGGCGTGCTAAAATTTTCCTATAAATAGAGGGCTAAGTTAGAATTGAAAATCACACCAGAAACAAGTTTTCTCTCTTTCTCTCTCTAGATTATTGAGTGTATTTTGTGAGTATTTAGATACTTTGAGAGTTTCTATTCATCAGAGCAAGTGTCTTTCAGCTTTATACCGGTATTCCGACCAGAAGTACTGTCTTTACGAGGTAAGGGATGTTATTTTATTCAAAAATGATATTATTTCTTCAATATCATTATGCCGAAATATTGGTTGGAAATTTTTATCAAATTTGGAACTTTTCACGTCCGGGTTACTATTCATGAGTTACTATTCACGAGTTACTATTCACCGAAAAATAAAATTTTCTTCTTTTCGTCCAAAATATTTATTCTGGGTACTAGCTTTGATTGTATCCATGTTTTGATCATTCTTGAATACTACTTCACTATGAATAATTATAAGGTATTTTTGGACATGGATAAATCGAAATACGAATCCTTAATATTTGTTATTTTGTTTCACTGGATTCGTTTTCTTTAAGATATTTTTCATCATCCTCAGTCCTAAATGATGATATTACTGAATATCTTTGGCCCGTAGTGCAAAGATGAATGATTAACTGATGAATATCTTTGGTCCGTAGTGCAAAGATGAACAGGTGTTGAGATGAACATGACCGACTGGTGATACAAATGAATATCTTTGGCCTGTAGTGCAAAGATGAATATTTGATTAAAGGTGGTTATTAATTGTTATTACAGGGATAAAATATTGATGATGGACTTTTAAATCTTAGAAGATAGTAGAACTCATTCTCTACTTGACTCTTCTAATGGTTTGTTGTTTCCGCTGTAGTTATTGATTTAAAACTTGTTGTCTATTGTATTCTATTAGATTTTTCCCTGTTGAAGACTAACGATAATTTGTTCTGTATTATCTTAGTCATAATGTTCTTTACTGGGCTAGTTGAGCTCACCCTTTTCCTTTTTGTTCTATTTTTCTCAGGAGGCGAGAATGTAGCGAGTACTAGTCGGGGTTTGGAATGATGGTTCTAGAAGTTACTTTAGTAGTCCTCACCATTTTTGCGAAATAATGTATCAATAATTGTAATGAGGACTTATTTGAGTGTGGATATTGTCTAAATGACAATATTTGTATTTAAACTCACAGTTCTTGTGTTGTAATAATAAAGATGTAGTTATTTCTGTACCATGTATTTTGGCGACTCAGAATGGGTGTTGTATACCTATTTTGGGGGCTTCACAAGTATGAATCGGGTCCGAAGATAGAAAAAAAAAATCATGTGTACGAAGTAAAGTTGTTACCAACTATCAATTATGATTGAAACTAGAATCCAAATTTTAAGCGTGCTAAATGACCCACTTATCATTAGACACCAGAAGAGTAAAATACTCAATTTATTTAAAATAATCAATTGAGCCGGTCAAATCCAAAATACAATCGTTTCCCTTTTAAGAACTCATGGGTTCAGTCATATTAGCTTTAAATAAGTTAAAAATATATAGACAACATATTTATATTAATTAATATATATTTACATTCTCAAATTATATTTACATATAATATTTTCTATGGGATTAACTGAAAACTAACTACGTGCTAATGTATCATGTTTTCTTTGTAATAATCACTTCTATCAATTTCAGAATAAAACCTACATAAAAAAATATAAAGATGAAATATTGTAAATAATAAATAATAGAGTATATTGACACCAAGATTTTTTTTTCCTCTTTTTATTTTTTATTTATTAATTTTTGAGATTTATTGAAAAACCAACATAAATGTTGACAGGGTTTGAAAATTTGATTTTAATGGGGGCCAATTAGACATAGTCGACAGTTAGTAAAGATTTAAATGGATGTACCAACTCATCCGAATTTTTAGGTTTTAATAATCGAGATGACCCATCGTGTGGCTCCATAAATTTGGTCCGCAACCGAGTTTCATAGAGTTCGGGAACTTGCTTAAGCAAGGGAAAAAGTGTTAGACACCCCCCGATTTTCATAAAAATATGATTACCGCTTTTCTAATTTTTTTCTTAAAAGATTAAATGGATTGCCTTGCAAAATGTGAAGTGTGTGTGTTTGTGTTCCGTGCCTATATTGATTGTGTCGTTGGAGAAAAATTAGGGTATCGTCTCCTAGAGTCGATTTTTGTGAAAATGAATCGTGAAACATAAGGTATATTGTCTCCTATGCCTTTAAAGTCGAAATCTGGGACATCGTCTTCTAGATTTAAGTCGTGAAATTTAAATAACCTAGGGGTTGTCTCCTAAAGTCGTTAGAGTTTTGGTGGGTGCATTATTTTGGAAATAACTTTGAGCCTCTTTGAACTTATGCACGAATGATTTGTTTTGAAATGAAAATTTTTGTTTTAGCTTTCATTTGATAAGAACTTTTTGATGTCATTTAAGGAAAACATTAATTTACAAATCTTTCGTCAAATAGGAATCGATACTCTCTATTACGTCTAATTTTAGCCTAGAATTAATCTAATAACCTAATTTGATTCAATTTTAAAAAATCTTTACAATTTTGTTCGAAAATCATTTTTCGTATGTCGAAAGATAAAATCAAGCATCAAAAATAGGGTTGGAGCTACTCGTGGGCATGTAAGCTATCTAAATTGTAGAGATGAGAATCAATTATGATTTCTTCACATATTTTCATTAAACTGAATAGAGTATTTATACACAGAGGAATAACAAGATTACTCCTAAATACAAGAGAAAGTCCTAGTCTAAAGGAAGACTCAGCTACTCTCCTATATACAAGTAAATATTTGAATTTGAATACAGATATGATAACAAATCTTTGTTACATGTTGATATGCCCCCTCAAGATAGGCCACGTGTAGAGAGGCCAATCTTGTCTCGTAATTTCTGGAATTAAGAATGAGGCAGAGGTTTTGTTAGAAGATCAGCAAGCTGGTCTGCAGATGAAACATGAGCCACACGAAGAGCACCAGATTGAACTTGATCACGGAGGAAGTTGTGACAACCCCAAAATAGGTCCATTCCATCCAACCTATTCTGAGTCGCCAAATACATGGTACAGAAAATAACTACAACTTTATTACAATAATTGTCGTGCAAAATACAACAACATATATGCTGTGAGTTTTAATACCAACTGTGACTCATGTCCCAACTATGGGCAACACCTCACATTGATACATTACATAAAGGTACAGTCAATAACTGTTTTAGAAATTAAAATCTTTGGGAAGTGCTCAAGAAAACCTTCGTACAAGGGAGGCCATGCGTCTAGGTTATGATAGATATCATATGTCCACAGAATTATCCTTGGTTGACCCAATAGACCCCAAAGAAAAATAAGAAGATTACTATCATATTCTTTCCAATGGTGAGCCTTCTCTTGACATATCATTATCTCCATTGTCTCTAATCGAGAATTATACTCCAAACAAATACTAAGATTATATAGGTAGTGCTCGTAGATATACTCTGCAAGTGGATGTGCACAACCGTGTTTTATGATGACACGAGGTTGTATGTCATTAAACATCTTGAATGATAGTGGCAAAAAACTCTTCCAACGTTGGGTTCGCCTCACCCTATTGGATTCATCAAATATAACTACTAAATGATGACCACCGTTCTATTCTCCTGTTACCCCCGCTCGACCCAGCTACACTCGTATTACCTAAAAGAAATTTTGAAACAGAAGGGTGAGCACAACTAGCTCAGTAAAGAATATCATGACTAAAGATAAATAAATTATCAATAGCCTTCAACAGTAATAAATAAGAGATTTAGAACATATGGTAGATGATAAAATTTTTCAACCATAGTTGCAGCGGAACGAGCAATCCATTAGAAGAGTCAAATAGACCATAAAGTCTATTATCTTCTCCATGTTAAAAATCCACCAACAATATTTTATCTCTGTAACATCAATCAACAGTTCTGGTCCACAAACATATGAATAACTCATAATCATAATTGTAATTCTAAATTACTCTTCGCATCCAGGACGAAGATAATTTTCATCAAATGTCTTTACCTAAAACATCAAAGATCATGGTTATACCAAATCACAGTTTATGTTCATAATTATACTAATAAATTCATCTTTGCACTACGGCCCAAAGATATTCATCAACAAGTCATCTTTGCACTACAGGCCAAAGATATTCAACAACAGGTCATCTTTGCATTTCAAGCCAAAGATATTCATCAACAACTCATCTTTGCACTACAGACCAAATATATTCAACAACAAGTCATCTTTGCATTACGAGCCAAAGATATTCATCAATAATTCATCTTTGCACTACGGGCCAAAGATATTCATCAACAAGTCATCTTTGCACTACTGGGCAAAGATATTCAACAATAGGTCATCTTTGCACTACGGGCCAAAGATATTCATCAATAATTCATCTTTGCACTACAGGCCAAAGATATTCATATCTCAAAGAAATATATAATCATTTCAGAATTTATATAAACAATAATTATAACCATGTTAATCAATTCATCTTTACACTTAAGCTAAAGATATTCAATTATAAATTCAATGGTCATGATCATACACCAGTTAACAATTCATCTTTGCACTACAGGCCAAAGATATTCCTCAGTCACGATCATACCAATAATTTACCCATCTTTACACTCAAGTGAAAGAGAAATTCAACATCAGGGTTATAAAAATGTTATATATGATAATAAAAATAATATGATCAACAACTGCATTTATTTTTAAGAGCAACAATCATAAATCAACGATAATTTGGTCAGAAAAAGAAACTAATTTTGTCGTGAATAGTACCCGTGAATAGTAACTCGTGAATAGTAACTCGTGAATAGTAACTCATGAATAGTAACTCGTGAATAGTAACTCATAAATTGTAACTCATGAATAGTAACTCGTGAATAGTATTTCGTATCCGTACATATTACCGTATACGTAAATAATGTCATATACGTAAATAGTGCCATATACATGAATAGTGTTGTATACGTGAATAGTAATCCCGACTCAAAAAGGAAAAAATTTCACAATAAAATCTATACCAATATTTCAGTATAATGATATTGAAAGAATAACATTATTGTAAAGAATATAGCATCCCTTAGTATCCCTTACTATCCCTTACAATCCCTTATTATCCCTTACCTCAAAAGAGCAGCACTTCTGACTGGATATCAGATATGACGCTGAAGGAAACTTGCACTGATGAATAGCAACTCACAAAGTATCTAAATACTCACAAAATACACTCGATAATCTAGAGAGAAAAAGAGAACTTATGAATTCTGGTGTGTTTTTCAATTATAACTTAGCCCTCTATTTATAGAAAAATATTAGCACGCCGAAGCAGACTTGACCTACTACATGATGGCTTTATCTGCTACTATTTCACCCACCAAAAATCAGTCATCTTTCCCAACAACCAAAAGTGGGGCCCACCCATTTCTAAAATTTTCCACCAAAATCATTTATAAACCTAATTTTCGAATCAGTCACCTCTTAAAATTCATAACAAATCATTCGTTCATTTTAAACGGTTCAAAATTTGTGAACATATACTCAACTTATATATGTATAACATATCCAAAAATCACAACGATCCAACGGTCATATTAAAAATTATAACTCATACAATAAAGATGAAAGAACACCGATTTGATCTTTTAATACCTCCAATCCGACAAAATACTGATAAAATACCTCAACATTAATTCCTTCATTTTTATCCACATAAAAATAAATCTATCCATCATTTATATCCACATCAAATGAATATTTCCTTATCATATAGATCAATAATTAATTATTCACAAATAATATTACAGAATCACAATTATGACAACTAGGCCGTTCTCAGGAAAGAGGGGGCTTTCCAATAAGAATTTCTCCTTACTGACGCGCAATTAGATGACCAAACCTCTCCTTAGATAGAACTTTCTAAACATTACCAATAATGCTATCTAATAATATTATTCAAATAATATGAATTATTGATCTGATAATAGAAAATACTTTGCAGCAACAATTATTGAAACAACAATAATATAAAATATCAACGCAACAATTATTGATTCAATAAAATAAAATATTGAACAAAAATTACTGTAACAATTATTGAGAAGTGCCTTCTCACGTAAGAATCAATAATTAAAAAAATACTGTGCAATACCGTGTGCTACTGTGCAACTACGCGTATTACTGTATTTTAACCACCAGGTATTCCAACAGTGTTATCGGTAATAACTACGCCGTTATTTATAAAAACTCAAATTTGTCGTTTTCTTCATCCGACAGTTATTCTGTTATGGGGCCCACAAATGGTTGCACCGTCGTACGAATATTCCCCGACAGAAAGAATATTACACGACCAAACGAATATTCTCCGACAACAATGAATATTGTATAACTACTTGCGTATTTTGAAAATTTTTTTCTTCATATATCGCCCTTAACTTTAACTTTTATCAATTTAACCATTTACTGAATAGTAATTATAAGAAAAATTGAATACTTTTATTTCATAAAATTCGGGGTCTTACAGAAGTGATAATCAACTGCCACATGCTTCATTCAAGAATGGAAGACGGGATTTGAACTTAACTGTGTTGCACCGACATTGTCGGAGTAGACAACTGGGGGATTGACCAAATTGATGCAAAGTTCAAAGAGTAAAGAGCGAACCCAACAAATGTAAGACCCCAACTTTTATAAATAAAGATGAATTTTCTATAAATATCATTTTTGAATATTATGGAGTGAAATTGATATAATGTTATAGTTGTGGGTAATATTTATAAATTTTGCAAAGTACGCAAGTTGCTATATAATATTCAATTGGTCGGGGAATATTCGTTTTAACAAGAAATATTCATACGACGACGCAATCATTGGTGGACCCCACAACAGAATTATTGTAGGATTGAGAAAATGACAAAAATACTTTATAAAAATAACGACGAAAGTTTTACCATTAATACTATTGAACTACTCGGTAGTAAAAGTACAGTAATACGCATGGTTGCATAGTAGCACACGGTATTGATTATTGATGCTTACATGATAAGTCACTCAGTTTTATTTTATTGGTATTATTAATGTAATAAAATAAAAAAACTTTTTATATAAAACAAAATACTTTTATAAAGTTATCTATTTTATTAGACAATAATTAGAATATATTATATTATGCATAGTATTTGCATAGTGCCTGCATAGTGTTTGTATAGTAAAATCTTTTATAAAGTTATTCATTTTATTAGATTATAAATAGAATATATTATATTTTATTTAAAAGATTTTGCCTTAAATATGGACCGTCAGATTAAAGTAAATCAATCTGGACCGTTCATGAGTTAGTTACTATGCAGTCCATTCTTCTATAAATAGAAGCTCATTCCTTCATTATTTCTTACGAATTCACTGAAACTCTAGAGAGAGAAGTTATAGAAAGAAAGAAGAAAAGTATTCTGCTACTGCACTAGTCATATATTCAGTATTCTTCTTCTTAAGGTAAGGGATATTATTTGTTGTACTCGTAAAGTGTATTCTTTCTTTCTTATTCATGAAGAGAACTTCTGTTATTCCATTCTTTATTATGTTGTTGGAATAACCTGTATACGCGGGCTACCCTATACTTGGTGAAATTCTTCTGTTATTCCATTCTTTATTATTCTGTTGGAATAACCTGTATACGCGGGCTATCCTATACTTGGTGAAATTCTTCTGTTATTCCATTCTTTATTATTCTGTTGGAACATCTTGTCTGTGCGTTTACGCCGGACCTGGTTCCGTTATCTATTATTCTGTCAGAATTTCCTGTCTGTGCGTTAACGCCGGACCTGGTTCCATTATCTATTATTCGGTCGAAATATCATGTCTGTTCGTTTACGCCGGACCTGGTTCTATTATTTATTATTCTGTTGGAATATCATGTCGGTGCGTTTACGCATGGCCTGGTTCCATTATTTATTTTCTTGTTGGAATAACCTGTCTGTGCGGTCTATCGCATGCATGGTGATATCTTTTGTTATTACATTCTTTATTATATTCAGTTGGTTAAAGTTTTGACTTTTATACTCCATGAAATTAGTAGAATATCCTTGATATTTACGCTTCATCCAGTATCTTTTCATGAAAATATTCTTCTGAGCGTTCTTGAATTTTACTCCACAAAGCAGTATCATGTTGACAATTTGGACATTATTGGTTCTTGGATTAATTAATTTTTGAACTTGTTTTATTGAATTCTTATATCATTGTCATCATCCTCATGTTTATTTTTTTGTTGAAAGTCATCTATGGCATGTAGTGCATAGATGGACTTGGTATGATTATAATCAGGGATTATTCGGTGTAATCATGACCGTAATGTTACAAATGATGTGGTAAAAGTCCTCATTGGCCCGTAGTGCATTGATGGACAGTTGTTGGCATGATCATGACCATTTATAAATACACGAATATCCTTGGCTGTGATGTATGGATAATTTATGGTTGTGATACTAATGAATATCCTTGGCCGTAGTGCAGGGATGATGTGGATTATTTATTAAGCTGAGTCTCAGCGATAAAAGTCATGAAAAACCTTTTAAATCATAAAAGATAGTAGATTTTATTCTCTACTTGACTCTTTTAATGGATTGCTTTATCCGCTTCAGTTAAACTTGATGTCTATTGTATTTTATTAGTTTAACATTGTTGAAGACTAATGATAATTTATTTTACATTATCTTAGTCATAATATTTCTTACTGGGCTAGTTGAGCTCACCCTTTCTTTCACTGTTCTCTTCAGGAAATGAGAATATAGTTGGGACGAGTCGGAAAACGGAGTGATGGTCCAGAGGATAGCATTAGTAGTCCTCACTATTCTGTGAAATAGTGTGATAATAATTGTAACGAGGACTCCTTTTGAGTTTGTAACTCTATAGTAGACAATATTTGTATTCAAACTCACAGTTTATATTTTGTCATATTGTACACGACAGTTGTATTAGTAAGTTGTATTTGAATTATGTACTATGTATCTGATGACTCAGAATAGGTGATGTATACCTATTTTGGGGGCGTCACAACAAAGTTCAGCAGCAGTAGCAGCAACGGAGCGATATTCTGCCTCAGTAGAAGAACGAGCCATAGTTTTTTGCTTTTTAGAGCTCCAGGAAATGAGATTGCTGCCTAAGTAAACAAGGTAAGCACCAGTTGAAGAGCAGTCATCCTTGTTACCTGCCCAGTCAGCGTCGGAGAAGGCATGTATCGAATCGGAGAAAGCATGAAGGGATAGTGGTGAGTTGCGATAAAGAAGAAGGCCATCATTTAAGGTGCACTGAGGTAACACAAAATTCTTTTAACCAGAGTCCAATGTTCATCTGTTGGTTGATGCATAAACTGAGACATTTTGTTTACAGCAAATGAAATTTCTGGACGAGTAAGAGACAAATATTGAAGGCTGCCCACTGCAGTTCTATATTTCGTGGGGTCAGAGAGTGGTGATCCAAATGATAACTTGATGGAGGACGAGCTGGCTGGTAAAGGTGTTTGAACCGGTTTGGCAACTTGCATATTAGTTCTAGTGAGCAGATCCTTTATATATCGCCTTTGTAAGCGTAGTAGGCCATGACGATGAGGAACAACTTCGACACCAAGAAAATATGATAGAGGGCTTAGATCTTTGAGAGAAAAATGCTGAGCTAGACACGCAACAACTTGGGATACAAGATCGTTACTATTTCCAGTGATGATAATGTCATCAACGTATACTAGCAGATAGAGGAGGTTAGTTCCAACGTTTAGAATAAACAAAGACGTGTCAGAGTGAGAGTTCTTGAACCTAGAGTCTACAAGAAATTGGCGTAATTCATGATACCATGCCCGAGGAGCCTGTTTGAGGCCATAAATGGCTTTGTGAAGTTTGCATACATGGGTGGGTTTATCAGTGTCAATGAAACCTGGAGGTTGTGCCATATATACTGTTTCTGATAGATTACCTTGGAGGAAGGCATTTTTTACATCCAATTGGCGAAGAGACCAGCCATTTGTAAGACCCCGAATTTTATGAAATAAAAGTATTCAATTTTCTTATAATTACTATTCAGTAAATGGTTAAATTGATAAAAGTTTAAAGTTAAAGGTGATATATGTAAATATTTTAAATAAGCAAGTGGTTATAAAATACTCATTGTTGTCGGGGAATATTCGTTTGGTCGTAGAATATTCTTTCTGTTGGGGAATATTCGTACGACGGCGCAGCCTTTTGTCTTTTGTGGGCTCCACAACGAAAAGCGACTGGATGAAGAAAACGACAAGTATAAGTTGTTTATAAATAACGGCGTAGTTGTTACCGTTAATACTGTTGAAATACCCGGTGGTTAAAACACAGTAATACTCGTTGTTGCACAGTAGCACACGGTATTGCACCAATTATTGATTCTTACATAAGAAGGCACTACTCAATAATTGTTACAGTAATTACTGTTCAGTATTTTATTTTATTGATTCAATAATTATTGCGTTGATATTTTATATTACTGTTGTTTTAATAATTGTCACTACACAGTATTTTCCATTATTGGAGCAATAATTCATATTATCTGAATAATATTATTGGATAACATTATTGATAATGTCTAGAAAGTTCTATCTAAGGAGAGGTTTGGTCATCTAATTGCGCGCCAGTAAGGAGAGATCCTTATTGGAAAACCCCCTCTTTCCTGGGAACTGCCTGATTGTCAATATTGTGATTCTATAATATTATTTGTGAATAATTAATTATTAATTTATATGATGAGAAAAATATTAATTTTATGTGGATATAGATGGAAAAAATTTTTAATGTGACAATTGATAAAAATTAATATTTTATCTTTTTCTGATAAAATAATTCATTTAAATATATTATTATATTTTAATAATATAATAATGGTGATATTTTTACAATGAATGTGGTATATATGAGTAAATGAGGAGGAGGAGTATTTTTGTTGCAATAAATGTTTAAAACATGTTAAACATGTTGGTGGACCCATTTCTTGACTGAAATTTGATTATAGCCTGTAAAATCGTCCGTTTGTGGATTTCGGTCAATTTTTGTTTAGAATTTGGAAAAATTTTCTTCTGCAAAGTTGTAGAGAATTGAATTTCCTATAAAGAGTCGCGAGATTTGAATTTTTTGATAAAAAGGCTATTTATTATGAATTATTGAAGTTCTGAAGTTCCGAAATAATTGATTTTTAGAAGTTTTAATTATTTTTTAAAGAAAAACATTTTTGGTGAGTGTCCCACATGTGATAAATGTGTTATGTTGCTGAATTCAGATATAGGAAGGTTGGCGTAGAAATTATAATAATTATATTAATATTATATTAAATTTTTTGCTTTGGTGTTCTAAACATTTTCCTATGAATAGGGTGCTTAGGTTAGAATTAAAAATCACACCAGAAACTGAAGTTTTCTCTCTCTATATTATCGAGCGTATTCTTGTGAGTATTTAAATATCTTGAGTATTGCTATACGGTGCAAGTTCGTTCAGTGTTATATCCGACATTCCAGTACTGCTCTTTTGAGGTAAGGGATTTTAAGGGTTATTATGCTTTTCAGTTTCGAAATTTTTGCGAACCTTCAAAAATTTTGGAAAAATTTGAAATGATAATTTGATGAGTTTTGTTGATTGTGTCCAAAAATGGCGATTTTTTGATATATAGATTAAGAGTTATGGATTTTATGAGAAAATGTTATTTTAAAAGTAAATGCTTATAACTCCTTGTGGTTAACTCTAAAATTGATAAAATTTTTATTGGGAGTACATTTATATAATATCAGTGTACTCTGTGAATTTCGAAATTTTTGGATAAAAAGACAATTTATGATAAATATCTAAATTTTTGACAGTTTTGGTCATATAAAAAATAGTAAATGAATTTTAAAAATTCTGAAAAAAATATATGTTCAATATGGGACTATATTCTGCTAAATTCCAGAAAAGAAATATTTTTAGAACTGATTTGGTATTTTTCATAAAAATAAACTAGTTATGAATAAATGAACTAAATATGTTATGTGAAGGAAGAAAATTGGAAAATATGATTTTATGGCTTGAGAATTATATATGTGGTATATGCAGATTTTTGATGAGGGTTTTGGTTATTGGTGATGAAATCTTATGAGTTTAGTATTTTATGATGATTAAATACATTATTTAGTAAAGTGTAAACAATTAAAATAAATTATTTATAAGTTTAAGAAATGTTATTCTTTCAATATCATTATACCGAAATATTGGTATGAATTTTATTGTAGAATTTTTATCTTTTTGTGTTGGAATTACTATTCACGAGTTACTATTCACGAGTTACTATTTACGATTTACTATTCACGAGTTACTATTCATGAGTTACTATTCACGAGTTACTATTTACGGGTACTATTCACTATAAAATTGGTTTCTTTTTCTAACTAAATTATAGTTGATTTATGAATATTACTCTGGAGATTAAAACTATATATTGATTTTATTATCATATATAATATTTTTATAACCCTGATGTTGAAATTCTCTTTAACTGGAGTGTAAAGATGGGTAGATTATTGGTATGATCATGACTATGGATTCTCTTTGGCCAGTAGTGCAAAGTTGAATCGTTGACTGGTATGATCATGACCATTTAATTTACAATTGAATATTTTTAGCTTAAGTGCAAAGGTGAATTGATCAACATGGTTATAATTATGGTTTATATAAATTCTGAAATGATTATGTGTTTCTTTGAGATATGAATATCTTTGGCCCGTAGTGCAAAGATGACCTGTTGTTGAATATCTTTGGCCCGTAGTACAAAGATGATCTGTTGTTGAATATCTTTGGCATGTAGTGCAAAGATGGTCTGTTGTTGAATATCTTTGGCCAGTAGTATAAAGATAAACGGTTAATGAATATCTTTGGCTATAGTGCCAAGATGAATTTATTGGTATGATTATGAACAGAAACTGTGATTTGGTATAACCATGATCTTTGATGTTTCAGGTAAAGACAGGTGATGAAAATTATCTTCGTTCTGGATGAGAAAAGGAATTTGAAACCACAAATATGATTATGAGTTATTCATATGATTGTGGACAGGAACTGTTGATTGATGTTACAGGAATAAAACATTGTTGGTGGACTTTTAACATAGAGAAGATAATAGACATTAGGGTCTATTTGACTCTTCTAATGGATTGCTCGTTCCGCTGCAACTATGGTTGAAAAATTTTATCATCTACCATATGTTCTAAATCTCTGATTTATTTTTGACGAAGGCTATTGATAATTTAATTATCTTTAGTTATGATATTCTTTACTAAGCTAGTTGTGCTCACTCTTTTGCTTCACAATTCTTTTCAGGTAATAAGAGTGTAGCTGGGTCGAGCGGGGGTAACAGGAGAATAGAACGGTGGTCTCTAGCTGTGGAGGTTCTCCCTAAACAGTATAAAAAAGTGTGTTATATTCTATACATCATTTAGTAGTTATATTTGGTGAATCAAATAGGGTGAGGCGAACCCAACGTCCATACAAGATGTCTAATGACATACAATCTCGTGTTATCATAAGACATGGTTGTGCACATCCACTTGCTGAGTATATCTACAAGCACTACCTATATGATCTTGGAGTTTGGCTGAAGTATAATTCTCAATTAGAGACGGTGGAGATAATGATATGTCAAGAAAAAACTCACCATTGGAAAGAATATGATAGTAATCTTTTCATTTTTCTTTGGGGTTTATTGGGTCAACCAAAGATAATTCTGTGGGCATATGATATCTATCATAACCTAGACGCATGGCTTCCCATGTACGAAGGTTTTCTTGAGCACTTTCCAAAGATTTTAATTTCTAAAACAGTTATTAACTGTACCTTTATGTAAGGTGCCATTGTGACGTATTATCCAAGGTTGGGACATGAGTCACAGTTGGTATATATTTGTATCAAAACTCACAACATACGTGTTGTTGTATTTTTCACGATAGTTGTAGTAATAAAGTTGTAGTTATTTTCTGTACCATGTTTTTGACGACTCAAAATAGGTTGGTTGGATTGGACCTATTTTGGGGGCGTTACACCATTGCTTATGGCAATACTGAGCACAAGTCTCACAGTAGTTGGCTTGATTACTGGACTGAATGTTTCAAGATAGTCCACACCTGGTCTTTGATGAAAGCCTTTGGCTACAAGGCGAGCTTTAAACCTGTCAATAGAACCATCAGAGTTTCTTTTAATGCGAAATATCCACTTGCAGCCTACAAGGTTGGTGATGCCGATTGGAGAAACAAGTTCCCAAGTCCCATTACGAACAAGGGCATCATACTCTTCGGACATAGCTTTGCGCCAGTTTGAGTCTTTAAGGGCCTGAGTAACAGATGTGGGTTCTGAACTGAGTGAAGAGGCTAAGTGTGTGTGAAGATTAAGTTTTTGAATAGGTTTCGTGATACGATTTTTGGCTCGAGTAGTCATGGAATGGCGAGAAACTAGTGGAGAGACTTGGTGTGAGGCAGATTCTGGTTGCAGTGCAGGTTCTGGGTGATGGGGTAATGGAGACGTGGTTGAGAGGTGATCTGTAGCAAGGGGCAATTCCGGAGCTTGTACTTCTGGAGTGTAAGAAGACGGTTGTGCTGGAGGAGAAATGGGAATTGTGAGAACTGGTGGAATCCAATCAAAAACTGTAGTGGTAGTATGACATGGTTGCTGAATGTTGAGTGTGGTAGAAGGAAATATTAATTCAACAAATTGGACATGGCGAGAGACATATGTTTTTGATGTGGTTGGTTCAAAACAGAGATAGGCACTTTGAGATAAAGAGTAACCAAGAAAGACACAGGGTGTAGACTTGGGGGCTAGTTTGTGGGATGAGTAAGGACGAAGCCATGGATAACATATGCATCCGAAAATTTTGAGTTTAGAATAGTTTGGTTTTGTTTTGAAAATTAATTCAAAGGGAGTAGAGAGGTTGAGAGTGGGGGTGGGCATTCTATTAATTAAGTATACAGCAGTACTGAATGCATGAGTCCAAAAGGTGAGAGGTAAAGAGGCATGAGAGAGTAAGGTGAGGCTAGTTTCGACAATATGACGGTGTCTTCTTTTAGAGTAGCCATTGTGTTCGGGTGTATGAGGTGGGCTAGTTAGATGGGTTATACCAGCGGTAGAAAGGTAATCTTTGAGGCCGAGATATTCTCCACCATTGTCAAAATATAAAGTGGTAATTTTGTGGTGGAAGTAATTTTCAACAATATTTTTATAGCGTTTAAACACTTTATGAATATCTGATTTTAGTTTGAGGGGATAAAACCAAATATATTTTGTAAAGTGATCGACAAATATGACATAATATTTAAAACCATTGTAAGACATAATGGGAGAGGTCCAAACATCAGAAAATATAATTTGAAGAGGGTGTGAAGACACAAGTGATGAAGTAGAAAAAGGTAATTTATGACTTTTATTGCAGAGGCATACATTACATGAGAAATCTTTTGGCATAGAGGAAGACGATTCTAAACAAGAATTAGAGAGAATATGTTGTAAGATTGAAAGAGCTAGATGTCCTAAACGATGATGCCAGTTGATAGATGTGGTTTTGGCTGTAGAGAATGCTAGAATTGGGTTCTTGGGAGTTGTCCATTCATACACTCCATCCTTAGTACTGCCCTGGAATAGAATTGCCCCCGAGCGAAGATCCTTCACAAAAAAGGAAGATGGTAAGAATTCAACTGATGCATTGTTAGTGATGCAAAACTGAGAAATGGAAATGAAGTTTTTTTTCATGGTTGGGACACAAAGAACATCAGATAAAGTGAAAATTGATTGGGGAGATGAGAGAGTAGTGGAGCCTGTGTGTGTGATGGAGAGACCTATACCATCCCCGATCATAACATCATCAATGCCGTTGTAAGGGGAGTGAAGGGACAGATTGTTTAGATCAGCTGTGACATGATGAGAGGCACCACTGTCGAGTAACTAGGTCGGGTTTGGTGATGTGTTGTTGGCAGTAAAGTTAACTCGTGGCTGCCAAGAAGGAGTTGAGTTGTTAGAGGATGAGGGTGCAGTGGTAGAGGATTGAATGGGAAGCACTTGAAAGGAGGGACATCTCTTGGATGTATGTCCTTGGATTCCACAGATCTGACAGAAGCCTTGATAAGGTCTAGATGGAGGACGGTTGCTACGATTTTGGAATCGTGAATCTAAGTTCATCGGTGGACGGCCATTAGTAGGTGCTGATGGACCCCAAATTTGGTTACCAGCAGGTGATGAGGGAGAGGGTGTACGCCAATTATTAGTTTTGTTTGTGCGCCATTGGTGGTTTGTTTTGTTTGTGGGATAGGCAGTAATTGGAAGTGAGGTTTCTGAACTCTTGATTGATGGTGCAGAGGCTTCAAAGGAAAGTAGCTTCTCGTGGACCTCATCAAATGAGATGGAAGTGTCACGAGCTTGTACCGCACGGACCAGTTCCTTGTATTCGTCACCTAGGCCATCTAGGATCTTGTCGGTGAGGTCTTCAGGATCCAGTGGTGCACCTAGGATGGCTAGTTCATCAGCACAGGCTTTGACAGAGTGGAGATACTCGGTTACATTCTGACTACCTTTTGTTGGATTTTTAAGTTTGGTTTTGACTTGTTTGATGCGACCACGTGAGGGTTTGGCATAGGTGTTCGCAAGGATGGTCCATGCTTCTTTGGCAGTCTTGGCTTGGGCAATGAAGGGAAGAATAGTAGGGGAAAGAGAGCCAATTAAGGCATTTAGCAGTAGTTTATCTTGACGAATCCAGAGTTTGTGAGAAGGATTGGTTGAGGTAGTGTTGTTTATTGTGATGGTGGTGGGAGGACATGGATTGGATCCATCGATATACCTAATGAGGTCATATCCAATGAATAAAGTTTCAAATTGCAGCTTCCAGGATAGGTAATTTGTGGAGGTGAGTTTGCGTGGTGCTTGAGCCGATACGTTGATGGTGATAAGAGGAATTTCAGTGTGTGGAGGACTAGCGACAGAGATAATGTTGTTGGAGTTTGGTGTTATCATTTTGGTGTTTGACTGCAAGAGAATAAGTGTAAGACCCCAACTTATTAATGAATAAAATCAAATTTTCTCTAAATATTATTGTGAATAATAAGGGGTTAATTTGATATAATACTTTGATTATGGGTGAAATGTGTAAATTTTGCAAAATAAGCAAGTGGTTATAAAATATTCATTTTGTCGGGGAATATTTGTTTGGTCGGAGAATATTCTTGTTGTCGGGGAATATTCGTACGACGGCGCAGCCTTGTGTGGGCCCCATAACGAAAAGCGATTGGATGAAGAAAACGACAAGTATAACTTATTTATAAATAACGGCGTAGTTGTTACCGTTAATACTGTTGGAATACCCGGTGGTTAAAATACAGTAACACACGGTATTGCACCAATTATTGATTCTTACGTAAGAAGGCACTACTCAATAATTGTTACAGTAGTTATTATTCAATATTTTATTTTATTGATTCAATAATTGCTGCGTTGATATTTTATATTATTGTTGTTTCAATAATTGTTGCTGCACAGTATTTTCCATTATCAGATCAATAATTCATATTATTTGAATAATATTATTAGATAACATTATTGACAATGTCTAGAAAGTTTTGTCTAAGGAGAGGTTTGGTCATCTAATTGCGCGCCAGTAAGGAGAAATCCTTATTGGAAAGCCCCCTCTTTCCTGGGAACGGCCTGGTTGTCATAAATGTGATTCTGTAATATTATTTGTGAATAATTAATTATTGATTCATATGATAAGGAAATATTTATTTTATGTGGATATAAATGAGGAATATATTTTTGTGGTTAAAAATGAAGGAGTTAATGTTGAGGTTTTTATCAGTATTTTTGTCGGAATGGAGGTATTAAAAATCAGGGTTTTTGAGAAATATTGCGGGTGTTATAATTTTTAATCCGACCGTTGGATCGTGGTAATTTTTGGATATGTTATACATATATAAGTTGAGTATATGTCCACAAATTTTGAACCGTTAAAAATGAACGTATGATTTATTATGAATTTTACGAGATGACTGGTTCAGAAATTGTTGAATTTTCGGAGTTTATCATTTTGATGGAAAATTCTAGAATTGGTGGGCCCCACTTGTGGTTGGTGAAGAAATGTGCTGAATTATATTTCAAATGTGGTGGGTGGGAATAGTAGCAGGTAAAGCCATCAGGTTGCAGGTCAAACCTACTAAAATTTTCCTATAAATAGAGGGCTAAGTTAGAATTGAAAATCACACCAGAAACAAGTTTTCTCTCTTTCTCTCTCTAGATTATTGAGTGTATTTTGTGAGTATTTAGATACTTTGAGAGTTTCTATTCATCAGAGCAAGTTTCTTTCAGCCTTATACCGGTATTCCGACCAGAAGTACTGATATCTTGAGGTAAGGGATATTATTTATTTCACATTCTGAAGAGATATTATTTTTCGTATTCGTATGAATATTATTTCTGTTCAATATTCATAAGAAATTTATTTCGTTCAATATTCGCGAGAAATATTATATTCGTTAATATTCGTAATGAATATTATTTTCGTTTAATATTCGTAAGGGATATTATTTTCTTCTTAAATGATATTATTTTCTTCAATATCATTATGCTGAAATATTGATATGAGTTTTTATCAAATTTGGAACTTTTTGTGTCGGGGTTACTATTCACGTATACGTTACTATTCACGTATACGGTACTATTCACGAATACGGCACTATTCACCGAAAAATAAAATTTTTCCTTTTTGTCCAAGATGTCTATTATGGTTACTATCTTTGATTGTATCCATGTTTTGATCTTTATTTTTGAATTCTGCTTCACAATTGATTATTATGAAGTATTATTGATCTTGGATAAACTGTTATACGAATCCCTACTATTTGTCCTTCTGTCTCATTAGATTCGTTCTCTTTAAGATATTTTTCATCATCCTCAGTCCTAAATGATGATATTAATGAATATCTTTGGCCTGTAGTGCAAAGATGTATGATTACTTGATGAATATCTTTGGCCTGTAGTGCAAAGATGAACAGGTGTTGAGATGAACATGAATGACAGGTGATACAAATGAATATCTTTGGCCTGTAGTGCAAAGATGAATATTTGGATAAAGATGATTATTAATTGATGTTACAGGGATAAAATATTGATGATGGACTTTTAAATCTTAGAAGATAGTAGAATTCTTTCTCTACTTGACTCTTCTAATGGTTTGCTGTTTCCACTGCAGTTGTTGATCTAAAACTTGTTGTCGATTATATTCTATCAGATTTTTCCCTGTTGAAGACTAACGATAATTTGTTTGTATATTATCTTAGTCATAATATTCTTTACTGGGCTAGTTGAGCTCACCCTTTTCCTTTTTGTTCCATTTTTCTTCTCAGGAGGTGAGAACATAGCAGGATCTAGTCGGGGTATGGAGTGATGGTTCTAGAAAGATGTTTTAGCAGTCCTCACTATTTCTGTAAAATAGTGTTTGAATAATTGTAATGAGGATTTATTTGAGTGTGGATATTGTCTAGAAGACAATATTTGTATTTAAACTCACAGTATGTGTTGTCGTATTTTGCACGACATTTGTATTATTGAAGTTGTAGTTTGCTTTCTGTATCATGTATTTGGCGACTCAGAATGGGTGTTGTATACCTATTTTGGGGGCGTCACAGTTGGTATCAGAGCTTAGGGATATGATCCCTGGCTGAGATGTGAGACAAGAACTAGGAGGGGAGAGACGGGGAATTCCTTCACTAGTATGACTTGACTAAGTTTATTTGGTGTTTATTTGGTCGGTCAGAGTATAGGGATAAT
This sequence comes from Panax notoginseng, assembly GCA_016801055.1. NCBI lineage: Eukaryota > Viridiplantae > Streptophyta > Magnoliopsida > Apiales > Araliaceae > Panax > Panax notoginseng. Next base: position 72,537,010 of record CM029013.1, read on the forward strand.
ATATGACATGACTATTAACCCTTGTTTTATGGCAGTATTTAAGAATGGCAGCTGAGAACGTTAATAATGGAGTAAATCAGACCGTGGAGACACCTTTGATCACCACCCAGGGGAACGTGCAACAGGAAGGCAATATTCCTCCTGTAAACAACGTTACCGAGCAAACGATGAATGATGGAATGTTTAGGAGCTTTTTGCAGTTCATGCAAAATCAGACGAGGGAGACTCGTGTGCAGAATACGGGTGGAAATGATAACGCGCGGTTTGTCACAGCTAAGCAGTTCAAAGAATTGGGACCACCAGAATTTAAGGGAAAGCCGGATCCGATCATGGCGGAAACGTGGGTCAAGCAAATTACCAAGATATTCGATGTCTTGGGATGCACGGAGGAACAAAAGGTTCCATTCGCCACCTTTATGTTCCGCGGTGAGGCAGACTACTGGTGGGAGTCTGTGAAGCGTACCCAGCCTGACGCACTCAACATGTCCTGGGAAACATTTCAAAAACTGTTCAATGACAAGTACTTTCCTGAAAGTATTCGTCATATGAAGGAAGTAGAGTTTATCAGACTGGAACAAAACAACATGACGGTGTCCCAGTACGAGGCGAAGTTTGCAGAGTTATCCAGGTTTGCACCTCATTTGGTCGAAAATGAGGAACGAATGACAAGGATGTTTCTGAGAGGTCTAAAACCCGAGATTCGACAATATCTTATCTCTCATAAATTTTCTTTATATTCAGATGTTGTAAATAGGGCTCAATTATTAGAGCGAGATAATGAGTATGTGCAACCGAGGGACCACAACCAGGGTCATACTGGTGGTGGCAGTCATCGAAGCAATGAAAATCAGCAGGGAGGAAAAGATTCGGACAAAAGCGGTAACCACTCTGGTGGTAATCGTGGTCGTGATAATAGAAGGAGCGAGTCGGGAGGAGATTTCAAGAAGAGAAGGTACAACAATGATAATGTGAAGACGTCAGCACAAACATCAACTGTTTCTAGGGGAGGAGAACGACCACCAGTCGTATGTTACAAATGTGGGAAAGAGGGACATATCAGCCCAAACTGCCCACAACAATCCAAGGTATGTTATAACTGTGGAAAGGAGGGTCATATAGCTCGAGAGTGTTCTGTAGCAAAACCAAGTTCAGCGGGGATGGTGACTCCAAAAGCTGTCCCGGATAAGTCGAAATCAGCGGTTCCTGGAAGGGCGTTTGTCGTTACTGGCCAAAACGCGAGAAACCCGAACGAGGTGATCATGGGTAAGCTAATCTTGAATTCTTGCGAAGTTTATACTTTACTAGATACCGGTTCTACCCATTCTTTTATCTCTCCTGCTTGTGCTCAACGTTTAAACTTGACTCCGGAGAAATTGGACTTTAACTTATCTGTTGAAACTCCGTTGGGTGAAACCTTCGTTACATCTACAGTTTATAAATCTTGCATGATCCAAGTTGGCACTATCACATTACCTGTTGACCTTATCTCTTTAAAGATACTTGCTTTTGATGTGATTTTAAGAATTGATTGGTTAACTACTCATCATGCCAAAATTGATTGCTTTCGTAAGGTTGTTAGTTTTCATATTCCTAAGCAACCTGTTATTCAAATTCAAGCAACCAAACCATTGAAGTCAAACTCTTTCATATCAAGCCGTAAAGTCATTCGTTTATTAAAAAACGGATGTCAAGCTTTCTTAGCTATGTCATGGACTTGAACAAAAATACGTCAGATTTGAGTGATATTTCTATTGTTTGTTTCCTGACGTATTTCCTGAAGAATTTCTTGGCCTACGCGTGATATTGAATTTTGTATCATCTTTGAATCTGGTACAAAACTCACTTCTAAAATCTCATATCGAATGGCTCCTATTGAACTTCAGGAGTTAAAAACCTAACTGTAGAAGTTTGTACCCGAGCCTTTATCTGGTGACTTCCTTTGCGGAATGTACTGAAGCCAAACTCTCCGTAGGGGATGCCATATTCGTGCGGTAGTAAACTGATAGGTGTCATTGTGACGTGCTATCCAAGGTTGGGATATGAGTCACAGTTGAGAGCAATCTAAGTCGATAATTGAAATACGTAGCTTTCTGGGCTTAGCTGGTTACTATCGAAGATTCGTGGAAGGATTTTCTCGAATCGCTACTCCGTTAACTCAGCTGACTCGGAAAGATAGAAAATTCGTATGGAGTGAGGAATGCGAGAAGAGTTTTCAACAACTCAAGAGGAGACTCATTTCGGCACCTGTTCTGACAATACCATCTGGTTCGGATGGATTTGTTATCTACAGCGATGCTTCCGGCAAAGGGTTAGGATGTGTTCTCATGCAATATGGGAAAGTCATAGCCTATGCCTCACGACAACTCAAATAATATGAGAGGAATTATCCTACTCATGATTTGGAGTTGGCAGCAGTCATTTTTGCGTTGAAGATCTGGAGACACTACCTGTATGGGGAGAAAGTGGAGATCTATACAGATCATAAAAGCCTCAAATATTTCTTCACCCAAAAGGAACTCAACATGCGGCAGCGACGTTGGCTCGAGCTGTTGAAAGATTACGATCATATCATCCAATATCATCCTGGAAAAGCAAACGTAGTAGCTGACGCATTGAGTAGAAGATCATATGCGGGTACGAGTGCAATATTGTTAACACAAAGGCCCATTTTGTATGACTTACAAAGGATGGAGATAGAGATGAAGGCTCCAAGTACCCACATGATGATATCAAATATACGAGTAGAACCGACTTTAATCGATAAAGTTAAAGCTGCTCAAGCTACGGACATGGAGCTGATGCGTATGAAGAAGAAAGTGCAAGAAGGTGCTATTCCAGAAGCAAGAATCGATGAAGAAAGAATACTTCGAGTCAACTCCAGACTTTGTGTTCCTAACGATTTTGACTTGAAGCATAGAATAATGATGGAGGCACACAACACACCGTTTGCAATCCATCCTGGGAGTACCAAAATGTATCACGATCTTCGACATACATTTTGGTGGAGCAATATGAAAAGAGAGATCGCGGAGTTTATCTCGAGGTGTTTAACTTGTCAACGTGTAAAGGCGGAGCATCAAGTGCCAAAGGGTCCATTGCAACCACTTGAGATCCCGAAATGGAAGTGGGAACACATTACTATGGATTTTGTTACGGGTCTTCCCAAGGTTTCTCAAGGCATAGATGCGATTTGGGTTATTGTTGATAGATTAACCAAATCCGCTCATTTCTTGCCGATACGTGAGACTTATTCCCTTGAACGTCTTGCTAGTATGTACGTGAACGAGATTGTGAGATTGCATGGCATGCCAGTATCCATAGTTTCGGATCGTGACCCAAGATTCACTTCACGATTTTGGGTTAGCTTGCAGAAAGCTATGGGCACGGATTTACGATTCAGTTCGGCATACCATCCTCAAACGGACGGACAATCAGAGAGGACTATTCAAACTCTTGAAGATCTATTAAGACTCTGTGTCCTAGATCTCAAAGGGAGTTGGGATAAGTACCTACCATTGGTAGAATTCTCCTACAACAACAGTTATCAGGCGAGCATAGGTGTGGCTCCATTCGAGGCGTTATATGGAAGAAAATGTCGTTCTCCAGTATGCTGGGACGAGGTGGGTGAAGCAACATTGTTGGGACCAGAGTTGGTACGCATGACTACAGAGAAGATCCAAACGATTCGACAACGTATACAAACGGCACAGGATCGATAAAAGAGTTATGCGGATCTTCATCGGAAGGACGTGGAATTTAATATTGGGGATCATGTATTATTACGTGTTGCACCATGGAAGGGAGTTACAAGATTTGGGAAGAGAGGAAAGCTCAATCCAAGATTTGTTGGTCCATTTGAGATTCTTGAGCGAATAGGAAATGTGGCATATAGACTCGCATTACCTCCAAGCATGTCTCGTGTTCATAATGTTTTTCACATATCTATGCTTCGTAAATATGTTAAAGACCCGAACCACATTATTGAGTTAGAACCAGACGAGATAGCTGAAGATTTAACGTACGAGGAGGTACCTGTTAAGATCTTAGATAGGAAAGAGCATGTCCTACGCACAAAGGTTATACCACAAGTTAAGGTTTTGTGGAGAAACCATGCTATTGAAGAAATGACCTGGGAGTTGGAATCAGAAATGAAAGCGAGGTATCCTCACCTTTTTGAAACATCAGGTACGTACGTCAATTTCGAGGACGAAATTTCATAAGGAGGGGAGGTTGTAAGACCCCAACTTATTAATGAATAAAATCAAATTTTCTCTAAATATTATTGTGAATAATAAGGGGTTAATTTGATATAATACTTTGATTACGGGTGAAATGTGTAAATTTTACAAAATAAGCAAGTGGTTATAAAATATTCATTTTGTCGGGGAATATTTGTTTGGTCGGAGAATATTCTTGCTGTCGGGAAATATTCGTACGACGGCGCAGCCTTGTGTGGGCCCCATAACGAAAAGCGATTGGATGAAGAAAACGACAAGTATAAGTTATTTATAAATAACGGCGTAGTTGTTACCGTTAATACTGTTGGAATACCCGGTGGTTAAAATACAGTAACACACGGTATTGCACCAATTATTGATTCTTACGTAAGAAGGCACTACTCAATAATTGTTACAGTAGTTATTATTCAATATTTTATTTTATTGATTCAATAATTGCTGCGTTGATATTTTATATTATTGTTGTTTCAATAATTGTTGCTGCACAGTATTTTCCATTATCAGATCAATAATTCATATTATTTGAATAATATTATTAGATAACATTATTGACAATGTCTAGAAAGTTTTGTCTAAGGAGAGGTTTGGTCATCTAATTGCGCGCCAGTAAGGAGAAATCCTTATTGGAAAGCCCCCTCTTTCCTGGGAACGGTCTGGTTGTCATAAATGTGATTCTGTAATATTATTTGTGAATAATTAATTATTGATTCATATGATAAGGAAATATTTATTTTATGTGGATATAAATGAGGAATATATTTTTGTGGTTAAAAATGAAGGAGTTAATGTTGAGGTTTTTATCAGTATTTTTGTCGGAATGGAGGTATTAAAAATCAGGGTTTTTGAGAAATATTGCGGGTGTTATAATTTTTAATCCGACCGTTGGATCGTGGTAATTTTTGGATATGTTATACATATATAAGTTGAGTATATGTCCACAAATTTTGAACCGTTAAAAATGAACGTATGATTTATTATGAATTTTACGAGATGACTGGTTCAGAAATTGTTGAATTTTCGGAGTTTATCATTTTGATAGAAAATTCTAGAATTGGTGGGCCCCACTTGTGGTTGGTGAAGAAATGTGCTGAATTATATTTCAAATGTGGTGGGTGGGAATAGTAGCAGGTAAAGCCATCAGGTTGCAGGTCAAACCTACTAAAATTTTCCTATAAATAGAGGACTAAGTTAGAATTGAAAATCACACCAGAAACAAGGTTTCCCTCTTTCTCTCTCTAGATTATTGAGTGTATTTTGTGAGTATTTAGATACTTTGAGAGTTTCTATTCATCAGAGCAAGTTTCTTTCAGCCTTATACCGGTATTCCGACCAGAAGTACTGATATCTTGAGGTAAGGGGTATTATTTATTTCACATTCTGAAGAGATATTATTTTTCGTATTCGTATGAATATTATTTCTGTTCAATATTCATAAGAAATTTATTTCGTTCAATATTCGCGAGAAATATTATATTCGTTAATATTCGTAATGAATATTATTTTCGTTTAATATTCGTAAGGGATATTATTTTCTTCTTAAATGATATTATTTTCTTCAATATCATTATGCTGAAATATTGATATGAGTTTTTATCAAATTTGGAACTTTTTGTGTCGGGGTTACTATTCACGTATACGTTACTATTCACGTATACGGTACTATTCACGAATACGGCACTATTCACCGAAAAATAAATTTTTTCCTTTTTGTCTAAGATGTCTATTATGGTTACTATCTTTGATTGTATCCATGTTTTGATCTTTATTTTTGAATTCTGCTTCACAATTGATTATTATGAAGTATTATTGATCTTGGATAAACTGTTATACGAATCCCTACTATTTGCCCTTCTGTCTCATTAGATTCGTTCTCTTTAAGATATTTTTCATCATCCTCAGTCCTAAATGATGATATTAATGAATATCTTTGGCCTGTAGTGCAAAGATGTATGATTACTTGATGAATATCTTTGGCCTGTAGTGCAAAGATGAACAGGTGTTGAGATGAACATGAATGACAGGTGATACAAATGAATATCTTTGGCCTGTAGTGCAAAGATGAATATTTGGATAAAGATGATTATTAATTGATGTTACAGGGATAAAATATTGATGATGGACTTTTAAATCTTAGAAGATAGTAGAATTCTTTCTCTACTTGACTCTTCTAATGGTTTGCTGTTTCCGCTGCAGTTGTTGATCTAAAACTTGTTGTCGATTATATTCTATCAAATTTTTCCCTGTTGAAGACTAACGATAATTTGTTTGTATATTATCTTAGTCATAATATTTTTTACTGGGCTAGTTGAGCTCACCCTTTTCCTTTTTGTTCCATTTTTCTTCTCAGGAGGTGAGAACATAGCAGGATCTAGTCGGGGTATGGAGTGATGGTTCTAGAAAGATGTTTTAACAGTCCTCACTATTTCTATAAAATAGTGTTTGAATAATTATAATGAGGATTTATTTGAGTGTGGATATTGTCTAGAAGATAATATTTGTATTTAAACTCACAGTATGTGTTGTCGTATTTTGCACGACATTTGTATTATTGAAGTTGTAGTTTGCTTTCTGTACCATGTATTTGGCTACTCAGAATGGGTGTTGTATACTTATTTTGGGGGCGTCACAATAAGAGGGAAACAAGAGAGGAAAAAAGAGAAGGCAAAAAAAAATTAATGGGGAGGCTCTGATACCATGTAGAGATGAGAATCAATTATGATTTCTTCACATATTTTCATTAAACTGAATAGAGTATTTATACACAGAGGAATAACAAGATTACTCCTAAATACAAGAGGAAGTCCTAGTCTAAAGGAAGACTCAGCTACTCTTCTATATACAAGTAAATATTTGAATTTGAATACAGATATGATAACAAATCTTTGTTACATGCTGATATAAATAACTCCAAACACCACACAATAATAAAATTCACTATCAAGAGGCCTTAAATTTAAGTTTTGTGGGATGGAACCCTCAATATCGTTTTAAGGCTCGAATTACATTTATAATGATCGAATCGCAAACATTACAATCGTTAACTATGTCCATCGTGGGAATATCTTTCAATTCCCATTAAACACAATGTTTAAGGGTCTTGAGCTCACATGATTCCTAATCATATTCAATAATGCATCGAGATCTATAAACGGATGTTTAAGTTTAGGAAAGGACTTCCGTAAGCCTTAAATCCATAGACTGCCCAACAAATTAATAACATCGAAATTATATCATTAACTATATCGATCTTGCAAGGATTTATCACGTATCGATGAAATTAGAATCTGTGGAATGAAATCTAAGATTCCATAGATCGAAAATATATCCCAGATTGCTCTAAATATATCTAGAAAATATATTTGAGACTCTATAGATCTAGAAAATAACATAATTGAGATCTAATCGGAAATATATCCCATATTGTCTTTTAAGAGATTCTACTCATGAGAATTTCTAGCCGGCCAAAAGGTGGGATCCTCCCACCACTAGATATTAATTTAGGATATTTTGGTGACCTAAAAATCAATAAAAAAAAACAACTCCCAAGCAAAAATAGTCGATAAAAAGGAGTCGAATCAAAGTCAAAATCGATAAATTACTAAAAAGATATCTCCGGCTAGTTAGGAAGGGATTCCATATGTGAGAAATCCTCTCTAATCATCCATAATTCTTAAAATATGATCCAATCAACTTTAAACATGGTCTAGGATGCTAGGAGAGCCTTAAATGAAGAATTGGCTATAAACAAACAAAGCCCAATGCAAGCACAATAATTCACAAAATAAGCTAGATCTAGCATAAAGATGAGAACTTTAACATTAAGAGTGATAGTTTCTTCCTCCTTAAACTTTGTATGTAAGGCTTAACTCTAGATTGGTGAAAAATTTGAAGAAGAAAATTAGATCTAGATTGGATTTAGAGAGGTTTTTTCTCTTCATTTAATTCTTTATTTCTTTCTCTAGATAACACATTTTCTCTCTCTAAAATGCCTTCTTTTTTAAAAATGAACATAATTACCTTATATATGTGACGCCCCCAAAATAAGTATACAACACCCATTCTGAGTCGCCAAAATACATGGTACAGAAACAACTACATCTTTATTATTACAACACAAGAACTGTGAGTTTAAATACAAATATTGTCATTTAGACAATATCCACACTCAAATAAGTCCTCATTACAATTATTGATACATTATTTCGCAAAAATGGTGAGGACTACTAAAGTAACTTCTAGAACCATCATTCCAAACCCCGACTAGTACTCGCTACATTCTCGCCTCCTGAGAAAAATAGAACAAAAAGGAAAAGGGTGAGCTCAACTAGCCCAGTAAAGAACATTATGACTAAGATAATACAGAACAAATTATCGTTAGTCTTCAACAGGGAAAAATCTAATAGAATACAATAGACAACAAGTTTTAAATCAATAACTACAGCGGAAACAACAAACCATTAGAAGAGTCAAGTAGAGAATGAGTTCTACTATCTTCTAAGATTTAAAAGTCCATCATCAATATTTTATCCCTGTAATAACAATTAATAACCACCTTTAATCAAATATTCATCTTTGCACTACAGGCCAAAGATATTCATTTGTATCACCAGTCGGTCATGTTCATCTCAACACCTGTTCATCTTTGCACTACGGGCCAAAGATATTCATCAGTTAATCATTCATCTTTGCACTACGGGCCAAAGATATTCAGTAATATCATCATTTAGGACTGAGGATGATGAAAAATATCTTAAAGAAAACGAATCCAGTGAAACAAAATAACAAATATTAAGGATTCGTATTTCAATTTATCCATGTCCAAAAATACCTTATAATTATTCATAGTGAAGTAGAATTCAAGAATGATCAAAACATGGATACAATCAAAGCTAGTACCCAGAATAGATATTTTGGACGAAAAGAAGAAAATTTTATTTTTCGGTGAATAGTAACTCGTGAATAGTAACTCGTGAATAGTAACCCCGACGTGAAAAGTTCCAAATTTGATAAAAATTTCCAACCAATATTTCAGCATAATGATATTGAAGAAATAATATCATTTTTTAATAAAATAACATCCCTTACCTCGTAAAGACAGTACTTCTGGTCGGAATACCGGTATAAGGCTGAAAGACACTTGCTCTGATGAATAGAAACTCTCAAAGTATCTAAATACTCACAAAATACACTCAATAATCTAGAGAGAGAAAGAGAGAAAACTTGTTTCTGGTGTGATTTTCAATTCTAACTTAGCCCTCTATTTATAGAAAAATGTTAGCACGCCGAAGCAGACTTAACCTGCAACCTGATTGCTTTACCTGCTACTATTCCCACCCACCACATTTGAATAAAAATCTCAGCACATTTCTTCACCAACCAAGAGTGGGGCCCACCAATTCTAGAATTTTCTACCAAAATGATTAACTCCGAAAATTCAACAATTTCTGAACCAGTCATCTCGTAAAATTCATAATAAATCATACATTCATTTTTAACGGTTCAAAATTTGTGGACATATACTCAACTTATATATGTATAACATATCCAAAAATTACCACGATCCAACGGTCGGATTAAAAATTATAACCCCCGCAAAATATCTCAAAAATCCTGATTTTTAATACCTCCATTCCGACAAAAATACTGATAAAAACCTCAACATTAACTCCTTCATTTTTAACCACAAAAATATATTCCTCATTTATATCCACAAAAAATAAATATTTCCTTATCATATGAATCAATAATTAATTATTCACAAATAATATTACAGAATCACATTTATGACAACCAGGCCGTTCCCAGGAAAGAGGGGGCTTTCCAATAAGGATTTCTCCTTATTGGCGCGCAATTAGATGACCAAACCTCTCCTTAGATAGAACTTTCTAGACATTGCCAATAATGTTATCTAATAATATTATTCAAATAATATGAATTATTGATCTGATAATGGGAAATACTGTGTAGTGACAATTATTGAAACAACAGTAATATAAAATATCAACGCAGCAATTATTGAATCAATAAAATAAAATACTGAACAGTAATTACTGTAACCATTATTGAGTAGTGCCTTCTTACGTAAGAATCAATAATTGGTGCAATACAGTGTGCTATTATGTAACAACGCGTATTACTATGTTTTAACCACCGGGTATTCTAACAGTATTAACGGTAACAACTACGCCGTTATTAATATAAAAACATATTCTTGTCGTTTTCTTCATCCAATCGCTTTCCGTTATGGGGCCCACAAAAGACTGCGCCGTCGTACGAATATTCCCCGACAGGAAGAATATTCCACGACCAAACGAATATTCCCCGACAACAATGAATATTTTATAACCACCTGCTTATTTGAAATATTTGCGCATTTTACCCATAACTAACCTCATTAATCAATTTAACACTTACTATTTCAAAATAATAAATAGAGGGAATTTAAATTTCATTTATTAATAATTTGGGGTCTTACAATATAGGCACCCTAGGCTTGTCACAGGTCTACCTGCGGCAACCCTAGGGCGGGGCCCAACTGCTTCGATTTTCGTGCAGCATCGATTTTCATGTTGTGTGCTGAAACGTTCATAACTTTTAAACTAGGAAAAGTTAGGAAAAATGTCATACTAATCCGGAAAGCTCTTTTCAATAGCTACACAATAGCATCTAGTTTGACCAATTTCAGATTCTAGAAGATAGAGAAAAAGGGAAAAAACTATCTCTCTGCAAATGTCAACTAGTTGCTCGTCTTCCTTTATGTAGCTTGTTGCTTAGAGATCATCGTGGGGACTCCGAATACTTGTTATGAGCCTTGTAATCTTTGCCTAGACGACTAGGCCTTGATGTGAAATGACGTTTTTGCCCTCTTTTCACTGTTAGAAAAAAGATGTGCAATTTTTTCGTGTGTACAAAGTATTTATAAAAGGAAATTGATATCTCTACAACAAAAAATGATATTTTCACAACCAAACCGTCGCTATAGATCCTATAGCGACTGTTGTCACCGTCGTTATACATCTATAGCGACACTTTTGTTATGAAAATATCAATTTTCTTTATAAAGTAGCTCAATAATGTTAATTTTATTTAGCAAAAAAATAACTATCAATAATGTTAATATTGGTCAATTGATCAACTTACCATCATAATAACTGAATTCTTGTTTAACCATGGGTTTGGAGTTGACAAGGTTTCTACCTTCTCTTGCAAGGAGTAGTATCCTCAATTTCCCAAAGAATTAATGAAGTAATATTTTCAAATAAATTGAAAAGGTCAATACTCATTTTTTTTAATCAAACAGTTTAAAATACTCCAATATATTAAAATTGTAATCTGTTACAAAAGATGAAATGATTATAATGGCCTCAAATATTACAAAAAAAAAATGAAAGAGAGTAAATTAAGTACTTAAACCGGTCCTTCCAACATTTGGGGGGTAAAAAGTTTAATCCTAATCAGAGAAAGCTTTATGCACAAATATGTAAAAATAACAAGATTATATTATAATTATTGCAGTTTGTAATTATATTATATTGAACGGTGAAAGATGAATGGTAAGATATTGATTTATTTCTAACTTTTACACTAACACGCTTTAACAAAAAAATTAAGAAGAACACTTTTTTTAAAAATACTTTCACTATTAATTCTTTTCATGATAAGAATATATTTTTTGTGTACAACACCAAATTAATCTGCCCAAGTAAATATGACCAAAGTATAATCTATTTTAATTAATTTGGCGAATAAGTTGTAAATCTTAATAGAGATCAATAATTTATAAACGGAAGGTCTGCAAAATTAATGTTTTACATCATTTAATAATAACATACGTGTATGCAGAGAATTTTAAAAAAAAATCAAAAGATTTAAATTGTATCGTGTATTCATAATTTTGATTTTGAACTGTTAAAAAAAAAAATCAAAAATCTTCATGCAGCATGTTAAAATTTCTCATGCAAAAAGCCAAAAATACATATTAATCGATATTGACCACTTGTCCCATAATATCATATATATCTGGCCCCCAACGTTAACCTTCATACTTCACTGCTGCCTGACTAGAAAGCTGCCTGAGTCTATAAATATAAATAGGTTTTCACTCACACATATATATATATATATATATATATATATATATATATATATATATACACTCACACCTTACAAGTAAATTATATTTAGAGAATTATATAAAGAAAATCAAGTAAATTAGTAATTAAGAAATGGCTGTGTCTTCGCCATGCAAGAGTTTCCTTCTAGTGGCTCTTTTCTTGGTTTGCTTCGTGAACACCACCAAGTCTGCTACCGGTATATATGTTTAAATACTTTCTAAAATTAATTACTAAATTTTTTATTTCACGTTTTAATTTGAATTTTGATACATATATATAGGTGTATATATATAATCTAATCTATTTTATTTTATGGTTTTTGCAGCACGGAGTTTGGTTATGGAAATGAATCGCGCTGAATCGCCTGACCAGAAATATACAGTTGCCAAAGAAGATGGACCGGTGGAGGATGAAGACTTTGTTAGTGATTATACTCCGGCACGAAAGAAGAGTCCGATTCATAACTAATATATATATATATATTCCGATTCTCCAACGAACAAATAAACATGCGATATGACGACACAGACAGTTTTTGGCTATGGTGACGTTACGGACCGTCGCCATAGCCCATGTTCATTTGTTCGCGTTTGTTGAAGAACTAGAATATATATATATATATATATATATATATATATATATATATATATATATATATAGTCCGGCTCTCTCCAGCGAACTGGAGGGAGTAAACTAAGAACGAATCGGCTATAGCGACGGTTTTTTCGACGCTATAACATAAAAAATTGATTTTCTATGCTATAGCGACAGAAAAAATTGTTGTTATAGCCGATTCGTTTTCGATCATTCCAGTTTGCTGGAAAAGCGGACTATATATATGTGTCAATGATCCAAGTGTTTTGTGTACTTTAATATTTTTCAAATAAAACTCATGCATGATGGTAAATTCCATTGGCATACAGAATCTTTTAGTTTTTGATAATTATAACGAAAGAATTTTCAGCAAGTAATTAAATATGTCAGCGTACGGATTTTTTTACCATTTATTCTTTTTGTTTTACTGTTCTTACGCGATTTAATTAATTTAAATTGCCAGGTACAGTATTTTATTTGTTAATTAGTTTATATTCTTGATTCTTGCTTGTTTATATTCTAGTCGAAATTAAATCTAATAGTGCAAAAATAAACAAAATGAAAGAAAAAGTGCAGAAGATCGATATTTTAGTGCCTTAACTGCAAAATAAACAAAATGAAAGGACTCGCAATGTAGAAGAGAATTCAACATAAAATGAGGTTTGATTGAGGCTCATTTATCGAGTATTGAGTTGCTCAGATTTGGTTAACAAAATTTATCGAGTATAATATAAGGTTTGATTGAGGCTCATTTAGCTACCATGTCGAGCACGATTCCGAGTCGAGTCCGAACAACTTAAACTTTTCGAACGAATATGATCCGAGAATAAATAGAAAATTACAATTTGAAGAAGTTCGAGTAATTTAACGAACTTTAAAATGTGTTCATATTTGATTCATTTATATTTCGAGTCGAGCTCGAATCAAACTTTTAGTCAAGCGAATACGAATCGAACCCGAACTATCAACATTATAAAACTAAGAGTCATCCAATACATTGCAAAAGTTTTCAGCCGAATTATGATTAGGACGTATGTCCATGCATACATGAGATACATAAGAATTAAGAAGGATCTCATTTTAATTTATTTTATAGCATACAGTTTTATGTTGATCAAAATTCAACTTCATCAAATATTTGTCGACAGGTATATCATTTTCTTATAACTAATATATACCTCAAATGAATCACAATTAAATGAACGGGCTGCTTAATTTATTTTGGTTTTCTCTGAAGTTATTAGTTTGTGAAAATTTTTAATTATTTAAAATTCATATAAATTTTATATATATATATATATATATATGACCATCCCTCAAGGGTAGATTTTCATAATACGGTAATTAATCAGATTAACTATTTAAAAAGTTGTCAATATATGTTGGAGTTGAGAATGTTGAGAAACAGATTATTAATTGACAAAAGTTAAGTTATTTTGAGCCTAAACAAAACTAAAGTTTTATAGAATTTCATCGAAAACACACAAATATTTGTTAATAATTAAATACTTCCTTTGCCTTAAAATATAAAAGTAATTTTAATTGTTTGAGTGAATTTAAAATGTTTTTGGATTGAAAATTGATCCCATTCATTGAAATAATAATTTTGTAATTAATAATTCTTTTTTTAAAATAATTTACGATATTCATAGTTATATCGACTAAAATTAAATGATTTCATATATGTTGGGTCATAATACTTTTCGTATTGAGTCAGGCCGAATGGGCTCCTCCTTTGGGCATGTTACTTTTGTCCTGTTGGGTCGAATGATTTGGGCCTAGTTATTTGACTATGTTATTGGGTTATTTCGGTTGGATCCGGGCAGTCTGGACCATCTTTATTATTGGGCTTAGTCGTTGAATTGGTCCATTATGCAAATTGTCACTTATCATATCTTTGACCGGTAATCATCACAAAAGATAATAGTTGACTGTTATGTCTGCCACCTTTCTGCATTGCATTAATGAGGATGAGACTCAGATTACCAGCGGTGGAAAACAGTGGTAGCAGGTAGGGAAGTGAGCTACATACTTTCGGCTGAGGTGACCGAGAGTGGGGGGAGGTGTCAGGAGATAGTGGGTGGCACGGTAAACCGGGTCTGGAGTACGTATGGGGTAAGGATCACACAAGAAAATAAGGTAACAAAACATTACACCACACACAATCATATTATTATTCTCCCTCAAGCACTAGACATTTTTTCCTATATTGTTAACCTTGTGATCGCATGTACTGACTCTCACGCCGGAGCTATCCCCCGACGGTCAGGCCGTCAAGCTTTTGGTTGTTGACTTGTTGAACTGTGCAGGATCAGAACGTCTTACGTGATTGGGACGTGGGAGAAGATATTGGCGTTAACATTGGCGCTAGAAGGAGGGGTGAGTTCTAGTGTCCTGAGTATTTTTCAATCACAAACTGTGTTTGTTCTACGTCAGTGTTCATGGGGAAGAGTAGAACACCTACACCTGAAGGGCAGCCGATGGTTGTCAGTGAATCAACACCACGAGTATCTGTCAAGGATCGTTTGGGACCGGCACTAAGTATTCAAAACGTTCACATGAAGATTCTCGCCCGAGGACTGTGAGTAACGTTAAGCGAAAACTAGTTTTCACGGCAGAGAAAGGGTCTGGCCATGGTCAGAAATGAATAGAAGGCACCTCGCCTAGAACTCGATACCGAGATGACGACCAAGACGAAAAGGCCTCCCGACTAGCTAAGATGGCAGATGAGGCAGATAGGGCCATGGAGGTACTTGTAAAGCAACAAAAGGATATAGCTGAGCAGATGTCTCGAATGGCGGAGTTGAGGGACGAAGCGTCCAGTTATGTTCAATCCGAAGAACGTGGGCATCGGAGTGAGAAGGAACCTGCTCATTCAGGACGTGAGTCTCGGGGTCAACCTCGAGAAAGAAGAAGATCCAGAAGCCCTACTCCTCAAAGATCGAAGAGGGCACATCACCCTGTCGGTTCTAGGGAGCAGGGTCGAAGCGAACAAAGAGGTCGATCCAGAGATCGCACTCCTGAGAATACAAAGAAGGCGCTCGTTGTTGCGCATTCCCATCACGGCAGCCGAGTTCAAAGGCAAAGCAGATCTAGGGGTCGTACACCAGAAAGTCCACCGAGGGCATTCCGCTCTGTGGACCATCGTCATCGTAAAAGTCCCTCAAAAGTTGGGTGTTCTATTGTAAGAAACTGGTCCACTCAGAAGAGAAAGGAGTCGCCGAAAATAGAAGCGTCATCCCAACCAGAAGGTGTAGAGTATCTGGTTAAAGAATTGAAGGAACTTCGAAGGCAGCTTGCCGAGGTACAGAAAACGAAAGATACTTCGGGAAAGAAGGCATCCCCTTTTTCTGCGGAGATTCTAAAAGAGAAAGCTGACCCCACCAAGAAGTTTCTCCACATTGAAAGCTATGACGGATCGGGGGAT
Source organism: Panax notoginseng (assembly GCA_016801055.1). Taxonomy (NCBI): domain Eukaryota; kingdom Viridiplantae; phylum Streptophyta; class Magnoliopsida; order Apiales; family Araliaceae; genus Panax; species Panax notoginseng. Next base: position 72,553,383 of record CM029013.1, read on the forward strand.
CCCTATGACCACAGTCAGACGTTCGACCTACTGATGGATTATTATGGCTTTAGCGATGCTGCTAAGTGTCATACTTTTGTCACGACACTTCGAAAGGATGTCAGGCAGTGGATGGGGACTTTGCCTTCAGATTCAATTTCATCTTGGGCGGACATGTGCAATAAGTTCCATGCTCACTTCGGGAGCAACAAAAGGAGGGGGAAACCAACTGGCTCATTGGCTCAGGTTCGACAGTATTCGAATGAGTCTTTGGGCCAATATGTAAAGCGGTTCCGTGAAGCAGTCGGCCAAGTGACAGACTTGAACGATCTACAAGCCGTGGGACTGTTTCAGAATGGGTTAGATCTGGTCAAATCAGAGAAGTTGGTGAAGAAGTTAATGTTTCATCACCCGAAAAGTCTCGTTGAAGCCTTCGACAAAGCTGAAGGTTATATCGTGGTAGAAGAAGCCATGAATGGCCTTAAACACCCTTCTTTAGATCGGCTTAAGGAGACAGATCGGGACAGAACAGAAGGGGACCAGAAGAAGAATGAAGGAAATAAAGACCGCTATGAAGGTTGGTCAAAGAAATACAATAATAATTGGAGACAGGGTGGAGGACATTTGTCCGCTCCAGCCTAGAGAGTAAATAGGACGTACACTGCACTCAACACTGACAGGGCTATTATCTTGGATCAGATTAAGAATCAACCTATCTTCGAGCCACCTCGAGATAACATTAAGCCCGGAAAAGGAAATTCTCGTAAGTATTGTGACTATCATCAAGCCTCGGGTCACGATACGAACGATTGTGCTAGTTTGAAAGATTTTATTGAAAGAAAGGTACAATGCGGGGCTTTAGTTCAGTATGTGGCTGCCAGAACGAATCAACAGCAAGATAGAAGACCTGTTCAGGCAGCCCAACCAGTTCAGCAAGTGTTCCCAGCTCCTGGACCACCAGCAAGACAAGTGATAGATGTCATCACCGGGGGCACTTCTGGTAAACTTGTTGGAAAGAAGCGTCGAAGTTATCTGAATTCAGTCATGTCGGTGGCGGGTACCCTCCCGAAGACTGACAGACTTTATCCAGGTACGGTAATCTCCTTCACTGATGAGGATTACCCTTCGGAAACCATCGAACCACATGAAGGATCATTGGTAGTGACTGCATAAGTGGGTTCGGTGAATATGAAGCGAATGATGATCGACAATGGGTCTTCTGTGGATATCCTATATGCCCACGCTTATCAAAGGATGAATCTGGACGGACAGAAGATGAAAATTGGGCAGGAGGCTTCCTTGTACGGTTTCAGCATCGATCCAGTCAAGGTGGTTGGAACCATTGAGCTGCTGGTCATCTTCGAAACGGCCCCCCAGCAAGTAGAAATTATTTGCAAATTTTATGTTGTGCATGTAGATTCTGCTTATAATGCTATTTTGGGGAGGCCTACTTTAACTGATTTACAAGCTGTAACCTCAATCCCTCACTTCAAAATCAAATTTCCTACGGCTCATGGGGTTGGAGAGGTGAAAGGAGATTTGGATCTGGCCAGAAGATGTTATAGAAATGTCGTGATCACTTCGAGAGTGGGGGTATCGAAGCAAAAATAGACCATGACAATAGAGATCGAACCCTTCACGGATAGCAGTTTAGAGCCATTGGTTATGCCAGCCGAAGAAACAGAGGAGATAGAGCTCATCCCTGGCAAGGCGAGCAAGACAGTGAAAATAGGTTTGGGTCTACCGGAACCTCTCCGGACGAACCTCATTGAACTCCTGCGATTCTATGTTGACATCTTCGCACGGGAACCTCAAGACATGCCGGGAGTGAGTAGGGATATTGCTGAGCGTCGATTGGAAGTGGACCCGTCAAAGAAGCCAGTTCGACAGAAGAGGAGAATCTTTGCACCTGAGCGCCAGCGGATCATCGATGAAGAGATTGTAAAGCTGTTAGCTGCTGACTTCATCTTTGAGATCGACTACCCGCAGTGGATGACAAATGTGGTGTTGGTCTAGAAGCAGAACGGGAAATGGCGAGTCTGCATCGACTATATAAATCTGAATAAAGCTTGTCCAAAGGATTTCTACCTGCTGCCCCACATCGACCAGCTCATCGATGCAACTTCGGGGTATGCTTTATTAAGTTTTATGGACACATTCTCTGGGTATCATCAGATCTCCATGTGTAAAGAGGATATACCGAAGACGGCGTTCATTATGCATCGTTCGGTATATGCTTATAAGAAAATGACCTTCGGCCTCATCAATGCTGGGGCCACATACCAGAGGATGATGAACTACGTCTTCAGATATCAGTTGGGCAAGAATATGGAGGTGTACGTGGATGACATGATTGTTAAGAGCATGCTGATACATAAACATCTGGATGACTTAGAAGAATACTTTCAGACAGTTCGTCATCACAAATTGAGACTAAACCCTGTTAAGTGCACCTTCGGATTAGGGGCTGGCAAGTTTCTGGGTTATCTCGTCAATCAAAGAGGAATTGAAGCCAATCCAGAGAAGATTCAAGCGATCCTGAACATGAAGACTCCTCAGTCATTTAAAGATATTCAACGTCTGACTGGAAGGATTGCAGCTTTGAGAAGGTTCATGTCCAAGTCGGCAGAAAGGTGTTTGTCGTTTTTTGATACGTTGAAAAGGCCGAAGAATGCAAAGACGTTCCAATGGACTTCGGAGTGCGAGGACGCCTTTCAGAGCATCAAGTCCTACTTATCTTCGGCGCCGTTGTTGGTGAAGCCCGCTCCTGCTGAGCCTCTATATTTGTACTTAGCAGCTAGTTCGTTGGCAGTAGGAGCAGTTTTGGTGCATGAAGTTAGGGGTAAGCAGCACCCGGTTTATTATGTAAGCCATGTCCTTCGGGATGCGAAAACAAGGCACCCAAATATTAAAAAGTTTGTTTTCTCTTTAGTAACTGCTAGTCGAAAGCTTAGGCAATACTTACAGGGTAGGTTGTTAGTAGTATACACATATCAGCCTTTGAAGAAGATTATGCGTAAACCTGAGATATCGGGGAGATTAGCTGCGTGGACGATGGAGTTGTCTCAATTTTTCATTGAATATCATCCCCGAATCGCCATCAAGGGGCAGGCCTTGGCTGATTTTGTAGTCGAATGTTCGTTTTCTGAAGCTGATGAAGTGGTGACAGAAGCTGAAGGATCTGACAGAGCAGTTGCAGTTCTTCAGCAGAAGTAGAGTTCGTGGACACTGTATGCAGATGGGTCTTCTACTACGGACGTCAGTGGAGCAGGGATTATTCTGACGAGTTCGGAGGGATTCAAAGTGCAACAGGCCATTAAATTTCAGTTCAAGGCGACGAACAATGAAGCGGAGTATGAGGCAGAGTTGGCTGGATTACGACTAGCTAAGAGTCTCAAAGTGCAAAGAATAGTCATCTTCAGTAACTCTCAGTTAGTCGTTAAACAAGTCTCCGGGGAATACGAAGCCCGAGGTCATAGAATGGTCAAGTATTTGGCAAAATTGAAAGAACGACTTCAGTATTTCCAGTCTTATGAGTTTCAAGAGGTCGAACGTAATGACAATTCCATTGCCGATGCACTCTCCAAATTAGCCACTACGGATGTTAACGTTTTTGATGGGTCGGTTTGCTTGGAAATTTTGCAACATCCTAGTGTTCATCATGAATCGGTAATGTGCGTTGACCGAACCAACTGCTGGTTGACTCTGCATCTGGAGTATCTAGCAGATGGCGTTTTACCTTTGGATCAGATGTTGGCTAAGAAAATCAAGTACAATAGTGCTAACTTCGTTCTGATTGATGGGGATCTATTTCGAAGGGCCTTCTCGTCTCCGCTGTTAAAATGTTTGACTCCATCCAATGCTCTTCAAGAAGTTCACGAAGGCATCTGTGGTGACCATATGGCCACTAAGTTATTGGCCTACAAAGTGCTTCGTCAGGGGTACTATTGGCCTACCATCTTTAAGGAAGCTACGGAATATGTCAAGAAGTGTGAGAAGTGTCAACTAAACAGTCCAATCCCACATCAGCCACCAGAAGAGCTATACTCGATCTTATCTCCTATACCTTTTGCTGTCTGGGGGGTTGATATACCGGGTCCATTGCCGAAAGCCAAAGGTCAGGTCAGTTTTGTTATAGTTGCCATCGATTATATGACCAAATGGGTAGAAGCGAAGCCACTTAAGTTAATAACGGAACAGGAATGCTTGAAGTTCATGAAGGAGTCAGTAGTGTTTCGTTTTGGAATTCCTAAGGTAGTGATATCGGACAACGGACGTCAATTTGTGGGATCAAAGTTTGAAGCATTTTTGAAGGAATTGGGAGTTCAGCACAGAAAGACTTCAGTAGCTTATCCTCAGTCGAATGGACAAGTCGAAGTGACCAACAGGACGCTGCTGAATGGGATCAAGCGTAGGCTGGATGAAGCTAAGGAAAGATGGCCAGAAGAGCTGCTCAGCGTGTTATGGGCTTATCGGACCACACCAAGGACTACAACAGGGGACTCACCTTTTAGACTGGCTTATGATACTGATGCCTTAGTCCCTGTTGAAATTGCTTTTCCAAGTCTTCGGGTCAGTCAATTCAAGGAGATATATAATGAAGAGGGGCTGAAAGCTAATCTGGATTTACTCGAAGAAGTCAGAGAAACAGCTTTGATTAGATTGGCAGCCTACCAACGAAGAGTGGATAAACACTACAATAAGGGGGTAAAACTTCGTAGATTCGAAGTGGGAGATTTTGTCCTTAGAGAAGGGGGTCTCCCGAACAAAGGAATCGAACAGCTGAAAGGGAAAGTTTGCGTTAAACTCCTACCATACGGTAGGTGAAGATGTGGCTTCTTGCCTGGAAGCTGAGGGGGAGGATCGTGTTGGAGAGGGCATGGATGGTTCAGGAGGCGGTGGTAGTTGATCGTCAGAAGGTTGTTTCCTTTTACGGGACAGAGGTGAAGACTCGACTTGTTTTTCAAGATCGTCTTCAGAGACATGGATTTCCACAGGAATGATGATCGGAGGATCAACTTCGACGGTGGGAATCCGAAGTTCGTCAGAAGATAAAGGGGTCACCCTGGTCCTCCTCTTCTTGGTATGGAGGGCTTGCATCCGTTCATTAGCAGGCATATCAATCAGACTGGTGGTAGAGGGTTGTTGAGATTCTTGAGAAATTGATCTTGATTTTCGAACAGCCCTCTTCTTCTGTCGAGGTCTGCTGGATTCCTCTGCAGTTTCTGATTCAGGGAAGACCTCAGCGTCATGGGCCTCCGAAGCCGGAATTTCTTCTTGTGGGACTTCGGTGGGGGGTGATGACGATTTACCCGAAAGGAATTTCTCCAAATCCCTTCGTCGATCGATGTGGGTTTTATCAAAAACACTGCAACAGAAAAAAAACATTCTTTTATATCAGTTTACTAAAAGAAATCTCAGCAAATTATGTATCGATAAGAGTTTGTAACTCACATTTATGGTCGTACAACCATGCTTGCTTACTCAGGAGTCCAAATCTCAATTCCTTCAGGGGAATCTTCTCAAGAATACTTGTCACTTCTTTCACACGTTCCTCTAAAATGTCCCCGAAATCTGCAGAAATCCACTCGGAGATGGTCCATTCCGGAATGGAAGAGATTTCGGGTCCCTTCACGAAGAACCATTCTCTATGCCATCCCTTGTTGCTCGAAGGAGTATCCATCAAAGGTCGTTTTTCAAACTTGGCGTTGGGCTTGGGAGGCTGTTTGCTCAGCACTTTGAAGCCTCGCTCTCGAGATTTCCCAGCAGAGAAGAGGGTGAAAAAGGAATCGACTGTAGGGGGTATCCTTAGCTCATAACAGAATACTATGAAAGCCAGAATGTGGATGTACGAATTCGGCACCAATTGGGCGAACCCCACTCCGATAAACCCCAGAAGAGTAATTATAAAAGAGTGAAGAGAAAATCTAACTCCCTTCTCTAAAACAATTACCTGTACGGCGGTTCACCCATCAGGTCGATGATACATCCGTTCATACGATGCTGGAGCTCTCACCAGATGGGTGTCCGGAATCTGATAACGACTCTTAATGGTGCGCAGCTCGATTTCGGTGATAATGGAAAGAGTATTGGCGTGTGGGTATTGTTCTTCACTCTCAAAAAACTCTGAAGGATTGGGTAGTGGGTTTGGGGGGTTCCTAGCAGGGCTAGCAGCGGTTTGGGGTTGGGGTTTGGGTTTGAAACCGTCTTGGTAGGGCTGTGACTGGGAGGAATGGTGGAAATCGGAACTGCAGGAATGGGGGTGGTGTTGTCAGAATATTGAGATGACATTGCTAAGATCTTGCAGGTAGAGGAGAAATCGGAAGGAAGGAGAGAACAATATGTGTACCAAATTCAAATTAAGCCAGTAAAGCCGTCAGAATCGGGGAAAGTTGGCTTTTATAGTAGGTGGTCTTTTCAAATTTTGCACGAAACCCAAGGGCGGCGCATTAATTGGAGGTAGTGATGTGAGAGGGGAAGAGGTAGCGTCCGATTTTGGGTTTAATAGGTTAACCAGAGTGGGCTGGTGTCCATTGGATCTCCATTTTTCGTCCTTAAGGCTTATTACAAATCCCTTTCATTATGGACTTATATTATTTACAGTCTTCCATTAAACATCTTGTTTAATAAAAGACTGGGGTGCAATGTTGGGCCATAATACTTTTCGTATTGGGCCAGGCCGAATGGGCTCCTCCTTTGGGCATGTTACTTTTGTCAATGTTGGGTCGAATGATTTGGGCCCAGTTATTTGACTATGTTAATGGGTTATTTCGGTTGGATCCGGACAGTCTAGACCATCTTTATTATTGGGGGGAGGTGTCAGGAGATAGTGGGTGGCACGGTAAACCGGGTCTAGGGTACGTATGGGGTAAGGATCACACAAGAAAATAAGGTAACAAAACATTACACCACACACAATCATATTATTATTCTCCCTTAAGCACTAGACATTTTTTTCTCTATTGTTAATCTTGTGATCGCCTGTACTGACTCTCACGCCAAAGCTATCCCCCGACGGTCAGGCCGTTAAGCTTTTGGTTGTTGACTTATTGAACTGTACAGGATCAGAACGTCTTACGTGATTGGGACGTGGGTGAAAATTTTTGGCGTTAACAATATATATTAATTTTAAATTTAATTTCTCAAATTGACTTTAAAACCTCAAGAGTTGTGTTTTTTAGTTTGGTAAAGGTTAAGATGAAAAAAATTAAAATCACTAGAGACGATAAATAGAAGGGAATGATGGTGACTTTTCTTCATTGTATATGTGAGAGTCAAAAAGAGAAAGTGGATATAGAAGAAATTAAAAAAAAATTATATTAAATTTTAAAGAGGTAACGTACCTCTCTCTAACTAGTCTAAAGCTTTGTTTGTTTATCTCTTAATATATACCTCTTAACAGTTTCATATCTGATTCGATAAGAGTGTAAAATTATTTGGTAAATGGTAAGACATAAATATAAATATATTTACTCTTAATAAAAATTTTAAATCTATGAAGCCTCTATAAATATTATATTTCCTCAATTTCAAATTTTAAGATATTATTGATTTTTGAAAAATTAATTTGAGATATTTTAAATTGATATTTTTAAATTTAAAAGTTATCTAGATGTTTTATACTTTTTAGTTACTAAACAGCTTTTTAAGTAAGACATGAAGAAAACCTTTTAAACTTCTCATTTTCTTTATTTTTCACACATTTTAAAACTCACAAACATTATATATATATATAACTGAAATTAAATTTGAAAAAAAAAGTCGTATACAAAAATAAAAATTAAAAAAAAATCACAAAATTAAATAGTTCTTAAATATTATTTACAATAACATTTTTCGAATTTTTATTGCTTGAAATTACTCCTTACATTCCTAAAAGATTGTCGTTTAAAGTTTTGGCACAGGAATTAAGAAAGTATCATTTATCAAGTAAAATTTATTTGAAATTTCATCAATACCCCTTTATGGGAAGTTAAAAACTATTAATACAAAGAAGAGAATTTCTTGGGACAATGAGAAAATGTAGAGGTAATATAGGAAAGTAAATAATTTATTCTCCTCCATAGTTGTAAACGACAAATTTTTTAGAACAACTTTTTTGTTCTAAAACTACAATTTTTGAGGAACGGAAGGAATATTACATTATAACCTCATTTTAAATCGAGAATTACATTATAACCTCATTCACCAGTAATTAGCTCCAAAAAATTAAGACACCAACCAGGAAGAATTCTGCTACACATCAAGTGAAATTCTCTCATAAAAAAGAAGGCTAGCCTCGGCAGCAAGAACATCTTCCTCGGAGACGCTATATACTTCAGAATCTGATATACCAAACCACTGAACTGAAGTAGAATCTGGTCTTTCATTGGGATTAACATCCTTTAACATGCCTCTTGCTCTTCTGTAAATTGTGTAATGTCCACTTCCTGACCGTCCAAAGTGTTGTACAACTGAAACCAGGCCATACATATGAAGGTCAGTAGGCACCGAATCACGAGTTCCACCCATCTGCACCAATGAAAAGAATAAGATCACGCAAAACTCAACCTCATTTTAAAGCAAAATGTATTAACATGCAATGAACTAGACTTGTATTTGGCAAATAAAGACGTGCTGCTATGCTACTAAAGAAGCAAAAGTTGTTGGGAAAACTCCTCCAACTATAACTGTCTTTTGATAAATTAAATAACAAACCACGCCAAACAAATAATGCAATTTTACTGAATAAATTATACCCGCAGAAAATAATAGTATGGAAAATAAACCAAGCACAAAACACCAAATCTTACGTGAAAAAACCTCTAAAACTAAGAGGTAAAAACCACGGACCGAGCTCTAAAAAATTCCACTATAATCAACTGTGAGTACAAATAGTCCTTCCAAGTTTTATAACTAAAAACTTGAAATATTATGAAATTGAGAGAATATACCTTAATTTGACTGAAAACTTCAACCCAAAACCTCCGAATTAATTAAAGTCTTCAAGCAATTAATTGATCCGAAAAAGATGATGAAAACCAGTAAATAAACCTTCACAAAACCTCTCAATTATGCACTCACTGACTTTTTCCTTATTACGAATGTTACCCAAAGCAGCTCACTGATTATAGCTGATCCTTATTCTACTCCGTGTGTTTTTTTCAAAGCAGATCTAATGAATGTATATATAAAACCCAATAAGCCCAATTCAAGTAGGCTTCAGATTGATATATACTTTCCGTAATTTAGTTGTCATTAAAATCCTAATAAGGATTCTGCCGCCACTTATACCATGTACATATCTGATATGTACTCCTTAATCCTAATCTGTTTTTGAAAGTCATATAAAGTATCCTGACTTCCAAATTGGATTCGAAATTACCAGAACAATGCAGCTCCTGCCTTATTAAACCAATTCCTAATAACTTTAGCAAATTATCTCTCACACGGTAAAACTATATTATCAAAATTAAAATATTTCCAATTTTAATTAGGATAATCTCATGGGTTTGGACTCCACAAACCCAACAAAAGCATCTATCATGGGAAATAATTTATTCATGCACACCGACACAATAGGGGAAAGAAGATGACTCGAGAAAAATTAGATTATATCCCAATACAAGATCCAGCAACCAAAAACATTTGTTTAGTTGCATTTGCTTTGTTGTGGGATTCTCATTTTGGTAGACCCATCAGCAAACAATGAGAAATATCCTATGATGAAAAAGCTTGTAATTATCATACCAGAATAGAGGTAAATGAATAGCCCAATAAACCCAATGAGTCGATGTTCAGTACATGCACATGGTCCTAGGTTTCATCATTAGAGCGCGCGCACACAAACAAATAAAAGATGAAAACTAGGCAATCCAGTCATATTGAAGACGAGGAACTATTTGGTATTGCAATTCCCAGAATTAATCGATTCTGAAAGGAAACAATTAAAATGACACGGCAAATTTAACTCAAATATGACTATAACGACTAAAGCTTCTCCTAATTTATCCAAGCAGACCAAAACAACACAGAGATGATATTTTTATCAGTGATTGCTGATTAAGATTTTACAAGCTAATGCAAGTAGGCTTGAAACAATACAAAGTTAATAAGTGTGGCAAATCCATTTAGACACCTATTCAAGAAATTGTCATTTAAGAAATTCAGTATAGAAAATTAGATGCTTTTAAAAAGTTATTAAAAGATTTGTTTGCTCAGATTTTTAATGACAAATAATGAACAGAGAGGTTCAAGTCTGTCTGTTTTTAAGACAATCACCTTGATTAGTTACTTAGAACAAACCTCAAGGTAAATCTATTGCATTACTTTCAAAACTATAAGAACAAGGAAACTGTGCAATGCAATGTAGAACAAATACAGGATTCAACAACTATATATGAAACATGAAGCAGAAAGATCTACATCCACGGACCACAAGATAGTAATAAATATACCTTCACACTAAACCTACCTGAATATTGGAATGCAGAAGTGTGTTATGAGATGTGATGTCTGGGTAGCCTCCAATCTCGGACATACTTGGCTGTCCTTGAGAATCTTCGACATTTGTGTTGCTTAAAACATCAGATGTAACTTGTTCAGATTCCTCCGGAACAACTAAACTAACCTTCTCATCTGATTGCATAAGTGTATTGCTGTTATCTGAGTTGATCTCTGAGCAGCCTCCAGTCTTGGACGAACTTGGTTGTCCTTGAGAAACGTGTACATTTGTGTTTCCCGGAACATCAGATGTAGTTCGTCTAAGTTCTTCTGGAGCTACTGCTTCTGAAAATATATTGTTCTCCATTTGTCTATATAGGTAATTTAACCTTTTAGTATCAGGTTGCATACCAAGGTGGTTGGAGAATGAGAAGGGAGGTTGACAGTTCTGCTTTGATGGCCACATTGGCAAATTTTCTTTACGGCTCTTTATTCCAATTCCACTATTCATGAACCAATTCATGTTCAAAGTCAACGGAAAAGAAATATGCCCCTAGAATGATCAGCAGTGCAAATATCCACAAAACTGAGTAAATTTATAACAATATGTATGCAAATATGGCTTCACTGAACAGAGTTTAAAGAGAAAATTTTATGGCTGATTCCCATAACAAAAAGGTAAAGTTCTACAAATAACTGATAAAGATAGTTGACAAGGATTGGCAAGTGTTGTTAGAATTTATTGAAACTATAGATAACTTCTCTAAATTTAAGAAAATAAAATGGGGTAAGATATTGACCAACCAAATAGAACCAACAAAGGAAGAAACTAGAGCACCTGAAACTTAATGAGTTCTCCAAACACATTCACTGAAGCACGTTGTAGATGAAGGCACAGAATCTGCAAAAAATATAGTCATATTAACTGGTGCAATGGGGACTATATATATATATATATATATATATATATATATATGAATAGACTCCAGAAACAGCGATTAGACACTACGCTCTCAATTGAAGAATTGAAACATATAGAAAACATAGAAAATACGGCATTCAGGTAAGAGGTTTTGCTTTTTTTCCAGATAGGTGGCCTATCAAAAGGCAAGTAACAAAAACAAGTGCCAGTAAACAGTGTAGTTCAACTCTATGAGACCCAAGGAGATCATTATAAAGTATAAACCCAAGTCCACCTTAGCATTTATTCCTTTCCCCCAAAAGTTTTGCACCTAAGCTTCTAAGTACATCTTGTGGTTGATGATTTGAGCATGTGTTTTCAAAATCAAATTTCGGAATCCTTTGTAATTGACCTTGATATACTGTGGACATCTGGTCCTCTCCAATAAACCATATTGGAAAATTAATAACCATAAACTTCCCCACCCTCCTTTTAATAGCACACTACAACAATTTTTGAGGTATAATTGAACTATGTTACACGTTCGGGTGCTTGGAAATGAAAAAAATGGTTAGTGCGCATATGGCCAGACCTTTGGACAACGTGCAATGTTTAGTTGCTTGAAAGTTCGTGAAAAGTTATTTGACCATGGTAAGGCTCCAAGACGAGAAAGATTTCTGCAGTCGCAAGAATCTTGCTTGCTACAGTTCCCAAGTCTTACTGCATCTGCCTGACAAGAGGGCACCCAAACCAAGTAAAACATAGAGCTCCAGAAAACAATTAGAACTTAATAATTAGAGAAAGTATTTTAAAAAAAGAAAAATAAGTAATCAAATTAATGGGTTAAATGAAGTAAATGACTATAAGAATCAACATATGGAGAGCCAAGTCTTAGCCATAAGTTGGGTATTGTCAAGTAACCTGAAGTTCATAATTTGGAGTAATTAACACTCAGTTATTAATAATTACCTCATTTTCATTAGTTGTAGATAAATACTTTATCGCAGCAATATGCCAACAGTTGCTGCAGTAGTAATGTTCAAGTTTTTCTGCAGCAAAGAAATGCTTTAGACAACCTTCCACAGAAGATCCAGCCATCTAGAATTACATGGAAGACATAAAGAAAGAACCTATATCACCTTAGAACATGAAGATGGAAACAAGAAGAGGTTTATACAAAATACTGGCGGATTTGTTTAAACATACCAGCGAGAGGTGCAGACTATGGAAGTACTGAAAATCCAGTGAAATCTGCAAATGAACAAAGTAATGTGTGAAATAATTCTGCAATTGAAAAAATAAAAATTCAGGAAAGACATTAGAAGCTAGCCAAAAGTGGTGCAATTGTAAAAAAAAAATGTACCTTCATTCCATAATTATCAGGTAAGATGAGTATTAACGATGTGATACAACATATTCAAACAGATTCTAAGAGTTGAGGATAAAGGAATAGGATTTCAATTGATTCTTTCTAAGGTACTTTTGATCCAATCGCCAATCTAAGCCTAATCCCTCTTTCAAGCATAAACTAGTTTGCAGTATTTTAAAATTTGCACAGGCACAAAGCAAAGATTTGTGTATACAAGCAATGGACAGCAAAACCTATCACAATTTAGATAACCATTAACAATCAGAAATATTCTTACGAGTACCATTCAACCTGAATCAAACAGCTGTGGCAAGTTAAAATGCTGCCAAGAATCCCATCAAAAGGCCCAAGGATAGTTTGCTGCCATCTTTGATGCTCAGTTTGGGCCACCCTCCTCTCTAAACTAAGAATCCTACAATTAGCCAAGGCCGTCGCATCTGCTAGAGATCCGTGATTTGAGACATACAATTCTGCAAGTTCTTCCCTTAAAGAAGATAATATGTGAAATAATGCTTCTTCAGCATCCTACACACAGACAACCATACAAGTTAAACAACAGTCCATAATATATCAAAATGATTCAAATTATTGATCAAAATAATTCACCTGCTGGTTAGTTAGGTTGAAATTGTGATTATAGTGATCAATTGCAATCATCACCTCTCGAGGACTCAGCACCTCTCTTCCCTGCCGGGGAGTACATAATTCTTCATGAACGAAAAGGGGAATAAAAATCTCAATATGGACCATCAAAATACAAGTCAAGTTTGACACAAGCTTCACTCAGACTTAACATGGTACAATCAAGCAACACACATGTATAGCTGAATAAGTTCAAGTGGCAGCAGTGTTGAATTACTGTTCAATCTATAAAAATTTGACTTAAAAGCATGTACAATATCTTAAGTATTGAATGACACCTAAAACTATGATCATAGATCAGTTAACAGATACTGAGGTTAATGAGTATAAAGTCGCATTATAATTTTGAAATTTCGGAAAGTAACTAGGATCAAACTCAAATGCGACTCATTTTGTGGAACGGAGGGAGTACATAACTATCTTATCAGATGATCAAGTACTGTAATAAACAGTTATTTCATTTGGCATATTGCCATTAGCATATTGGTGATATGATTCTACAAGAGATTAATCAGGCACTTTTCCGCATCTTAATAAATAGTTGGGACGGTTTTAACTATTGTACTTGCATATAAAAACAATAACAGCAGGCAGTGAAACATTAGACTGTCTGATACAGCATTAAATTTCAATAATGTCGTTATTTCAACATATTTTCTTTACAGGAGACCCTTTCAAATTTGAGTCATCTTGAAATATTTTTTTCTATACAACACATACAAATTCCTTGAAGTGCATTGCCAATATGGCAGATTGTTTAGATATTAAGTACTAACTACTTTAGAGAACCTACTACTACTACTACTAATATAATAAGAAGTCATAACAGGATGATATAAACTTTAAGAGATATTACAAAGATATTTAGAGCTAGATAGATCTCAACAACACTACTTCTTATATCCACTTATCTTTCAGGAGTATATTTATGCACTTGCTCATGATCATGATTTAAATATAAATAGATCTATCTTGTTGGAAAATGCAAACTAATAACAATGATTAAGGGTCTTTTTTATAAAAGAACAAACTTTGTTAGAGAGGCAGAGAGGGGGAGAGAGTTGAGGGGTTCACACTTCAAGCTAGTATGTTAACATCAAATGGCAGGAAACAGCTTGAAAAATCATATTCATATTTACATTCACCTTGGGATTAAAAATACAATTAAAAAATGAAGATAGAAGTCATATAAAATCTTGGGTTTTATCATCAATATAAAATTAATCAGGAATTTATCTTTTCATAAATATTAATTGCGAATTATATAAGACAACTCTCAACACCACAACCAGTCGCACTGAAATATAAATGCCACCCAGTTCATTTACGATAAAAAGGATGCAAAAAGAGGAATCTGGTAGGGATCACATTGTCACTATAATTCAAAATAAGAAAGCAATACTGAGCAATGAAAAAATTCTAATTGTTGTTAAGATATCTAATTAAACACGACAAAAGGAGTCGATGCCTTCATCATGCTGCAATGTAATCTCCAAATGGATTTCTAAAGTCTTAGTGCATAGATTTAAATTTAGTACGCCTAATATGGCGGTGAGCAGCATTTTGTCTGTGCGGGGAAGAGCAATTATATAGACAATATTTTGCTAACGCAGGAGCTAATTTGGACTTAAGAATCACTATAAAGATCAAGACAACCTAAATGTGCCTTAAACATTGATTTAATGAAAGCATATGATTCTTTACATTGGACTACTTAAGGAATACGGTTGCTGATATAAACTTTCCGAGTATGTAGAGACAATGACCACAAACATGGCATGTTGGAACGGTATTTTCATGGGGCAAAAGTCTTGAACCAGATGTTCTCCCCTTATTTATTATTTTTGCCAAGGCATTTTTCTCTGGTATATTTTGCCAGTTTCATTTCACATGTCAGCTTTACATACAGTCCTCAATGAGTAAATAAAGGATTTCACATGTATATTTTCCTCACAATCTGTTTATTGTGGTGAGTTGTAAGTGGAAATGAATATAAGAGACCTACATGTAAAATATTTGGGTGTTCCCCTTACTAGGTTGAAATTGATCGACAGTAAGGCTCTTTGTGATCAGCAAAATGAAAACTTGGAGAGCTAGATCCTTGAGATCTAGGCTTCAATTGGTTACTTTTGTGCTCTATAGTGTGCAAAAGTTATACAGACATTGGTATGTTAAGGCCTTTTATATAGACTGTGTGGGCAAGAAAATCGTACCTTGCCAGGGTTAGGATTTCGTGTTGGCCGAGAGAAGAGAAATCCACGAAGAGTATGAAATTGATTGATGAATTGAAGAGTGGAGAAGAACAAGTAGGTGATTACCCTAATAACACGTGGCAGAACTACTAAGATCCAAGAGCCTTCTAGAGTATCCAGGATCCAGAGAGTCTTAGTGTATGCTTCGGGTTGAGAGAATATCTCCAAGTCTTCAAATTTTCCAAAAGTCCCTTCCTTAATGGAATCGAATGAGTATTTATATAGTTTCCTAGACAGTGGTCACATGCCAGACACGTGACCTTGGGAAAAATTTCAAAAATACCCTTAGTCACTAGAGTAATTGTCCTGTCAAGCCACCAATTCAATCCCTTAATAAATTCCCAAAAATGAGTCGCCTCCAAAAGTCTTCTACCTCGACTCGTGGAAGCTTCTCTCAGGTTCGCTCATTTATTTCCGGCTTTTCCGTTTTTTCATTTAATTTTTTAGGTTGCATGCGAACCTTAATTTGTACTTGGGCTCACATTTGCACCATGCACATGAGTCACGCTTTTGGAGTGACGATCGTGCAAAATATTTCAAATCTTTGAGTTCAACTTCATTTTTCTGAACAATCCGCGGAGCTCGATCTTGCAAGCCTCAAAAACGAAAAATCCTAGGAGAGGAAACCCCTAGGGAGCTCTCCCAAGATATCTTAGGACATCTTTATCAAATCTTTCCTTATTTTATTTTTTGGAAAAAAGATCAAATCATTCCTATTTGGGAATAGAATATTTGTTTCCATAATATATATATATATAAAGAAACTGCCCTCCCCTAATATTGCTCTATAATTTAAAAGTATCCTTCCATTTCATTAATCTATATCAGCAGCAGCTTTGAACCAATGATGGGGAATATATCACAAACATATTAAAAATGATCATTTTCCTTAAATCACACTTCAAGTACTGCAGGAGACCTCGACATGGGCACCACTTGTCTTTGTCTAGACTCGTGAATCTCTGCACCCACCTCAGCTCCAACTGGTCAGAAACAAACCAGACACTAGTGCTGCCCCCATCAACATTGTAAAAACAGCACTCCAGCTATTGGTAGAGATATAGCCAGTTAGCAATGGTCCGATAGCAGCCCTTATTGAGCCAGTTCCACCGATGACAACTCTGTAACCTCGCCTAACTTGTAGGTTCTCATCTATGTTCGAATCGAAACACCACAAAGCAATTCGTCAAATCTCCATAGCGATTCTTCGGATTCTCGCGACGAGATTTTTCAAACTAATTTTGTGTGAAACGAAAACCTGTTGAATTTGTTTTTGTTTATGAGCCGCCATTACAGATTATTAAAGATGGTTTTTTTTAATCTAATGTTTTACCGCAGATTTTCGTTGTCGTGGTTGTGTTGGTTTTCCGTTTGGTTAATTTTTCGTGATTGCTTAATTATTATTATTTTCGGGTAATTGTAGTCTTTCTTTTTCGGGCAATCTCACCTAAACACGATTTTGGTCAGGATATTCTCAAAGAAAATGCTACATTTTTTTCACTGCAACAAGGAAGCATTCGTTCCGGTTGTCTTTCTTTTCCGGATCATCCCACCTTAACAGGATTTTGGTCTAAATACTCTCAAAGAAAAGGCTACACTTTTTGCGCCGCAACAAGGAAGCATCTGATTCTGGGCAATCGATCAACAGCTAGAATAGGTCAAAAGGGGGAAGAGTCCCCCTAGGTGGCCGAACCTAAGGGCTGAACCCTATTTGGGGGGGCGAACCCTATGAAGCTTTGGCTTCTTCATTTATTTTTTTGTTCTTCACTTTTTATTTGAACGACTTCTTATGTTTGTGCTTGTTTTTCTTCTTTTAGATGACTTCAATCTTTCTACTTCCGAGCCATATTACTTTGATTACATCTTCGTCTTTTCCCTTGGATATTTGAAGAAAAATGTATACTTTTGGGAACTCAAAACGGCCATTCATTCCAGCAGTCAAACAACGAACCACAAAAGGAAGTAAAGTACCATAGTTGGACCACCCTAGGTGGCTGAACCCTAAGGGATCGAACCCTAGGGGGCTGAACCCTAAGGGGTTTTCTGACTTTTATTGATTTTGTTCTTTCTTCTTTTCAGGTGTTCTTAATCTCTCTTTTCCGAGCTAAGTCTTCTCATTTGAGTTTCAGATCTCTTTTCCGCCGAATATTGTCAAAGGGAGATTGATTTTAAGGCGACCTTGTTTGCACGATCATTTCTCTTTTACCATGGTAAACATTTGACTTCAAATGCTTTCCACTTTCTTTTTTTGCTTCATGGAATTCTCATGTCAAATCTCCCTTGTTATAGGCCAATTTTGATGAGTTTTCCGCAGACCCAAAAACCGCTAAAGAGGTCCCCTTCATTAGTGAATGGAGTAGAGCTCCTTTCTATGGGCCCTTCGATGTCTTTTGGGAACAAGTGAAGAATTATAATCGTTCAGTTTTTCCTGCGCCTGACAAGAAGGTCTGTTTCTGTACGTTGTGGCTTACGAAAGTCGGGACAATTTCCCTTGTTCTGCTCGCATTGCCCGCATGTGTATCGAAAAGCAGGAATACCCTTTCAGCCATGTTCGCTTCCTGTCCAACCTCCTGGCAACATTGGACTGACGAAATTCTTGGAAATCCTGATCATATAAAGATTTTTGAGGAGGCCAGTATCCTGCGTTGCATCTAGCTATGTAAGGATCTTCAAATCCATCAAAACCATGACGCCCTTACCTTACTATTTTCCCGCATGTGCTCCTCTACCTGCACATTTGTCACCACTTGGGGGGAATTCACCCCAACTCTAGAGGATGTCTATACCATTTACCAGTAGCTCTCCTCTCCATTCCGTTCATTCGTCATCTTCATTTTTCTTGGATTATGCACTTATTTTTGCATTATATCTTGCAGTCTTCCTAATGTAGCTTCGGTTTCGTGCGGTCCCTCTAGCTTGTCTCCTAAGGATGCCGAGTGTGTTACATATTTGTTGGAGGCCTTCAGGCAGGCTTCTAGTTACACTTCACGGTTTCAAGGCGATAAGCTCCTTTATGTCTTTGAGACCCCCAATCGGCAGAAGACTTGTCTTGGGTGCGCTATTTCTTCCGGGACTACAAGAGTGGTCATTGGGACAGCTCCATTCACAGCGAATTTGTTCTCGCTTTTCATAAAGAACAATGCCCTTTTCCACCGACTGCTTATCTGACTATGTGATTGTCCCGCTTTATATTCCCTAACTTACCGATAGATGGTCCCTCGACTCGGGTTTTGCAAGTTCCCCTTGCTCCTTTCTTCTTAGGGACCTTGTTTCACCATTTGGACGAAATTGTCCTTACTATGAGGGAGTCTGTTAAAAGGTTTACTTTTCCAACTTTGCACATTTTTGTATCAATCCTCTTTAATACTGCACTTTCCTTTTGCTCACCAACGTTTTCCCACTTGTTTAGGTATGACGTGAATTGCTTCATCACGAGCTTTTTTCTTCAGATCTTCCTCTTCAAGCGGTTTCGGGGTCATTCTACCTCGGTACACTTCTCCAAGAATAAGAAGAAGCTTCCACCCCCTTTCTCCTTGTCGAATATTGTTCCCCGCACCTCTCGCTAGATTGATCACATGGCTAATTCGGACTTGCGGCTCTACATTGATGACTTTTCATGTTTCATTGCTCGTCCTTATACTATAGTCTCGGAGGGCGATCTTCTACCTCACTTCTATAGGAAGGACTTCTGCTCTTTTTCGAGCGTCGAGGGTTTGCATGGGTCATCACTCTCTTGGTTCATATTCCTCCGAGTTGTGAAACTTCCATACTTTGTTGAGGATGATGAGTTGGACAATGTTCTTTACTCTCCTCAGAGAGTCATGAGACAATCAAACTTTGATCAGCATCGACCTTTCGGCCATTCTTGTCAGGGAGATTACAGTGCTCTTAATAATTTTGTCCATACATCTCGGTCGTTTGCATGGCAACTCCCGAGACTGTCGTCTGCTCATTACGACACTCTTCATTTTGTCATACCAGCTACTTATCGAGAGGGACGCTATTCAGCTAGTGAGCGCAACTTCTGGCTTATTAACCTGAAAAGGTGGCAGGATGACACTATGGTTTACTCATTGTCGACTTCTCCTCCCAAACATCTCCAATGGGCCTCAAAGAGTTGGCCAACCAACAGTCGGTTTCTTGAGCGTGAGGCTTCAATGCCCAAGTTTCCTCCTCTTCAGTCGGCAGAAAGTCTTCTTCGGAACCCTCCTGAGGCCTCCATCAGTTCATGCTCCTACCTCCCCTAGGCGTCTTCCTCCACGAGCTTCTTCTTGGGTTCCTCCATCCCGGATACATCCTCAAGCTCCTCCCCAGGGATTCTCTGTTGCCGAGGAGATGAGAGTTATTCGCTCTAGAGCGAAAGTAGTTACTACTAATGTTTCTGAGGTGATGCCCCTTGTAGGTTCCTATGTTACTCGGTCTCGCCTGTTTCTGATGGAGTACCCGTGTTGACACAATCCGACACGAGTGCGGGATTTTTGTCGAGTGCGGCACTTTCAATCCAGATACAGCTGAGAAAATCGCGCAGTCTAGGTCGCGATAAGCCATCGAAAACATTAAAACAATGGAAGAAGAAAAAGACTAAAGAGATCTGCTAAAGTCGCCGCCGCCGCCACATGCAAAAGCCTATGTTGTCGCGATGTTCGATCTAAGTCGCGATGTTCTGGATCTGATTTGGATCTAAGACAGTCGCGATGTTCTGATTTCGCAAAACTCTAAGTCGCCATGTTCTGATGGTCTGAATCTAAAGTGACAATGTTTTGATTTGGGAAATAAAACATTGATGCTATCATTTAGGCAAAATTTCATTAAAGTCCCCCATAGTTTGGTAATCTATTAATTTCAACCCTTAAATTTTGTACTTTATAAATTTTACCCTAATTTTGTACGTCTTTCAAGTAGGTCCCTGAAATTATTTTATTTAAAAAAAACACAGGTGTTACAAGTTTTTTTTAGGTTAAATTTTTTCATTTTATCATATTATGATAAATGCATGTCTATATGAATTTGGATAGTATAAACATTATTGTTAAAAAATCATAACATACCGTATCCTCGCACCCGTATCCAAATTCGGATTCATATCCACGTATCTTCTATTTTTGACTTCACGTGTCTGAAAGCTAGATTCGTACCCGCACCCAAGTCTGAGTAACACAGGTAGGTTCTACTGTGGACCCAATTTGTCAGAATGTCACTAGATGCACCGTGAATGGGACCACCGTTATTTTGAAGTCGTTAATAAAACACCCACGCGCTGATGTTGGCTCTAGTACACCGGCAGTCGAGGATCCGACCAAGAGATGTAGAAAGCTTGTGGTCGGCTTTATGCTATTTTCATTTCTCTTTCAATATTTTCATGATTTCTTCCAAGTATCCTAATGTCATTATTGCCTTGTTCTTTTAGATTGATGAGGAGGATGGTGATTATGTCCTTAATGGATTTCTTATACGTGCTACTTGTGAGGCGATGGCTTCCACTACTTGTGAGCCTTCCCAACCTGCCACTATTGTTATCAAGTCCTCACCATCACGTGGTGTTCGTGTTAGTCTTGAAGTTGTGGATTCTTTATCTGATGTGGACTCGAGTCCTGCAATTTGTGGTACAACTCCCTCGTCACATCTACCTACATCTTTTCATGACAACATTCAGGGTACTGGTGAGACTCATATTGATGCCGACGATCCTATGGTCGTGACTCATCCTTCCTCGAGGGAGAATCTTTCTGAGCCTATTGTTGATTTCCATCCCCAGAAGGATTCTGTCGAGATTGCACTAGCTCGGGAGGGTATTGTTGATAGCACTTTGGGTGCGGGAACCAACATTCCGCTTTCTGTGGCGTCTCACGACTCTTTTTCCATTGGCTATATTATGAGTATTTTCGTTAGTTAACATATACTTTTCTCCTTGAATTTTCTTTCTTTCTTCATAATCTAGTATGCTTTGTCATTTTCTTTTTCAAAGAGAGAAGATGAAAGATGTGTCTTTGCCTGTTGAGACGCTTGCTTTATTTGATTCTCTCAATCTGGATGTTACCACCTCATCATAGTGACCTTGGTTATCCTCATACTGACCGAGGCTTTGAGGAGTCATCAGCAGTACAGTAGCCACCTGCTCCTTCTTCCCTTCCCCCGAGGGATTCTATGGTGACTTCCAAAGTGGCTCCTGAGCTTCCTTTAATCAAAGTGGAAATCTTGTTTCTAGAAGGGTTTTCAGATATCCTCTTCTAGCCAGGAAATTCTAGATCGTCTCTTAGCTCGGTTTCCACAGATACTTGACCAGCTGACTATCCGCATGGCCGCCATCCAGACTTTCTTTTTAGATCGACTTGCAAGTCTTATTCTCGAGTTGCACAATCTTGCTCTCTATTCTTTGCAAGCGGAAGACTTTGATAGATTTAACGGTGAGCTTAATGACTTCTCCATTGTTGGCTTTAATACGTCTCCCTTTCGTGCTCGACTGGATCTTCAGAGTTCCAGCTTTCAGATTGTTGCACTATGATCAGAGGTTACTATGTGTCAGTACGATGCTAACACATTTTCGGAACAACTTTCAGACCTTGAAGATGCTATAGTTAAATTGGAGGCCCAGCTTCGGGAATTGAAGTTAGCTACCCAAGATGTTAAGAAACTGAGAGTCTCAAATGCGATTCTGGACATTGTCATTGCTAACTTGGAGGCTTTAGTTATGCCTCCGCTTCAGTTTGATATGTCATGACCTTTAGATTATGGCTTTTTGTAATTTTTTCATTTCCTGTATCAGAAAACTCATTTACATATATTTCATTTATCATAATAGAGTTTCTTTAGCCTTATTAATTGCCTTTAATTTGAATTTTTCCCTTAAGACCCAATGTTTAACATTGAATCCCAAATTATTCAAATTAATACTCCAAGACAACAATATGCATAATAAAAGAGTGAACATGAATTATTTTTTTTTAAATGTATTTTTTTTTAATTTCTCTCAAACCAACACTTGAATCCATACTTTTAAAATCAGAAAATTATTCAAATAAAAGTGAAAGTTTGACATTTTATTGATAATCATGTTGCTTTTAACGAAAAGCATAACGTTTCAGATTTTCATAAAAAAAAAATCTTGCTTTTGTCAGAGAAAGCACAACGTTTGCCACTTTTGGAGATAAAGTGTAGCTTTCTTGGATTTGAGGACTTATACTGCCTCGATCACTTTTAAAGTTGAAAATGTAACTTGTCGAGTCCGAGGACTTATAATCAAGTGTCTCGATTACTTTTAAAGTTGGAAGTATAATTTTTCTAGTCCGAGGACTTATAGTCAGGTGCCTCGATTACTTTTGAAGTTGAAAGTATAACTTTTCTGGTCCGAAGACTTATATTCAGG
The DNA here is from genome assembly GCA_016801055.1 of Panax notoginseng. Taxonomy (NCBI): domain Eukaryota; kingdom Viridiplantae; phylum Streptophyta; class Magnoliopsida; order Apiales; family Araliaceae; genus Panax; species Panax notoginseng. Next base: position 72,576,311 of record CM029013.1, read on the forward strand.
TGCCTCGAATTTGATTTTAGTGGTAAATCATAACACTTGTGCCTTATCCCTCAGTCGTGCCATTTTTGGCATATAGGGTTTCATAAGGGCTTAAGTTAAGTACCCCGTCACTTGGTTAGCCAAGAAACTAATTTCTTGGCAAGTGCAATCTACGAGGACTTGAAATCAGGTTCCTCGTCACTTGGGTCGTCCAATTTCTTGACAAGTGTAATCTACGAGGACTTGAAATCGGGTGTCTCATCACTTGGGTCGTCCAATTTCTTGGCAAATGTACTCTACGAGGATTTGACCACCATCTTGGGTGGATTTTAAATTCGTCAATTCTAGTGCCTCCTCCCTTGATCATCCAATTTCTTGGCAAGAGATACTTCTGAGGACTTCAATCACCATTTTTGGTGGACCACCATCTTGGATGAATTTTTAATTCATCAATTCCACTGCCTCCTCCCTGATCATCCAATTTCTTGGCAAGAGATACTCTTGAGGACTTAAACCACCATTTTTGGTGGACCACCATCTTGGGTAGATTTTTGATATTCTTGTATCTACAATTCAGAGATCTTTCGATGATAGAGCCAGTATTTGGGTTGTCCATCATCTTGCGTTGATGAAGTTTGCATAACAAAACTTCTTATAGTTTCGACATGAGCATCAACTATTGATTCTTGATGCTTGCTTGTTGTATGTTACTAAAGCATGTTATCTTGAATAAGCTATTGTGGCCCTTGATCGTGTTTCTTAAAATCTAGTATGATCCTCCATCCTTCTTGCCTTCGTGTAGTTTTAGCAAAGCATCAACCATAGCTGCAGTAAATGTATTATTGTCTGCATTATCATAATAAGATAGTTGTGGAGGAAGTAAGAAGGGACAAATGAGTGAATTCGTCTTTGTATCTCCACCTTCTAATGATCAAGCTCCATGGTGTACTCTTTGACATTTAAGTTTCCAAGTCGCATTATGTGTCAAAGACACCCACACCTTTGTCATGGTGTCACGATCCTTGGCCCCTTACGTAGGTTTTCATGTCACGAAGGACTCGAGGGAGATCATCCCTAAGTTTCCATGTATTTCTCGCCACTTTCCTTAGTTTTGATCATCTTGATATATCATCACAATAACCAAAGTTTGATCAGGAGATCACTTCAGAGCTCGTAAAGGAGTGTGTCTCTTAGGGCTAAACCATAGGAAAAGAACCATTGAGTTATTCTTTTTTTGCTTATTTCTTCTGTTCTGGTCTTTGTTTTGTTCGGTAGTTAATCTTATGTCAAGAAAGAAACTTCATCAGCATCAGTTTAAAGAGTTGAACCCTTCGAGGTTTTTTGAGCTCGAGCATCCTTTAGACTCTCTTGCGGAGTTGCTTCTTGGCCACTTTCAAAAAATTGAGTTTGTTAACCCTTTCGTCTGAATCATTCTCTCAAGGGGATACCATTTGAAAATGGTTTATTAAACTCGTCTGCCAACTCTGGAGGATGCTCTGTCGAGAATATATATATATTTTCATGGATATTGTCCGGTAACCTATAACAAAATCATATTTTTTATATATTAAACGTGTACATATGTACAAACGTAAAATATGTAAGGAATCGTATAATGTACTTCCCTTTTGAAAAGTTGGAATTATGAAGTCTTTATGCCCCTAGTTTTTTTTACTTTGAGAAATCGTAAGTAAAGAAAACTTCTTGGAATACTTCCTCAAAAAAAAATTTTGGTTGCCTTAATCGGTGGACTTTTGGTTTCTTATTTTAAAAGTTCTTGCTTTCAAAAACTTTTGTTGGTAAGATTTCGTTAGCTCTAGTAGCATTCACCGATGAAATCTTCGTTGGCCTTCTGTTGTTGTCGGTGAAACTCTTCATGTAGTTCTCCCACTTTGAGTTGTGGCATACCCTTCACGAATTCTACACCTCCCCAGCAAGGTCGTCAAAGAAAGGTGGGCAAGGAAATCGTACATTGTCAGGGTTAGGGTTTCGTGTTAGCTGAGGAGGAGAGAAATCCACGAAGAGTATGAAATTGATTGATGAATTGAAAAGGGGAGAAGAACAGGTAAGCGATTATTTTAGTAACACGTGGCAGAACTCCTAGAATCCAAGAGCCTTCTAGAGTATCCGAGATCCAGAGAGCCTTAGTGTGTGTGTGCGCTTCGGGTTGAGAGAATCTTCAAGCCTTCAATTTTTCCAAAAGTCTCTTCCTCAATGGAATGGAATGAGTATTTATAAAGTTTCCTGGACAGTGGTCACATGTCAGACACGTGACCTCGGGGGAAATTCCAGAAATATCTTTAGTCACTAAGTTATGCCCAAATTGTCTTGTCCTTCTAGTCACCAATCCAATCTCTCAATCAATTTCCAAAAATGAGTCGCCTCCAGAAGACTTCTGCCTCGGGACTCGTGGAAGCTTCTCTCAGATCTCGCTCATTTATTTCCGGTTTTTTCGGCTTTTCGTTTAATTTTTTAGGTCGCATGCGAACCTAATTTGTATGGGCTCACAGACTGTTACCGAAATGAATATTTATGGAGCCAAAGTTGCTTTGGAAGAGGTCTGCCTACCTAAAACAAAGCCCTTGGTTTTGAAAATTTGTAAGAACGCAACAAATGTTAATATGACAATGATTCCATGGGATTTGGCTTAGAAAATAGACTCTGTGTAAATAAAGGATTCGGATCCCCTTCATTACACATTCTCCAATTTCCTCTAATACACATTTAGCGACACTAATATTACATTTAGCGACACTTTTAACAACATAACGGTTTGCAACAAATTTTATCATCTCGTTAGTTATTTGCGATGAATTTTATTTTGTTCCTAAATATAATATTCATGTCGCTAATTGTGTATTGGGGGAAATCGTAAGATAGGTGTAATGGAGGAGATCCTAATCCGTAAATAATTGTCATATGTTCATGATGAGCAACAAACACTTACGAACCTAAGACGTAGCTCATCATGGGCTTGCAGCTAAAATTCAAGGAGGTTGCTATGCCAACGATAAAAAACGAGATTGCAAATGGTACAAAAACTTCTAATTAGAAATTTCTAATTCTTTCCTTAAAAGACTACCGGCCCTGTGTAAAAGTAGTTTAGTGACAAATTCATTTAAATGCTACTAGTTCTAACAATGTAAGATTGGCTCCTTACTCCTAATGGGGGTATATATGTCTGGTTCAGCTTAGTAGTAGTGAATTACATTTTTGTAAGAACATTCCAAAACATGGGGGTATATATCTATGGTTCAACTTAGTAGTAGCGAATTACTTTTTGGTAAGAACATTCCAAAACATGGTACATTTTCATTCCAAAACATCAAATGTACAAAAAAAAAATCCCCTATTTACATAATTTACTATCCCACAAAAAATAATTACAACTTTACTTTATGATTAACAAATGAGGAGCATCCTCTTATAAAGCCCTTGGGCCATACAACCAATGGATAAAATCAAATCTAGTAGAAGGCTAAGAATAACTATCCATAATCATCCTCTAAAATATCTAGAATATTTTTGTAAAGTATAATAATTAAATCTATAAAACTCTATTAGAAACCCTAATATATAAAAGAAGATTATGGGGAATGCCAACTAATGCAACCAAATGAGTGCCAAGTAAGTCATGACATAACGTACTATCATTGAAAATATGCTTGTTGTAACACTATGGTTAAAAAGAACTCAACCAATTTTAACTACATATCCACTAATTTTGGTTATATTTTTAGAAAGCTATTCCCAGCTTACCTTGTTCCAAATGTATGTATTTCGTACTAAATATGCAATTCGAAGAAATTTACTTCTACTGCACTTCATACCACAAAGTTGTGATTTCCTTTACCATTTCGTTCTACGTACCACATCAAACCTCGTTCTAGGTAACATTAGTATTTAGACAACATATAAAAATGATATTTTTTACAAGGCCTTTATGCAAAGAAAAGCTATTTTCCATAAATAAGCCAAAGAAGCCAAAGAAGCCAAAGAATGCAGAACTATTCAGGCATATCGCTGATTCTTATGTAACAATGTTGTTCCTGAAACAAGTGAATCCCCATTCTTTAGTCACAACATAATTTGGAAAATTATAATGATAAGATGTTTAATGAAAACCGTGTTGCAAGCTAGTCCATGGAAAGAAGCATTGACAATAACTCAGACGGACAAACTTCTTAAATAAAGTTAAAAAGAGAATTACAATTACCATCACTGTGACATGGCTTGAAAGAATTAGAAGAATACTAAAGCATGCCCACAAGGGCAAGCAGGAGGTCCTAACACTGTTGGTGAGTTTAAAAAGGAGAGAAGAAAGGAGGGAGATTTAGGGAAGAGATCAAAGGTCTTTTTCGTGAGTTTTATTAGGAGAGAAAAAGAAAAGAGAAGGAGAGGTGTTGGGGCGTAATTATTTGGGCTCAAATTACATGGTGGGCCAAAGACCACGTGGAGTTATTTTCGATGTTCTAAAAGGCGCTAGACGGGAGGCGGGCAGCCGGGGGGCCTAGGCGGGTCCTAGGCGGGGGCCTAGGCGGGATTTTTATTTTAAGTCAATTTTAATATTTTATCTTACATTTATCCAAACAAAATAATAATATAAAGCAAAACAATCTATAATAAAGATAATAAAGGTCTTTTCTTAAAGTTCAAACACATATCCATATTGCTAATGTCAAAGTTCAAACACAAACATGCAATTGTTCAAAGTTCAAACATATTTTTAACATATTAATTTTATTTATAAATAATATTGCTATTAAATAATAAAATTTAAAATTTCAAGAATTTAATTCAATATTAAAACTTACGAAACTAAACATAAATTTAAGAATTATATTGAATTAAACTAAATATTACAAATGTATCATTATTTTTATAATTTGAAGTTGGTACAAGTTCAAAAAATTATAACTATAATAAAATTATCCATTTTGACTTGATATCGTTCACTTCTTGTTGTGATTTGATATGCTACAACCTGTATTATGAATATAGTAAATCATTAGAAAAATAAATATATCAAGATCTGGTTTGGGTAGTTATTAAAATAAAAAAATCTCTCCGTCTAGACCCCGTCTAATTTTTTGGAGGAATTTTTTTGCCGTCTTGAGCCTAGGTGAGGTGCCAAGGGGGGGCCTAGCGCCTAGGCGGGGATTTTTAGAACAGTGGTTATTTTAACCCATGTTGAAACCTTTTAAGTAGTTGAGTATTTTAAGGAATTAAATATTCCTAATTACATTCAATTAATAACTCCTAAGGAAAGTGGCAGCATATGATTCGACTTCCTTTCCTTACGGAGATTCTGTTTGGTCCCATTAAGGAATCTTACCTAATGAGGAACCCAAATTCTATACGGGGAATGACTCTATGGAGGTGGTGAGATCACTATAAATACAAGGTTTTACCCTTATTCTAAGGAACACACGTACAATTATTATTTTCCAGTACTAGGGCTTTAAGCCTCCATTGTTAAACCTTATTCAGCCTGTTTTGGTGTGACTTCGTTTCTGTGCAGGATTTGACGCGCTTTGATAATTGGAGCGCGTGGACGAATCTTGGCGTTAACAAGAGGTTTTTTTAAAAAAAAAAGTCTACAAAAATTTTAGAAGATTTGGAAGGAAGTATATTAAAAGCTTAGATGACTTATTAAAATACCAAAACTATCATTATAATAATTATTCTCACAAGGTAAAACAATAATAGACTATATTAAGTTAAAATTTTCTTCAAAAACTCACAAACACAAGAAAAGAAATGTAAAAAAAATTCTTTCACTCTCTTTACTCTCGTTAATTTTAAATTATTTTCTCTCTCCAAACTAACAAATACAGTGTAAAGGATATTGAAGATCTAATTCAAACTAAGTTCTATGTCCTGGACAGGATAGCTAGGAAGTCTTTGCAACAGATAATTACAGTATATTTGCTCTTGTAGAGAGACTATTAATTTGTTTTGTTAGTAAATATTTACTTTATAGCTGGGTTATCCCCCTGTGTCCATGTGCATTGTGTAACTCAGTGTTTTCTTCAAAACTTACTGTTTTACCAACAAACAATTAACATATCAAAAATTCTCACGATACCTTCCAATAGAGAATCCAAGGAAACAGCAAGCGGCATACCCTCCACCAATTCCTCAAATTCCAAATATTCAAATTCCTCCAATCTCTTTCGAAGGAAACTTCGAAAACTAGAACAGCTTGCCAGAGCCTAAAAAAATAGAACGAAACAAAATTACTACAAATTTTGGTAATAGCTCGTCAAAACAACCACAATAAAGCAAAACAAAAGGCACCCAATCGTTCATATAAAGCAATACCTGTAAAATTACATTCAAAAAACAATTATTTCCAAGATTTCGCAATCCGGGTACCACCCAAAACTCCTCTGGAAAACTAATTTTATCAGATGACCAAGGTAAGGCCTTAAAGCTTCTAGCTTTAGCATCTCTTCTTAAAACCAAGATTATGCCAGCAACACCCAATATGCTAGCCACAGATATCTTAAACCCAGAAGCTGAACCCAAGTGCTGCACATGAGACAAGATTCTAAACCCGTGGTTGTAAGTGTTGATTAATGATTGAATATTTATCTCCCCTTGATTTTTCATGGGTTTAGTGAAGTCTTGGAGGACATACAATCAAATTAGAAATAGATAAAGCTCTTTATTCCCTCTTTTCTCTTTCTTCAGTTCTTCATTTTTGGCTGAACAGAGAGCGGCTCAACTCTAGCAGCCTTACAGCAACCCGGTTTTACGACCTCCAACTCCTGAGCCCTGACCTTGTTTTTGCCAAATATTGATATGTTCATAATTACATAAAAGAAATTGATATTTTCACCTAATTTTTTGATATTCTTATATGAAAAATATTGTAATAGATGTATAGCGACGGTAAAAATTATCGTTATATAATCTATAACGACTTTTTATGTGAAAATATCAATTTCATTAGATAAAATACTTTTAGGAGTGTGTATTCAATTAAAATTTTCAAATACTTTTAAAAAATTTAAAAGTTTTGTTGTATTCAATAAGACATTTAAATAGTTTATAAAAATTTATTGGTATTCAATTACAATTTTTGTAATGTCGTGTTATTGAATTGAGACTTTTAGAGTCTATAAATATATTTTGGTATTCAAAAAATCATTTATTTTTTAAATTTTATTAAATGGTAGAGTTTGACAGACTTTAGAATAAGAAATACTCATATCCAAAATCTGACATCATCTCTAAAGACTTTCAAAGACTTGAGAAAATGAAAAGATGAACAAATGAGAGAGAGATAGAAGAAATCAAACAAAGAAAACAAAACAAAACAATATATATATATATATATATATATATATATATATATATATATACACACACACACGTACATATATATATATAGCATGTAAGACCCCAGCTTATTAATGAATAAAATCAAATTTTTTCTAAATATTATTGTGAATAATAAGAGGTTAATTTGATATAATACTTTGGTTATGGGTGAAATGTGCAAATTTTGTAAAATAAGCAAGTGGTTATAAATTATTCATTTTGTCGGGAAATATTCGTTTGGTCGTGGAATATTCTTGCTGTCGGGGAATATTTGTAAGACGGCGCAGCCTTGTGTGGACCCCATAACGGAAAGCGATTGGATGAAGAAAACGACAAGTATAAGTTATTTATAAATAACGGCGTAGTTGTTACCGTTAATACTGTTGGAATACCCGGTGGTTAAAATACAGTAGCACACGGTATTGCACAAATTATTGATTCTTACGTAAGAATGTACTACTCAATAATTGTTACAGTAGTTATTGTTCAATATTTTATTTTATTGATTCAATAATTGTTGCGTTGATATTTTATATTATTGTTGTTTTAATAATGGTTGCTGCACAGTATTTTCCTTTATCAGATCAATAATTCATATTATTTGAATAATATTATTAGATAACATTATTGGTAATGTCTAGAAAGTTCTATCTAAGGAGAGGTTTGGTCATCTAATTGCGCGCCAGTAAGGAGAAACCCTTATTGGAAAACCTCATCTTTCCTGGGAACAGCCTGGTTGTCATAAATGTGATTCTGTAATATTATTTGTGAATAATTAATTATTGATTCATATGATAAGGAAATATTTATTTTATGTGGATATAAATGAGGGATATATTTTTGTGGTTAAAAATGAAGGAGTTAATGTTGAGGTTTTTATCAGTATTTTTGTCGGAATGGAGGTATTAAAAATCAGGATTTTTGAGATAATTTACGGGGGTTATAACTTTTAATCCGACCGTTGGATCGTGGTAATTTTTGGATATGTTATACATATATAAGTTGAGTATATGTCCACAAATTTTGAACTGTTAAAAATGAACGTATAATTTATTATGAATTTTACGAGATGACTGGTTCAGAAATTGTTGAATTTTCGAAGTTAATCATTTTGGTAGAAAATTATAGAATTGGTGGACTCCATTCTTGGTTGGTGAAGAAATGTACTGAGATTTTTATTCAAATGTGGTGGGTAGAAATAGTAGCAGGTAAAGCCATCAGGTTGCAGGTTAAGTCTGCTTCGGCGTGCTAACATTTTCCTATAAATAGAGGGCTAAGTTAGAATTGAAAATCACACCAGAAACAAGTTCTCTCTCTTTCTCTCTCTAGATTATTGAGTGTATTTTGTGAGTTTTTAGATACTTTGAGAGTTTCTATTCATCAGAGCAAATTTCTTTCAGCCTTATACCAGTATTCCGACCAGAAGTACTGATATTTTGAGGTAAGGGATATTATTTTCTTCTTAAATGATATTATTTCTTCAATATCATTATGTTGAAATATTGATATGAACTTTTTATCAAATTTGAAACTTTTTGTGTCGGGATTACTATTCACGTATACGTTACTATTCACGTATACGGCACTATTCACGAATACGACACTATTCACCGAAAAATAAAATTTTTCCTTTTTGTCCAAGATGTCTATTATGGTTACTATCTTTGATTGTATCCATGTTTTGATCTTTATTTTTGAATTCTGCTTCACAATTGATTATTATGGGCAAGGAAATCGCGCCTTGCTCGCTTAGGGTTTCGTGTTGGCTGAGGAGGAGAGAAATCCACGAAGAATACGGAATTGATTGATTGATTGTAGAGGGGAGAACGACAAGTGGGCGATTACTCCAACGACGCGTGGCAGAACCCCTAGAATCCGAAAACCGTGTTAGGGTTATTGGGATTCCAATAGCCTTTTTCGGTTCTTCGAGTTGAGAGAGTGTTCGAATCTTGTTAGTGCTTTTAGGTGGAATATCCGAGCCTTAAGCTACTAAAAGAGTCCCCCTCTTTCTAGAATGGAAGGGGTATTTATAGAGTTCCTTGGACTTAAGTCATCACATGCTAGGCACATGTTCTCAATAAAATTCTAGAAATACCCTTCAGTCATTAAAGTAATGCCCATATTGTCCTGTCCTTCTAGCCACCAATCCAATCCCTCAATCAATTCTCAAAAATGAGCCGCCTCCACGAGTCTTCCGCCTCGGGACACGTGGAGGCTTCTCCCGGTCTGGCACATTTATTTCTGACTTTTCCATCTTCATTCCATTAGGTTACGTGAACCCTAAATTGCACATTTAATGAGGTCATGTAACCCTAATTGTGCATTTAATTTAATTAGGTTATGTGAACCCTAATTTTGCACATGGGCCCACATTTGCCCCCTGCGCGAGAGTCGCATTTTCAAATAGACGATCGTGCAAGAATGCATCAAACTTTTGACTCCACTTCTACGGGTCTTGAAGATCATGGTCCTAGTAAATGGAACTCTTAGGGAGCCAAATCCTTGGATTTGTTTCTTTATTTTTCCTGAAAATTGAAAACAAGAAAAATAATCAAACAGCATTTAAAAAGAAATCTTTATTTTGGGTGGTCCACAAAATCTTTCTTTTTCATCAAACCAAATTAAATCATAATTTTATTTTGGAAATAAAATAAAATCTCAATTTTATAATAAAATCTCAATTTTATTTTAACAATAAAATCTTAATTTTATTTTGAAAATAAAATAAAATCTTAATTTTAGTTTGGAAATTAAATCTCTCTTTATTTTGGAAACAGGCTTCATCTTTCTCTATTTTGGAAACAAAATAAAATCTTTCTTTATTTGAAAATAAAATCTAAATTTATTTTGGAAATAAAATAAAATCTATCTATATTTAATATATATATATATATATATATATATATAAGCTATTTTTTGAAAACTACCTTTTATTATTTTCGAAAATAAGTTATTCTTCCCTATAGGGTTTTACTTATCTTTATTTTGGAGAAGTAAGAAGTCCATATTCATAATCCATTGTCGCATACCTTCTGATTGAGTAGGTGCTACTTGGGTGCCTATTTCTCAGGATTGTCTCATAATCGCTAGGAGCCAACGAACACACGTGTGTTCCTCACCATTGCAGCCACATTAGCAAGTCTCACCATCAAGGACATTCTTGTGGTATCCAACACCAGGTAATTGTAAACCATTAGGGGCACACCTTTATTGGAGTTTTCATTTAGCCAATTTCTCATAATTGTTTCCTCGGAATTCTTCAAAACAAGGCTATAACTTTCGCGATGAAGGAGCATTTGTCCCAAACCGTGGACCAAGAGAGCAACAAAACCTTAAAGGTATGCGTGGGAACAAACCCCTAGGTGGTGGCCGAACCTTATAGGAGCCGAACCCTATAGGGCGCCGAACCCTAGGGGGACGAATTTTTTTTTTAATTCAATTTTTTTTAAGGAGAGATCCCGCCCTAGGTGGTGGTCGAACCCTATAGGAGCCGAACCCTAGGGGGGCCGAACCTTTATCATTTTTTTTTTGATCTTCCGAACCCCAATACCTTGAGTACATCTTGGTTTTTTCCTTGGATAATGAAGTGTGGCTTAACATTTTTCCTTGACGAAAACGCGAAAAGAGAAAAATTGATATGATTGCATGCTACAAAAACCACTCCAGATGACCAGACCCCTAGGGGGCGAACCCTAGGAGGCCGAACCCTAGGGGGGCCGAACCCTAGGGGGGGCCGAACTCTAGGGGGCGAACCCTAGGCAGAAATTCACGTTTCGGACGAAAAAAATGAAGTTCGGGCCGACTTGTCTCTACTATTAGGAGCGTCATTTGGAGTTTTTTGGCCCATAATATATCAAAACGACCGTATCGACGAGCCCTTCAAAACTCATAGGCTATGACCTATGCTGTTTTAAGTCTAAAAAAGGCTCCGAAGGATGGATTTTGGCCGTCCGAAGTTTTTTCGAAAATTTTCGGGAATTTTTTCTTGCATAAATGTACTCCTTCAATCTTTTTGACATTGTTTCTTCTTGTTTTCAGGTGTTTTGAAGCTCAACTATTGGACGTTCATATACTTTATCTTGCCATGGTGAGTACTTTATATTCATATACTTTACTCGATATTCTTGATATACTTTCTCTAGGATTGGTATAATGATCTCCCCCTTATCTGTAGGCCCTTTCTCCTGAATCTTCTGCAGAACTAAGGACTACCAAGGAGTCCCCATTCATCACTGATTGGGGAAGAGCTCCCTTCTTTGGTCCTTCTGACCTCTTCTGGGATAGAGTTAGAGATTATGACCGTACAAGTTTTCCACCCCCAGAGAAAGAAGGCTTGTTTCTGTATGCCCCAGCTTCTGGAGGTTGGGATGACTTTCCTCATGCCGATTGCATTCCCCGCCTATGCATAGAGAAGCAAGAGTACCCATTCAGTCCCCTTCGCTTCCTGTCAGATTCATCCGGTCGCCTTCAAGGATGGCAAGATTGGACCGACGAGATCCTTGACAACGCTGAATATGTGGAAATACTGAAGAATGCGAGTATTTTTCGTTGTGTTCAACTGTGTAGAGACCTACGGATTTACCAGGATCATAACGCACTTACTGTGTTGATCTCACGATGGTGTTCCTCTACTTGCACATTCATCACTGCCTGGGGGGAATTCACCCCTACTCTAGAGGATGTTTATGCCCTCTACCAGTAAGTTTTCTTCTTTTATTCCTTTCATTCATTCTCATTTTTTTTTATTTTTTTTAATATATATATTTATTTATATATATATATATATTTATTTTTTATTTTATTATTTTTTTTTTGAATCTCGTCTTGTAGCCTTCCCATTGTTGCTTCGAACTCCTGCGACCCTTCTAACATGTCCACTAGAGATAACGAATGCGTTGCCTACTTGATGGAAGCCTTCAGGCAATCTTCCCACTTCACTTCCCGCTTCAAGGGTGATACGCTCCTTCCGGATTTCGAGAGTTCAGGTCGGCAAAAGAATTCTTGGTTATCCTGGGTGCGCTATTTCTTCCGTGATTACAAGACCAACCAGTGGAACAGCTCAGTTTACGATAAGTCTGTTCTTGCCTTCCGTGAAGAGACTTGCCCCTTTCCTCTGGCAGCTTATCTAGTTATGTGGTTGTCCCGTTTCATCTTCCCTGGGTCTCCCATAGACGGTCCTTCTACCCGTATGTTTAGTTTGGCGGCGTTGTTATCCCGAGGCTCGGAGATTCCCCTTGCTCCTCTCTTCCTAGGGACCTTATATCGTCGCCTAGACGAAACAACCCTTGCTATGAAAGAATCTGTTGGGAGGTAATCATTTTCATATTTTATATTTAATTGTCATTCAAACTGCCCTTCTTTTCCTTCAACCTTTTCTATAATATATATATATATATATATATATATATATATATGTATTTGTTTTTTATTTACTCAGGTATGATGTCAGTTGCTTCATTCCATGCTCCTTCCTTCAGATCTTTCTTTTCGAGCGCTTTCCGGGCTATTCCGATCTTGAACATCTTTCTACAAGAAAGAAAAAGTCTCATTCTCTCCCCACCACGCAACATCATTCCTCGCATGCTACGCTGGATTGATCACCGTTCTAGTCCTGACAGTACGGATTTGCGACATTTCCTTGATGATTATTCATGCTTCACTGCTCGTCCCTATACCGTCGTTTCAGGGGGTTGCGGTCATCTACCTCACTTCTACAAGCACAAATTTCGTACCTTCTCCAACCTCAGCAGAAATAGTTTGAGTGGCTCTGCACTGTCTTGGTTCGTTTTCCTTCGGTCCACAGAGCTTCCATATTTCCTTGAGAATAATAGTTTTGGTAATGTACTGTATTCTCCTCACAGGGTCATGAGACAATTCGGATATGACCAGGAACGCCCTTTCGGTCACACCTGGCGGGGGAATTATGAGGATGTTCTTCTCAATTTCGTCTCTACTTCCTCCTCTTTTACATGGGCATTTTCGAGGCCATCAAGTGATCCCCATAGACCCCTTCCTTTTGTCATACCAGATGACTCCCGGAGCGGGCGATATACCGCTGGAGAACGTAATTACTGGCAAGTCAATCTTAAAAGATGGGAGGATGATACCTTGATTTGTTCATTGTCGGTCTCTATTCCACAACGTCTTCAATGGGGCCGGCTGCTATGCTCTCCCAAGCCCAATGTTCGCTCAGCACTTTGGCCAGCCAGTAGCCGCTTGGCTGAGCGTGACATTTTGATGCCTAAGTCGTCTCCCCCTAAGCAGATCATTCCATCACATGTTCCCACTACTTCCAGGAGTCTTCCACCACGGGCTCCATTTCGGGTGTCCTCTCTAGCTCCTCCCCAGGGATCCTCTGATGCCGAGGAGATGAGAGTTACTCGTTCTAAAACGAGAGCAGCTACTACTACTGATTCTGAGATAGCTCCTCCTATTGTTTCTGCCGAGGTTCCAATCAGTCCTCCTCCTATCAGGCTTATCATAAAGCCATTAGCAAAACGCCCCCTTGATAATGTTGATCCTAGTATCCAGGCAGCCGAGGATCCGATCAAGAAGCGCCGTAGAAATTTGGTAATTTGTCGTACTACTCTCATTTTTTCTTTCATCCCTTGTGTTACTGTTTTCACATATCATTGAGTAATTGTTTCCTATACATATATATATATATATATATATATATATATATATATATTTATTGATTTTCAGGTAACCGTGGTCGATGAAGATGATGATGATGATGATGATGATGTTCCTCTTGGGTTATTGTATAGTACTACAAATGAGGCTTCCGCGGCGGCTTCCACTAGTCGTGAGCCCGTCCAACGTGTCCTTGTTGATATTGAGTCATCTACTCCTCGCGACGATTGTGTTAGTCTGGATGCTAAGGATACTTTGTCTGATGTAAGCTCGAGTCCTGTTGTGGGTGATACAGCAATTTCTTCAAACCTTCCTATGCATGCTCCCTATGACGAGTCTGAAGATGTTGATGAGACTCTTACTTCCCCGAGGGAGAATCATTCTGAAACTATTGGTGATGTTCATCCTCCCCAGAAGGATTCTACCGAGGTGGTGATTGCTCGGGAGGGCATTGTTGATAGTACTTTGGATGGGTTGAATGACATTCCCCTTTCTGTGGCATCTCCCGACTCCTTTTCCATTGACTATATTGTGAGTATCCTTTATTAATCCACAAATGATTTGTCTTACATTTTTTTTCTTTTCTTTATAATATATTGTGCTTTGACATCTTGTTTTCAGAGCGAGAGGATGAAGGATTTTCCTTTGCCCATTGAGGCACTCGCGCTATTTGCTGTTCTCCATCCGGATGTTGTCCACTTGCCATGTAGTGACCTTGGTTATCCTCCAGGTGACCAAGACTTCGAGGAATCCTTAGCCGTACGACATCTTTTAGCTCCTCCATCCCTGGTCTCGACAGATTCTATGGTGGCCTCTAAAGTAGCTCCTGCCAGAGCTTCCTTCAATCCAAGTGGGGATCTTATTTCTTGGAGGGGTTTCCAGATATCGTCTTCTAGTCAGGAAAGTCTGGAGCGTCTCCTAGCTCGGTTCCCGCAGATTCTTGACCGGCTGATTATTAAGACAACTTCCACCCAGACCCTCTTCCTAGATCAGCTCGCAGGCCTTATTCTTGGATTGCATACTCTTTCTTTATATTCCTTGCGAGTTGAGGACTTGAAGAAGTTTAGCGATGATGTAGATGACCTTGCAGCCGTAGGTGTTGACATGTCTCCTTTTCGTGATAGGTTGGATCTTCTCAAGTCGAGTTTTAACCTTGTTTCACTACGTTCGGAGGTTACTGTACGTAAATGTGAAGATGAATCCTTTTCAGTGCAGCTTTCTGAGCTTGGTGATGCCGCAAACAAATTGAAGAGTCAGTCTCAAGATTTAGGAGGCCAGCGTCGGGACTTACAAGCAAAACTTCAGGAGGTAGAGCGTCAGTGCCGGGATTTAGAGACAAAACTTCAGGAGGTAGAGCGTCAGTGCCGGGACTTAGAGGCGACTACCCAACAGGTTAGGGAGCTGAAAGCTGCAAATCTTAGGATTCGAGATGCTGCCGCTGCTGACTTGGAAGCTTTAGTTGTGCCTCCTCTTCATTTTGATATGTCGTGGCCTTTAGATCATAACTTATTGTAGTAGTTTGTTTTTTCGATTTCCTGTTTCAGAAACTCATTTACACATATTTTATTTATCAAAACGTGGTTTCATTAACCTTGTTGATTGCCTTTAATTTGAATGATTCCTTAAAACTCAATATTTATCATTGAGTCTCAAGTTTTTTTTTTTCAAATTAATATTCCAAGACAACAATATGTATTATAAGAAAACATCAATTTTGTCAAATTTTGAATTAAAACATTCAAGTATAAGTGAAAGTTTGTTAATTTATTGATAAAAAATTGCTTTTAACGAAAAGCATAACGTTTCACATAGTAAATCTTGCTTTTATCGGAGAAAGCATAACGTTTGCCACTTTTAGAGATAAAGTGTAACTTTTTTGCTTTTATCGAATAAAGCATAATGTTCTCCACTTTTAAAGTTAAAGTGTAACTTTCAGGTTTGAGGGCTTATACTCAGGTGCCTCAGTCACTTTTGAAGTTGAAAGTGTAACTTTCGAGGGCTGTTAGTCAGGTACCTCGATCACTTTTGAAGTTGAAAGTGTAACTTCCGAGGGCTGTAATTCAGGTGCCTCAATTACTTTTAAAGTTGAAAGTATAACTTTTGTGATGCTCTTCTCATGTATAATATTTCTTTACCTATTTCAAGTTTAATGGGCCTGAGACAGCATCTGATCCCACACGAGATATCTTGCAATATCCGCTTTCGGAGATCTCTCGTACCCTATACGGGCCTTCCCATTTGGGGTAAAATTTGGTGGTTGGGGTCCCCCTCATAACTTGAGTTGCCGTTTTGAGGACCAGGTCTCCCACCAGAATTTGTCGTGGTACCACCGCGGTATTGTATTGTCGTCGCAGTCTTTCGTGGTACCGTTCAAGCTTTTCTTTAGCCTTGTCTCGGAAGTCGGCTAAGGCCTCTAGAGCGGCTGGTCGGCTTTCTTCCTCGACTAAGCTTCGAAGTCTCATTTGAGCCGAAGGTATTTCTATTTCGACGGGTAAGATAGCTTCTTCACCATAAACCAAAGCGTATGGGGTTTCACCTGTAGGCTTTCTTTTTGAAGTTCGATATGCCCATAACGCTGTTGGTAGTTGTTCTGCCCATTTCTTCGGATGATCATCTAAGGTCTTTGACAATATTTTTATCAAAGTTTTGTTTGTCGCTTCTGCTTGTCCGTTGCTTTTCGGATAGTAGGGTGATGATTTGTAATGT
This sequence comes from Panax notoginseng, assembly GCA_016801055.1. Lineage (NCBI taxonomy): Eukaryota > Viridiplantae > Streptophyta > Magnoliopsida > Apiales > Araliaceae > Panax > Panax notoginseng. Next base: position 72,592,961 of record CM029013.1, read on the forward strand.
TTCACCCTGTATCTTTCCATCAGACTTTTGATATCCCTATTGATGAAGGGGGTTCCATTGTCCGACAAAATGATCTTCGGGATCCCAAAACGGCAAATGATGTGCTCTTTGATAAAATTTGCCACTGCTGGTCCCGTGACCTTCTTCAAGGGTATGGCTTCCACCCACTTTGTGTACATCTCGGTGGCAGTTAAAATCCATATGTTGCCCTTAGAATTAGGGTGTATAGGACCTATAAGATCCATTCCCCATGTATGAAAGGGCCATGGTGTTGCTAAGGTGCGCAAATCCACGGCGGGAGCATGTATCAGGTTTCCATGTATTTGACAAATGTGACACTTTTTGACAAATTCTAGACAATCTCCTTCCATCTTTGGCCAATAGTAACCATGATCAATAAGTTGTTTGTACAACTTGGCTCCCCCTTGATGTTCATCCTTGTGCATTTGATAGACCAAATCTCTTGCTTCGCCTAGTTCTAGACACCGTAGGGGCTTGCCATTGAAACCTCTTCTGAACAATTCTCCATTTTGTAAGAAGAATCGTTGCGACTTCCTCTTTATAATGATTGCATCCTTCTTTTCGGTTGGAAGAATCTCGTTTTGTAAGAAGTTCACATAAGGAATTCTCCAATCCACTATATCATCAATGAAAGCACATTTATCCTCCCCAGGGTATTCTTGGCATGAAACACAGTGGCGTTGTAGGGCATCTGCTGCCTTCTTCATTTCAGGCCAATAATACCCTTGGCGTTGCAACCTACGATACAGACCTATGTCTGCAAACCCGCAATTCTCCTCATGCACCAGATGCAAGACTTTACTTGCTTCTTGCTTCCCCAAGCATCGTGTCAATACACCATCTGCTTCTTTGTGATACAAGACACCTTTGATGATGCTATACTTTTGTAGCTCTACGATTGGTATTGTTCCTTCCTTAGTTTGCAATTGATGGGAGATGTCATATCTCCAATCGTCTATCATGTCTTTGGGGAACAAGTTTAGCACCGTGGTTGGGAGGGTTCTCTTCATTACCTTCACATCCAAGTCTTCTCCTTGAATATAGACTCGAGATGCTACTGTTGCTAGTGCATCCGGTTGTTTATTCTGTCCTCTTGGCACATATTCAATCACCACCTTCTTGTAAGCTTCCATCACCTTTTGCGCTACAGTTCGATACGGCGCCAAGATAGGTTCCTTCACTCCGAATTGGCCTTTTATCTGCTGCACTATAAGGTTTGAATCTCCTTTTACTTTAAGATATTTGGCTCCCAACTCTTGAGCTGCTAACAATCCGAGTATGAACGCTTCGTATTCTGCTTCATTATTTGTGCAAGGGAAGTCCAATTTGTATGACAAGGATATTTCATTTCCTTCTTTGGTGGTCAATACCACTCCTGCTCCGCCTTTACCTTCTGCAGATGATCCATCGAAAGCCAAACTCCACCATTCTGGATCCTCATCCATCAAGTCGATTGATTCTACTTCTCCACCCGGAAGATCCTTAGAAGGAGGTTCATATTCTCCATTTGGAAATTGAGCTAGCAGGTCTGCCAAGGCTTGACATCGGATTGCCTTTGGTGTTACACACTTGATGTCGTATTCTGAAAGAATCATCATCCATCTAGCAGGTCTCCCTACTAATGCTGGCCTAGTCAATAAGTATCTGATTGGATCAGATTTTGTTGCAATCTTTACTTCGTGTGCTAGAAAATAATGCCGCATTTTCTGCGCAATGAACACCAACGCTAGGCAATGCCTCTCCACTTGTGAATACCTGGTTTCCGGTCCTCTAATTATCCGGCTAATGTAATACACAGGTTTCTCTTCTCCATCCACCTCTTGCGTGATCAATCCTCCTATAGACTTCTTGGTAGATGTGATGTACAACTGCAACGGCATTCCTCTTTGTGGCACTACCATCGTTTGTGCCGAAGACAAAATTCTTTTTACTTTTTCAAAGGCATGTTGTTGGTCTTGCCCCCAGTCCCATTGTGCCTTTCCTTTTAGTAATTTGCCGAAAGGTTCTGTGACTTCGGCTAATGCTGGCATGAATCTTCTCATGTACGAGACCTTCCCTAGAAAGCTCTTCAACTGCTTTTACGTCTTTGGTGGGGGCATCTCTGTAACTGCTTTCGCCTTGCTTGGGTCCACTTCTAAACCTCTGTTGTGCACCAAGAAGCCCAAGAATTTTCCAGCCGTCATTCCAAAGGCGCACTTCTTCGGATTCATCCTCAACTTATACCTTCGGCATCGCTCAAACACTTTCCTCAGGTCCTCCACATGAGTTGTTGCCTTCTTGGATTTCACTACCACATCGTCCACATAGTCCTCCACTATATCATGAATCATGTCATGAAATATAGCATGCATTGCCCTCTGATAAGTTGCCCCCGCATTCTTCAATCCGAATGGCATTACTACATAGTAAAAATTCCCAAACGGGGTACGAAAGGCTGTCAACTCTGCATCTTTCATGGACATCTTTATCTGATTGTAGCCCACAAACCCATCCATGAAAGACATCATCTCATGATTAGCCGTTGCATCTACCAAGGTGTCTATGTGGGTAATGGGTACATGTCCTTCGGGCATGCCTTGTTCAAGTCTCTGAAATCGACACATATTCGTAGCTGTCCATTTGATTTCTTTACCGGTACGATGCTGGAAAGCCATGTTGGATGTTGGATTGGCTTGATGAACCCTACTTCCAGTAACTTTTTGATTTCTTCCTTTATTTGGGTTTCGACCTCGGGTGCATAGTTGCGAGGTGCTTGCTTCACTGGCTTCATTCTCGGGCTTATGTTTAGATTGTGCTCTACAAGATCTTTGTCAATTCCGGGCATCTCGTCGTACTTCCAAGCAAAGACGTCCCTATACTCTCGCAATAGTTGTACGAGTTCCTCTTTCTGGTTAGCCTCAAGCTCCTTGTTGATATAAGTCGGTCTTGGCGTTCCTCCATCTGTTGCCAAATCAACTTCTTCTAGTTCATTTTGTTGAGGTTTTGGTCTATCTTCGAAGCATTCTGGAGCTGGTTCAACATTCTGTTGTACAACTTTTTCTTCATTATTACCGGAGTGGGGGACACCTCCTGAGCCGTTGGGTTTGCACGCTTCCTTGGGCTCTTCCCCCTTGCACCGTCACAATCGAAACACCACCTTTCCGTCGGGTTTAACAACCCTCTCCCATTTTGCCTTTTGGCCATCCTCAGACTGTGCTATTCGCTTGGCATTTATTATATTTCTGGCATCTTCAGGATCTGCTGGCCTTTTCTTCTCTTCTCTTCCTTCCTTCTCCAAGTCCACTACTACTGGCTTCATATCTTTGGAACATTCTCCATGTTCCGAGGTCTTCTTCTTTACTTTTTCTGCAGGTACAAACTTATCTTCCTGCACTTCCTTCCAGCTTGCTAGTCTTAAGGAATTAGGCCTCGCGATCTGGTTCTCTCCTTCTTCAGCGACATCATCGAAGAAAGTTGCTTCGGTGATGTGTGCCTCCTCTGGTCCAAAGGGATTCCGAGTTGCTGGTACCTTCACTTCTTTCCCTTTCCAGATAGCTTTCAGGCACTGATGAAAGACTGAGGGTACCACCCCATAGTCATTTTGCCAAGCCCTTCCCAGCAAGATATGGTATGCTGCATCTACCTCTGCAACATGGAACATTACAGGCCCTCGGATTTTTCCAACTTGCATGTCTACCTTGATATGTCCCAGGGTTCTCGTGCTCTGGTTAGCGAATCCTGTAATGTTTGTTTGTTCCTTCACTATCTTCTTATCTGACAGGCCTAACCGTTTGAACATGGTGTAGGGCATAATATTTACAGATGCTCCATTGTCAATGAATGCCCTCCGCACTTCTATGCCATTGATTACCGCTGTCACATACAACGGTCTGTTGTGCGGGTATCTTATCTCTCTATCAGCTTTAGAGAAAGATATCTTATTTGCTTCCTCCTCCATTGTTTTCACAAATCCTTTGCTTATGGCCATGCAAGTCTCCTGTGTCTCGGCGGCCTTAATGATTGCCCTGGTTGCCTCAATCCTTGCTTCCTTGGCCAACCCTATCTGATCGAAAAAATTTCTGAATTTGGCCCCATTCATCAACGCTGTCACTTGCAGGCCTGGGTCACACTCCTCCTTTTCTTCCACCATCATCTCCACTTCTGGGATTATGTTGTGGATAACAGTGTTGCATGTTTCTTTTCCCTTGTGATTTGGCAGTGGCTTGTCATGAACACTGCTTTCCTTTCCCAGTTCAATCTCCCCATTTGCCAACTTCTCGTGGAATATCCTACGCAGGCTATAACAATCCATAGTTGAGTGTCCCGCGTATTGGTGGAAAACACAGAAGTCTGGCCTTCTCTTCATCTCCTCCATCACTGCAAATCTAGGCCTTGGGGGTTTCACCACCCCATGTTCAATCCATTGCTCGTATAGGCCTCTGAATGCTTTCTCACTACATGTGATAGCCTCCGGGACCGACTTTCTTGCATATTTATCTCCAGGCCTTCCTTTGCTTCGCTCAAAATTTTTCTCATGCTTCTCCCTCTTGCCCCCTTGTGGTTTTGACTGAGAGTCAGCCAAAGCCACAGTTGCTGTTCTCTTGCCCCTCCATGTAACCGTCGCATGGCTAGTGGGCAGTGTCATGATTCCTCCCAAGTCTTGTGCGAAAGCTGAGAGGGTCGCGAAAGAATCACAAGCCTTGGTAATGAGGTGGGGCTTGAAGGAATCTAAGGCACCATTGTTGCAAATGCTGACCAGGTTCTTTTCTTCAATCGGCTCTGCACACTTCTGTGCCTGGGCCCTGAACCTGTCAACGTAATCTGATAGCTCCTCATTTGGCTTCTGCTTGAACCGCATGAGTTCTACAATGGTTACCTGTTTCTGCACATAGAAAAATTTCTTAAAAAATTGTAATTTGAGGTCATCCCAATCATGGACTGACCCCTTCTCCAAATTGTAGTACCAACTGAAGGCACTATCTGTCAAAGTTTTGTTGAATTCCCGAATCAACAAGTTGTGGTTGTTCACTTCATCATATCCCAGCCACGGAGACATCGACTCTACAAACCTGACAATATGTTCCCTGGCATTTCCTTTCTCCCCGTTGTATTTTGGAAATTGCGGGGGATGCTCGATATATCCTATCGGGTAAGGTTGCCTCCGAATGTGTGCTGGGTAAGGCGGAGTAAAGTCCAACTCCGAGGGTCGAGATGTCTGCCTACGAGGTTGATTGATTACATCGATCATATCATCTGTCGTCACATACTGGCTCGTGGTGTGAACTCTCTGGGGTGTTGAGATATACTGTGGTATCGGCGGTGTGTATGGTAGAGAGATTGGTTGGTGCACACTTGCGTCATGCAAAGTCGGCACTGGTGGAAGTTGCTGGCTCACTCGCTGGACATCGCCTGGAATGGTTGGCATTTGCACCTGTGAAATTGATGGGAGAGCAGTTGGGATGATGTTTGTCTGAGGTTGGCTTGCTTCCAACCTACGTTGTGGCACGTCACCGCTGTGTTGGGCCTCCAAGTTGATTATTGGAACCGATTGACTTTCCGTCGAGGGCGATACAATCTGGTTCTCTTTGTTGTTGCTGCCATTGTTGTTGTCTTCCACTCCTACCTGTCCCCACTGCGAGCTTCCTGGGAACATGGCCTTAAACGTAGGAATCTGCATCAACTGCTGGCGGAAGTTCCCCATCTCCTCTTGCTTCCTTTGCATTTCCAGCATCATGGCCATCATCATCCCTTGTCCTTCTCGTGCTTCCTTCAATGCCTTGAGCATCTCCAGTTGCACAGCATTCGTCTGGTCTCCACCTGCATCCTCGCCTTGCCTTCTTGCGTTGGTTTGTTGTTGATTAGCCATATGTGGTGATGTCAAACTCTCTTCTGAAACGTCTTCAACAAGTGGTTGGTCAAAATCCAGGTTTGCGCCTTGGAATGCTTGAGTTACTTGTCTTGGAACTGGATCCGGCGAGGTAATGCTATCTGTTGGTGAAGCAGCTCTTCCTGTAATTCTCCCACTTCGAGTTGTGGGCATACCCTTCACGAATTCTACACCTCCCCAGCGGAGTCGCCAAGTAAATGTGGGCAAGGAAATCGCGCCTTGCTCGCTTAGGGTTTTGTGTTGGCTGAGAAGGAGAGAAATCCACGAAGAATACGGAATTGATTGATTGATTGTAGAGGGGAGAACGACAGGTGGGCGATTACTCCAACGACGCGTGGCAGAACTCCTAGAATCCGGAAACCGTGTTAGGGTTATTGGGATTCCAAGAGCCTTTTTCGGTTCTTCGAGTTGAGAGAGTGTTCGAATCTTGTTAGTGCTTTTAGGTGGAATATCCGAGCCTTAAGCTACTAAAAGAGTCCCCCTCTTTCTAGAATGGAAGGGGTATTTATAGAGTTCCTTGGACTTAAGTCATCACATGCTAGGCACATGTTCTCAATGAAATTCCAGAAATACCCTTCAGTCATTAAAGTAATGCCCATATTGCCCTGTCCTTCTAGCCACCAATCCAATCCCTCAATCAATTCCCAAAAATGAGCCGCCTCCACGAGTCTTCCGCCTCGGGACACGTGGAGGCTTCTCCCGGTCTGGCACATTTATTTCTGACTTTTCCATCTTCATTCCATTAGGTTATGCGAACCCTAAATTGCACATTTAATGAGGTCATGGAACCCTAATTGTGCATTTAATTTAATTAGGTTATGTGAACCCTAATTTTGCACATGGGCCCACAATTATTATGAAGTATTATTGATCTTGGATAAACTGTTATACGAATCCCTACTATTTGTCTTTCTGTCTCACTGGATTCGTTCTCTTTAAGATATTTTTCATCATCCTCAGTCCTAAATGATGATATTGCTAAATATCTTTGGCCTGTAATGCAAAGATGTATGATTATTTGATGAATATCTTTGGCCTGTAGTGCAAAGATGAACATGTGTTGAGATGAACATGTCTGACAGGTGATACAAATGAATATCTTTGGCCTGTAGTGCAAAGATGAATATTTGGATAAAGATGATTATTAATTGATGTTACAGGGATAAAATATTGATGATGGACTTTTAAATCTTAGAAGATAGTAGAATTCATTATCTACTTGACTCTTCTAATGGTTTGCTGTTTATGCTGCAGTTGTTGATCTAAAACTTGTTGTCGATTATATTCTATCAGATTTTTCCCTGTTGAATACTAATGATAATTTGTTGTATATTATCTTAGTCATAATCTTCTTTACTGGGCTACTTGAGCTCACCCTTTTCCTTTTTGTTCTAGTTTTCTTCTCAGGAGGTGAGAATATAGCAGGATCTAGTTGGGGTATGGAGTGATGGTTCTAGAAAGATGTTTTAGCAGTCCTCACTATTTCTGTAAAATAGTGTTTGAATAACTGTATTGAGGACTTATTTGAGTGTGGATATTGTCTAGAAGACAATATTTGTATTTAAACTCACAGTATGTGTTGTCGTATTTTGCACGACAATTGTATTATTGAATTTGTAGTTTGCTTTCTGTACCATGTATTTGGCGACTCAGAATAGGTGTTGTATACCTATTTTGGGGGCGCCACAGTTGGTATCAGAGCTTAGGGATATGATCCCTGGCTGAGATGTGAGACAAGAACTAGGAGGGGAGAGACGGGAAATTCCTTCGCTAGTATGATCTGACTAAGTTTATTTGGTATTTATTTGGTCGGTCAGAGTATAGGGATAATATATGACATGACTATTAACCCTTGTTTTATGGCAGTATTTAAGAATGACAGCTGAGAACGTTAATAATGGAGTAAATCAGACCGTGGAGACACCTTTGATCACCACCCAGGGGAAAGTGCAACATGAGGGCAATATTCCTCCTGTAAACAACGTTATCTAGCAAACGATGAATGATTGAATTTTTAGGAGCTTTTTGCAGTTTATGCAAAATCAGACGAGGGAGACTCGTGTGCAGAATACGGGTGGAAATAATAACAACGCGCGGTTTGTCACAGCCAAGCAGTTCAAAGAATTGGGACCACCAGAATTTAAGGGAAAGCCGGATCCGATCATGGCGGAAGCGTGGGTCAAACAAATTACCAAGATATTCGATGTCTTGGGATGCACGGAGGAACAGAAAGTTCCATTCGCCACCTTTATATTCCGCGGTGAGGCAGACTACTGGTGGGAGTCTGTGAAGCGTACCCAGCCTGATGCACTTAACATGTCCTGGAAAACATTTCAGAAACTGTTCAATGACAAGTACTTTCCTGAAAGTATTCGTCATATGAAGGAGGTGGAGTTTATCAGACTGGAACAAAACAACATGACGGTGTCCCAGTACGAGGCGAACTTTGCAGAGTTATCCAGGTTTGCACCTCATTTGGTCGAAAATAAGGAACGAATGACAAGGATGTTTCTGAGAGGTCTAAAAACCGAGATTCGACAATATCTTATCTCTCATAAATTTTCTTTATATTCAGATGTTGTAAACAGGGCTCAATTATTAGAGCGAGATAATGAGTATATGCAACCGAGGGACCACAACCAGGGTCATACCGGTGGCGGCAGTCATCGAAGCAATGAAAATCAGTAGGGAGGAAAACATTCGAACAAAAGCGGTAACCACTCTGGTGGTAATCGTGGTCGTGATAATAAAAGGAACGAGTCGGGATGAGATTTCAAGAAGAGAAGGTACAACAATGATAACGTGAAGACGTCAGCACAAACATCAACTGTTTCTAGGGGAGGAGAACGACCACCGGTCGTATGTTACAAATGTGGGAAAGAGGGACATATCAGCCCAAACTGCCCCACAACAATTCAAGGTATGTTATAACTGTGGAAAGGAGGGTCATATAGCTCGAGAGTGTTCTGTAGCAAAACCAAGTTCAGCGGGGATGGTAACTCCAAAAGCTGTCCCGGATAAGTCAAAATTAGCGGTTCCTGGAAGAGCGTTTGTCGTGACTGGCCAAAACGCGAGAAACCCGAACGAGGTGATCACGGGTAAGCTAATCTTGATTTCTTGCGAAGTTTATACTTTACTAGATACCGGTTCTACCCATTCTTTTATCTCTCCTACTTGTGCTCAACGTTTAAACTTGACTCCGGAGAAATTAGACTTTGACCTATCTGTGGAGACTCCGTTAGGAGAAACTTTCATTACATCTACAGTTTATAAATCTTGCTTAATCCAAGTTGGCACAATCACATTACCTGTTGACCTTATCTCTTTAAAGATACTTGCTTTTGATGTGATTTTAGGAATTGATTGGTTAACTACTCATCATGCCAAAATTGATTGTTTTCGTAAGGTTGTTAGTTTTCATATTCCTAACCAACCTGTTATGCGAATTCAAGCAACCAAACCACTAAAATCAATCACTGTCATACCAAGCCATAAAGCCATTCGTTTATTGAAAAACGAATGTCAAGCTTTCTTAGCCCATGTCATGGACTTGAACAAAAATACGTCAGATTTGAATGATATTTCTGTTGTTAGTGAATTTCCTGACGTATTTCCTGAAGAATTTTCTGGCCTAACCCAGAGCGTGATATTGAATTTTTGTATTGATCTTCAACCCGATACAAAACCCATTTCTAAAATCTCATATTGAATAGCTCCTATTGAACTTCAGGAGTTAAAAACCCAACTATAGAAGTTGGTACCCGAGCCTCTATCTGGTGACTTCCTTTGTAGAATGCACCAAAGCCAAACTCTCCGTAAGGGACTCTATATTTGTGTGGTGGTAAAACAATAGGTGCCATTGTGACGTGCTATCCAAGATTGGGATATGAATCACAATTGAGAGCAACCGAAGTCGGTGACCAAAGTACGTAGCTTTCTGGGCTTAACTGGTTACTATCGGAGATTCGTGGAAGGATTTTCTAGAATCGCTACTCCGTTAACTTAGCTGACTCAGAAAGATACAAAATTCGTATGGAGTGAGGAATGCGAGAAGAGTTTCCAAGAATTCAAGTGGAGACTCATTTCGGCACCTGTTCTGATAATACCATCTGGTTCGGATGGATTTGTTATCTACAGCGATGCTTCAAGCAAAGGGTTAGGATGTGTTCTCATGCAACATGGGAAAGTCATAGCATATGCCTCGCGACAACTCAAAGAATATGAGAGGAATTATCCTACTCATGATTTGGAGTTGGCAGCAGTCGTTTTCGCGTTGAAGATCTGGAGACACTACCTGTATGGGGAGAAAGTGGAGATCTATACAGATCATAAAAGCCTCAAATATTTCTTCACCCAAAAGGAACTCAACATGCGACAGCGACGTTGGCTCGAGCTGTTGAAAGATTACGATCATACCATCCAATATCATCCTGGAAAAGCAAACGTAGTAGCTGATGCATTGAGTAGAAGATCATATGCGGGTACGAGTGCAATGTTGTTAACACAAAGGCCCATTTTGTATGACTTGCAAAGGATAAAGATAGAGATGAAGGCTCCAAGTACCCACATGATGATATCAAATATACGAGTAGAACCGACTTTAATCGATAAAGTTAAAGCTGCTCAAGCTACGGATATAGAGCTGATGAGTATGAAGAAGAAAGTGCAAGAATGTGTTATTCCAGAAGCAAGAATCGATGAAGAAGGAATACTTCGAGTCAACTCCAGACTTTGTGTTCCTAACGATTTTGACTTGAAGCATAGAATAATGATGGAGGCACACAACACACCGTTTGCAATCCATCCTGGGAGTACCAAAATGTATCATGATCTTCGATATACATTCTGGTGGAGCAATATGAAAAGAGAGATCGCGGAGTTTATCTCGAGGTGTTTAACTTGTCAATGTGTAAAGACGGAGCATCAAGTGCCAAAGGGTCCATTGCAACCACTTGAGATCCCGAAATGGAAGTGGGAACACATTACCATAGATTTCGTTACAGGTCTTCCCAAGGTTTCTCAAGGCATAGATGCGATTTGGGTTATTGTTGATAGATTAACCAAGTCTGCTCATTTCTTACCGATACGTGAAACTTATTCCCTTGAACGTCTTGCTAGTATGTATGTGAACGAGATTGTGAGATTACATGGCATGCCAGTATCCATAGTTTCGGATCGTGACCCAAGATTCACTTCACGATTTTGGGTTAGCTTGCAGAAAGCTATGGGAACGAATTTACGATTCAGTTCGGCATACCATCCTCAAACGGACGGACAATCAGAGAGGACTATTCAAACTCTTGAAGATCTATTAAGACTCTGTGTCCTAGATCTCAAAGGGAGTTGGGATAAGTACCTACCATTGGTAGAATTCTCCTACAACAACAGTTATCAGGCGAGCATAGGTGTGGCTCCATTCGAGGCGTTATATGGAAGAAAATGTCATTCTCCAGTATGTTGGGACGAGGTGGGTGAAGCAACATTGTTGGGACCAGAGTTGGTACGCATGACTACAGAGAAGATCCAAACGATTCGACAACGTATACAAACGGCACAGGATCGATAAAAGAGTTATGCGGATCTTCATCGGAAGGGCGTGGAATTTAATATTGGGGATCATGTATTGTTACGTGTTGCACCATGGAAGGGAGTTACAAGATTTGGGAAGAGAGGAAAGCTCAATCCAAGATTTGTTGGTCCATTTGAGATTCTTGAGCGAATAGGAAATGTGGCTTATAGACTCACATTACCTCCAAGCATGTCTCGTGTTCATAATATTTTTCACATATCTATGCTTCGTAAATATGTTAAAGACCCGAACCACATTATTGAGTTAGAACCAGACGAGATAGCTGAAGATTTAACGTACGAGGAGGTACCTGTTAAGATCTTGGATAGGAAAGAGCATGTCCTACGCACAAAGGTTATACCACAAGTTAAGGTTTTGTGGAGAAACCATGCTATTGAAGAAATGACCTGGGAGTTGGAATCAGAAATGAAAGCGAGGTATCCTCACCTTTTCGAAGTATCAGGTACGTACGTCAATTTCGAGGACGAAATTTCATAAGGAGGGGAGGTTATAAGACCCCAGCTTATTAATGAATAAAATTAAATTTTCTCTAAATATTATTGTGAATAATAAGGGGTTAATTTGATATAATACTTTGGTTATGGGTGAAATGTGCAAATTTTATAAAATAAGCAAGTGGTTATAAATTATTCATTTTATCGGGGAATATTCGTTTGGTCGTGGAATATTCTTGCTGTCTGGAAATATTCGTACGACGACGCAGCCTTGTGTGGGCCCCATAACGGAAAACGATTGGATGAAGAAAATGACAAGTATAAGTTATTTATAAATAACGGCGTAGTTGTTACCGTTAATACTGTTGGAATACCCGGTGGTTAAAATACAGCAGCACACGGTATTGCACTAATTATTGATTCTTACGTAAGAAGGCACTACTCAATAATTGTTACAGTAGTTATTGTTCAATGTTTTATTTTATTGATTCAATAATTGTTGCGTTGATATTTTATATTATTGTTGTTTCAATAATTGTTGCTGCACAGTATTTTCCTTTATCAGATCAATAATTCATATTATTTGAATAATATTATTAGATAACATTATTGGCAATGTCTAAAAAGTTCTGTCTAAGGAGAGGTTTAGTCATCTAATTGCGCGCCAGTAAGGAGAAATCCTTATTGGAAAGCCCCCTCTTTCCTGGGAACGGCCTGGTTGTCATAAATGTGATTCTGTAATATTATTTGTGAATAATTAATTATTGATTCATATGATAAGGAAATATTTATTTTATGCGGATATAAATGAGAGATATATTTTTGTGGTTAAAAATGAAGGAGTTAATGTTGAGATTTTTATCAGTATTTTTGTCGGAATGGAGGTATTAAAAATCAGGGTTTTTGAGATATTTTACGGGGGTTATAACTTTTAATCCGACCGTTGGATCGTGGTAATTTTTGGATATGTTATACATATATAAGTTGAGTATATGTCCACAAAATTTGAACCGTTAAAAATGAACGTATGATTTATTATGAATTTTACGAGATGACTGGTTCAGAAATTGTTGAATTTTCGGAGTTAATCATTTTGGTGGAAAATTCTAGAATTGGTGGACTCCACTCTTGGTTGGTGAAGAAATGTGCTGAGATTTTTATTCAAATGTGGTGGGTGAGAATAGTAGCAGGTAAAGCCATCTGGTTGCAGGTTAAGTCTGCTTCGGTGTGCTAACATTTTCCTATAAATAGAGGGCTAAGTTAGAATTGAAAATCACACCAGAAACAAGTTTTCTCTCTTTCTCTCTCTAGATTATTGGGTGTATTTTGTGAGTATTTAGATACTTTGAGAGTTTCTATTCATCAGAGCAAGTTTTTTTCAGCCTTATACCAGTATTCCGACCAGAAGTACTGATATTTTGAGGTAAGGGATATTATTTTCTTCTTAAATGATATTATTTCTTCAATATCATTATGCTGAAATATTGATATGAACTTTTTATCAAATTTGAAACTTTTTGTGTCGGGGTTACTTGTAAGACCCCGAATTTTATGAAATAAAAGTATTCAATTTTTCTTATAATTACTATTCAGTAAATGGTTAAATTGATAAAAGTTTAAAGTTATGGGTGAAAAGTGAATATTTTTTTCAAAATAAGCAAGTGGTTATAAAATAATCATTGTTGTCGGGGAATATTCGTTTGGTCGTAGAATATTCTTTCTGTCGGAGAATATTCGTACGACGGCGCAGCTATTTGTGGGCCCCATAACGAATAACTGTCGGATGACGATAACGACAAAAATTTAAGTTTTTACAAATAACGGCGTAGTTGTTACCGTTAACATTGTTGGAATACCCGGTGGTTAAAATACAGTAATACGCGTTATTGCACAGTAGCACACGGTATTGCATAGTATTTTTGAAATTATTGATTCTTACGTAAGAAGGCACTACTCAATAATTGTTACAGTAATTACTGTTTAATATTTTATTTTATTGATTCAATAATTGCTGCGTTGATATTTTATATTATTGTTGTTTCAATAATTGTTGTTGCACAGTATTTTCTATTATCAGATCAATAATTCATATTATTTGAATAATATTATTAGATAACATTATTGGCAATGTCTAGAAAGTTCTGTCTAAGGAGAGGTTTGGTCATCTAATTGCGCGCTAGTAAGGAGAAATCCTTATTGGAAAGCCCCCTCTTTCCTGGGAACGGCCTGGTTGTCATAAATGTGATTCTGTAATATTATTTGTGAATAATTAATTATTGATTCATATGATAAGAAAATATTTATTTTATGGGGATATAAACGAGGGATATATTTTTGTGGTTAAAATGAAGGAGTTAATGTTGAGATTTTTATCAGTATTTTTGTTGGAATGGAGGTATTAAAAATTAGGGTTTTTGAGATATTTTGCGAAGGTTGTAATTTTTAATCCGACCGTTGGATCGTGGTAATTTTTGGATATGTTATACATATATAAGTTGAGTATATGTCCACAAAATTTGAACCGTTAAAAATGAACGTATGATTTGTTATGAATTTTAAGAGGTGGCTGATTCGAAAATCAGGTTATAAATCATTTTTGGTGGAAAATTCTAGAATTGGTGGGCCCCACTTGTGGTTGGTGAAAAAATGTGCTGAATTATATTTCAAATGTGGTGGGTGGGAATAGTAGCAGGTAAAGCCATCAGGTTGCAGGTCAAACCTACCAAAATTTTTCTATAAATAGAGGGCTAAGTTAGAATTGAAAATCACACTAGAAACATAAGCTTTCTCTCTTTCTCTCTCTAGATTATTGAGTATATTTTGTGAGTATTTAGATACTTGGTGAGTTGCTATTCATCAGTGCAAGTTTCCTTCAGCCTTATACCGATCAGAAGTACTGCTCTTTTAAGGTAAGGGATAGTAAGGGATAGTAAGGGATTGTAAGGGATTGTAAGGGATAGTAAGGGATATTAAGGGATTTTAAGGGTTGTTATGATTTTCAGTTTCGTAATTTTTCTGATCTTCAAAAATTCTGGAAAAATTTGGAATGATATTTTGATGAGTTTTATTGATTGTGTCCAAAAATGGTGATTTTTGGAGGTATAGATTGAGAGTTATGAATTTTATGAGAAAAGACTATTTTAAAAGTAACTGCTTATAATTTCTTGTGGTTAACTCCAAAATTGATAAAATTTTTATTGGGAGTACATGTATATGATGGAAGTATACTCTGTTAATTTCAGAATTTTTGGACAAAAGTATAATTTTTGATAAATGTCTAAATATTCGGCTGTTTTGACCATATGAAAAATAGTAAATGACTTTTAAAAATTCTGAGAAAAATATATGTTCAATATGGGACTATATTCTGATAAATCCCAGAAAAGAAATATTTTTAGAACTGATTTGGTATTTTTCATGAAAATGGTCTAGTTATGAGTAAATAAATTAAATATGTTTTGTGAAGAAAGAAAATTGGAAAATAGGATTTTATGGCTTGAGAATCCTATATGAGGTATATGCAGATTTTTGATGAGGGTTTTGGTTATTGATGATGAAATTGTAAGAGTTGGCATTTTATGATGATTAAATGCATTAATTAGTAAAGTGTAAACAATTAAAATAAATTGTTTATAAATTTAAGTAATGTTATTCTTTCAATATCATTATACCGAAATATTGGTATGAATTTTATTGTAGAATTTCTATCTTTTGTGTCGGAGTTACTATTCATGAGTTACGAATATTACTCTTGAGATTAAAACTATATGTTGATCATATTATTTTTATCATCATATATAACATTTTTATAACCCTGATGTTGAAATTCTCTTTCACTGGAGTGTAAAGATGGGTAGATTATTAGTATGATCATGACTAGGGTTCTCTTTGGCCTGTAGTGCAAAGTTGAATTGTGACTGGTATGATCATGACCATTGAATTTATAATTGAATATCTTAAGCTTAAGTGCAAAGGTGAATTGATCAACATGGTTATAATTATTGTTTATATAAATTCTGAAATGATTATATATTTCTTTGAGATATGAATATATTTGGCCTATAGTGCAAATATGAATTGTTGATGAATATCTTTGGCATGTAGTGCAAAGATGGCCTGTTGATGAATATCTTTGGCCTGTAGTGCAAAGATGAACTGTTGTTGAATATCTTTGGCCCGTAGTGCAAAGATGGTTTGTTGATGAATATCTTTGGCCCGTAGTGCAAAGATGAAATTATTAGTATGATTTTGAACAGGAACTATGATTTGGTATAACCATGATCTTTGATGTTTCAGGTAAAGACAAGTGATGAAAATTATCTTTATCCTGGATGAGAAGAGGAATTTAGAATCATAGATATGATTATGAGTTATTTATATGATTGTGGACCAGAATTGTTGATTGATGTTACAGGGATAAAACATTGTTGATGGATTTTTAACATGGAGAAGATAATAGACTTTATAGTCTATTTGACTCTTCTAATGGATTGCTCGTTCCGCTGCAACTATGGTTGAAATTTTTATCGTTTACCATATGTTCTAAATCTCTAATTTATTATTGATGAAGGCTATTGATAATTTAATTATCTTTAGTCATGATATTCTTTACTGAGCTAGTTGTGCTCACCCTTTTGCTTCACAATTCCTTTCAGGTAATAAGAGTGTAGCTGGGTCGAGCGAGGGTAACGGGAAAATAGAACGGTGGTCTCTAGCTGTGGATGTTCTCCCGAAGCAGTATAGAAAAGTTCATTTAGTAGTTATATTTGGTGAATCCAATAGGGTAAGGTGTACCCAACGTTGGAAGGGTGGTTTGCCACTATCATACAAGATGTCTAACGACATACAACCTCGTGTCATCATAAGACAGGGATGTGCTCATCCACTTGCTGAGTATATCTATGGGCACTACCTATATAATCTTGGTGTTTGTTTGAAGTATAATTCTCAATTAGAGACAGTGGAGATAATGATAAGTCAAGAGAAGACTCACCATTGGGAAGAATATGATAGTAATCTTCTCGTTTTTCTTTGGGGTCTATTGGGTCAACCAAGGATAATTCTGTGGCCATATGATATCTATCATAACCTAGACGCGTGGCCTCCCATGTACGAAGGTTTCCTTGAGCACTTCCCAAAGATTCTAGTTTCTAAAACAGTTTTTGACTGTACCTTTATGTAAGGTACCTTTGTGAGGTGCTGATACATGATGATGTCCAATGTCACATTTGGTATATATTTGTATCCAAACTCACAGCATATGTGTTGTTGTATTTTGCACGACAATTGTTGTAATAAAGTTGTAGTTGTTTTCTGTACCATGTATTTGACGACTCAGAATGGGTTGGGTGGAATGAACCTATTTTGGGGTCGTCACATTACTATTCACGTATACGACACTATTCACGAATACGGCACTATTCACCAAAAAATAAAATTTTCCCTTTTTGTTCAAGATATCTATTATGGTTACTATCTTTGATTGTATCCATATTTTGATCTTTATTTTTGAATTCTGCTTCACAATTGATTATTATGAAGTATTATTGATCTTTGATAAACTGTTATACGAATCCCTACTATTTATTTTTTTGTCTCACTGGATTCATTCTCTTTAAGATATTTTTCATCATCCTCAGTCCTAAATGATGATATTGCTGAATATCTTTGGCCTGTAGTGCAAAGATGTATAATTACTTGATGAATATCTTTGGCCTGTAGTGCAAAGATGAACAGGTGTTGAGATGAACATGACTGACAGGTGATACAAATGAATATCTTTGGCCTGTAGTGCAAAGATGAATATTTAGATAAAGATGATTATTAATTGATGTTACAGGGATAAAATATTGATGATGGACTTTTAAATCTTAGAAGATAGTAGAATTCATTCTCTATTTGACTCTTCTAATGGTTTGCTGTTTCCGCTGCAGTTGTTGATCTAAAACTTGTTGTCGATTATATTCTATCAGATTTTTCCCTGTTGAATACTAATGATAATTTGTTGTATATTATCTTAGTCATAATATTCTTTACTGGGCTAGTTGTGCTCACCATTTTTCCTTTTTGTTCTATTTTTCTTCTCAGGAGGTGAGAATATAGCAGGATCTAGTCGGGGTATGGAGTGATGGTTCTAGAAAGATGTTTTAGCATTCCTCACTATTTCTGTAAAATAGTGTTTGAATAATTGTATTGAGGACTTATTTGAGTGTGGATATTGTATAAAAGACAATATTTGTATTTAAACTCACAGTATGTGTTGTCGTATTTTGCACGACAATTGTATTATTGAATTTGTAGTTTGCTTTCTGTACCATGTATTTGGCGACTCAGAATGGGTGTTGTATACCTATTTTGGGGGCGTCACATAGCCCGCTTCTTCAACAAACTCGAAGGAGCAAACTGGCTATAGCGACTATTTTTTTCATCGCTATAGCATAGAAAACCGATTTTTTATGCTATAACGACGAAAAAAACGTCGTTATAATCGGTTCGCTTCCTCCAGTTCGCTGAAAAGAGTCGGGCTATATATATATATATATATATATATATATATATATATATATATATATATATATATGTCTCACTTTCTCTTTTTACCTTGGTCCTCTCAAAATAAAAACCCAAAAAAGGAACAGAGTTATTATAGTAGGTGAGTAGAGATAAAAAGGAAAATGAGTTAAAAAAGAATGAGTAGCGTTAAGGGTTCTAAATAGAACCAATTGTATAAATGGAGATACCAAATATTTTAATATTATTTTATATATTTTTTCTCCCATAAAAAAATCTCATTTAATATATTTGTAAGTATTAAGAATGTATTTTGTTTTATGTTTATTTTTAAAAGTAATAAATTTGTTAATTTTGTTATTTGTTGCAAATTATAAATTATTAGTTTAGTAATAATTACTTGATAGAAAACGACAATGAACAATTTTAAAATCAAAATTGTTCTTTTATATTACTATTAGTAAAAAATGACTTTTTGTATGAAATATTAAAATTATGAAATATGACATTTTCTTGTAATAGACTGGGTAGAATCTAATAATCCAACTTCAACAATGCCTTTTATTTCAAATTAGGTTGTTACATGGTCAAAATATTTTAATATTATTTAATATCGTAATCATTTCATCTAAAATATAAGATTTTTATTGACTTTTTAGCAATTAATATAAGTTGTAATATGTATTATAAGTATACAAATGTCTATCAAAGTTTGGTAAAAAATCTATAAAAATTTGTCACTTATTTCATGGAACCTTTAAAAGTAATTTTAAATGTTTTTAAAAGTCATTAAAATTCACAAACTCTATAAAAATCTGTTACTTAAAAAAAGTATTTTAAAATTATTATTGAATACACCCTCCTAAATGAATCAAGTTAATTTTGAGTTTAAAAATATATGAAATTGACTTTTAAAAAGTCAATATTAATTTTATAATTTAGAACAGAGAAACTATATGTATTTAATTTTAAATGGATAGAGTAACATAAAACATTAGGGAAAAAAATTCTAAATGGGGGTAAATTTTATATTTTTGGTGGTCATGGTAAGTTCATAAAATATACTGGTATCAAGTGCTATTTTGTCTAAATTTAGGAGATATCCAAATTTGAAATGTACCCCAATTTAACTGATTGGGCTGGACTAAGAGGGGTTCGGGTTAGCGGTTCGTTTGCCCTACAATACTTGCATCGTCGAGTTCGCCCACTCAAACCATAAAAACCCTAACCCTCAACTCTATATAAGCATCACTTGTCTACCTCTTCCTCCAGCACAACCTACTGTAATCTACCATTCTTAAGTTTCAATATATTTATGTATTTGTACGTTCTTGTGATTGATTTGATCGAATCAAAGGTTTTTCTGTAATGGGTCACCTTGTTTCTATTTTTCTCCTTCGCCAGGATTGAGAGATATTGCTACTTTTTTTTCTTCCTTGGATGTCTGAGATTTATATCTGCTTATGTATTTTTATTCATAAAAATGGTAGCTTAATTTGTTTATTTAGAAACAGGGGATTGTTTTCCCCTTTGGCATGATTTAAATTGCTTCAGGGATAAGCAAAATCTCTGAAATTGCAATATTTTCATCCTTTTCACTTTGTCAGCTTTGCTAAATTTTATGTATTGCTGATCATTTGTGGCTGGAACATTTTGTTTTACAAAAAAAATCACTGCTTCAAAACCCTAATTGTCATTTTTATTAATTTTTTAATTGATATATGGTGAATGTTTGTGTAAAGTTATGATTTTAATAATTGTCAATGATGATAAATTCTATGGCTTGTTTCTCAGAAACATTCGCAGTGGCCGCCTGAGTTCTTTCGCCTTTGCCAGGCTAGAGAGATTGTGCTGCTTTAGCCTTCCTTGGATGTCTGAGATTTTATTCTTTTATTTTTACTTTGTATTGTTTTGTATGTACATTTGGAATGTTAATGATCTATTTTGCTTATGCTTATGTATGTTCATATTTATTGATCACAGCATGCTGTTCTTTTACATTTTTTGCAGTATGGAAATCATAATCTTTGTCATATAATGTGTAAATAATGCATCATTATTTTCTATGAAATTGAATGCCCACATCAAAACTTTAATTGTATATCCATTTAAGATGGTTTCTTTGGGTTATCAATTTTTGTTATATTGTACTATATTTGTTTGCTGTTCAATTATTATTTGCCAATGATGATAAATCCTAAGGCTTGTTTCTCAGAAACATTCGCAGTGGCCGCCTAAGATCTTTCGCCTTCGCCAGGCTTGAGAGATTATGCTGCTTTATCCTTCCTTGGATATCTGAGACTTTACTTTTATTATAATTTTCCATTATTAAGTGCGTATAACTATATTCTAATTTCAATTCTGCTCTTGGTATTTCTTGTGTTAAACAGTTAAAAGAATTATTGTTGATGATGATAAATTCTAAGGCTTGTTTCTCAGAAACATTCGCAGTGGCCGCCTGAGTTCTTTCGCCTTTGCCAGGCTTGAGAGATTATGCTGCTTTATCCTTCCTTGGATGTCTGAGATTTAATTCTTTTATTTTTA
This sequence comes from Panax notoginseng, assembly GCA_016801055.1. Taxonomy (NCBI): domain Eukaryota; kingdom Viridiplantae; phylum Streptophyta; class Magnoliopsida; order Apiales; family Araliaceae; genus Panax; species Panax notoginseng. Next base: position 72,613,926 of record CM029013.1, read on the forward strand.
CTTTGCATTGTTTTGTATGTACATTTGGAATGTTAATGATCTATTTTACTTGTGCTTATGTATGCTCTTATTTACTGATCACAGCATGCTGTTCTTTTACATTATTTGCAGTATGGAAATTATTATCTTTGTCATGGAAAGTGTTAAGAATGTATCTTTATTTGCTATGAAATTTTGATTGCCCACTTCAAAAAGTTAATTGTTTAACCATTCAAGATGCTTTCCTAGGGTTATCTATTGTTGTTATATTGGACTAAATTTTTTTGCTGTTCAATTATTATTTGCCAATGATGATGAATCCTAAGGCTTGTTTCTCAGAAACATTCGCAGTGGCCGCCTAAGATCTTTCGCCTTCGCCAGGCTTGAGAGATTATGCTGCTTTATCCTTCCTTGGATGTCTGAGACTTTACTTTTATTATAATTTTCCATTATTAAGTGTGTATAACTATATTCTAATTTCAATTCTGCGATGGAGGCACAAATTGAGATGCACTTTGAAGCTCGTGATTGGAAAACCCTCAATGATCAGATTGTTTTGTTATCTAAGCGACGCGGTCAGTTGAAGCAGGTATTGTTATAAAACATTACTATCAATTTTACTATTTCTTTTTTCTGTTGTTAATTGTTGATTTTTATAGTTGTGGGAAGTGTATCTGATGAATGTAGTAGAAATAATTGTGTGTAGCGTGCGTGAATTGTTTGTTTATAGTCTCTCCGTTCCACAATAAGGGCGCCATTTGGCTTTGATACTAGTTAATTTGTGAAATCCTTTAAATTACAATTTGAATATATTTTAATTTTCGAAATAACAGTTTTGTACTTAGTAATTTAAGTACTTTTCAATGGTAACTTTGCATGTTAGGATTTACCTCAATTTGAATGTTAGGATTTCACAAATTGACTAGGAAAATTTGGGTTTAATATCATTTTATATTTTTTTTCTACCATAAAAAAATCTCATTTAATATATTTGTACGTATTAAGAATGTATTTTGTTTTATGTTTATTTTTAAAAGTAATAAATTTGTTAATTTTGTTATTTGTTGAAAATTATAAATTGTTAGTTTAGTAATAATTACTTGATAGGAAAACAACAATGAACAATTTTAAAATCAAAATTGTTATTTTATATTACTGTTAGTAAAATATGACATTTTCTTGTAATAGACGGGGTAGAATCTAATAATCCAACTTCAACAATGCCTTTTATTTTAAATTAGGTTGTTACATGGTCAAAATATTTTAATATTATTTAATATCGTAATCATTTCATCTAAAATATAAGATTTTTATTGACTTTTTAGCAATTAATATATGTTGCAAGATGTATTAGAAGTATACAAATGTCTATCAAAGTTTGGTAAAAGATCTATAAAAATTTGTCACTTATTTCATGGAGCCTTTTAAAGTAATTTTAAATGTTTTTAAAAGTCATTAAAATCCACAAACTCTATAAAAATATGTTACTTAAAAAAGTATTTTAAAGTCATTATTTAATATACCTTCCTAAATGAATCAAGTCAATTTTGAGTTTAAAAATATTTGAAATTGACTTTTAAAAAGTCAATATTAATCTTATAATTTGGAATAGAGAAAATATATGTATTTAATTTTAAATGGATAGCGTAACATAAACATTAGGGAAAAAAATCTAAATGGGGGTATATTTTATATTTTTGGTGGTCATTGTAAGTTCATAAAATATACAGGTATCAAGTGCTATTTTTCCTAAATTTAGGAGATATCCAAATTTGAAATGTACCCTATTTAACTGATGGGCTGGACTAAGAGGGGTTCGGGTAGTTCGCCCACTCAAACCATAAAAACCCTAACCCTCAACTCTATATAAGCATCACTTGTCTACCTCTTCCTACAGCATAACCAACTGTAATCTACCATTCTTAAGTTTCAATATATTTGTGTATTTGTACGTTCTTGTGATTGATTTGATCGAATCAAAGGTTTTTTTGTAATGGGTCAGCTTGTTTCAATTTTTCTCCTTCGCCAAGATTGAGAGATATTGTTGCTTTTTTTTTCTTCCTTGGATGTCTGAGATTTATATCTGCTTATGTCTTTTTATTCATAAAAATGGTAGCTTAATTTGTTTCTTTTGAAACAGGGGATTGTTTGCCCCTTTGGCATGATTTTAATTGCGTCAGGGATAAGCAAAATCTCTGAAATTGCAATATTTCCATCCTATTCACTTTGTCAGCTTTGCTAAATTTTATGTATTGCTGATCATTTGTGGCTGGAACATTTTGTTTTACAAAAAAAAATCACTTCTTCAAAATCCTAATTGTCATTTTTATTAATTTTTAATTGATATATGGTGAATGTTTGTGTAAAGTTATGATTTTAATAATTGTCAATGATGATTAATTCTAAGGCTTGTTTCTCAGAAACATTTGCAGTGGCCGCCTGAGTTCTTTCGCCTTCGCCAGGCTAGAGAGATTGTGCTGCTTTATCCTTCCTTGGATGTCTGAGATTTTATTCTTTTATTTTTACTTTGCATAGTTTTGTATGTACGTTTGGAATGTTAGATCTATTTTGCTTATGCTTATCTATGTTCATTTTATTGATCACAGCAAACTGCTTTTACATTATTTGCAGTATGGAAGTTATAATCTTTGTTATGCAAAGTGTAAAGAATGTATCTTTATTTTTTATGAAATTTTGAATGCCCACATAAAAAATTTAATTGTATATCCATTCAAGATTTGGGTTATCAATTTTTGTTATTGTACTATATTTGTTTGCTGTTCAATTATTATTTGCCAATGATGATAAATCCTAAGGCTTGTTTCTCAGAAACATTCGCAGTGGTCGCCTAAGATCTTTCGCCTTTGCCAGGCTTGAGATATTATGCTGCTTTATCCTTCCTTGGATGTCTGAGACTTTACTTTTATTAAAATTTTCCATTATTAAGTGTGTATAACTATATTCTAATTTCAATTCTGCTCTTGGTATTTCTTGTGTTAAACAGTTAAAAGAATTATTGTTGATGATGATAAATTCTAAGGTTTGTTTCTCAGAAACATTCGCAGTGGCCGCCTGAGTTCTTTCGCCTTCGCCAGGCTTGAGAGATTATGCTGCTTTATCCTTCCTTGGATGTCTGAAATTTTATTCTTTTATTTATACTTTGCATTGTTTTGTATGTACATTTGGAATGTTAATGATCTTTGCTTATGCTTATGTATGTTCATATTTATTAATCACAGCATGCTGTTCTTTTACATTTTTTGCAGTATGGAAATCATAATCTTTGTCATATAATGTGTAAAGAATACATCATTATTTTCTATGAAATTGAATGCCCACATTTGTATATCCATTCAAGATGGTTTCTTTGGGTTATCAATTTTTGTTATATTGTACTATATTTGTTTGCTGTTCAATTATTATTTGCCAATGATGATAAATCCTAAGGCTTGTTTCTCAGAAACATTCGCAGTGGCCGCCTAAGATCTTCGCCTTCGCCAGGCTTGAGAGATTATGCTGCTTTATCCTTCCTTGGATGTCTGAGACTTTACTTTTATTATAATTTTCCATTATTAAGTGCGTATAACAGTTAAAAGAATTATTGTTGATGATGATAAATTCTAAGGCTTGTTTCTCAGAAACATTCGCAGTGGCCGCCTGAGTTCTTTTGCCTTTGCCAGGCTCGAGAGATTATGCTGCTTTATCCTTCCTTGGATGTCTGAGATTTTATTCTTTTATTTTTTATTTTTACGTTGCTTTGTTTTGTATGTACATTTGGAATGTTAATGATCTATTTTACTTATGCTTATGTATGTTCATATTTATTGATCACAGCAAGCTGTTCTCTTACATTTTTTGCAGTATGAAAATTATTATCTTCGTCATGCAAAGTGTAAAGAATGTATCTTTATTTTCTATGAAATTTTGAATGCCCACTTCAAGAATTTAATTGTATAACCATTCAAGATGCTTTCCTTGGGTTATCTATTGTTGTTATATTGTACTAAATTTGTTTGCTTTTCAATTATTATTTGCCAATGATGATGAATCCTAAGGCTTGTTTCTCTGAAACATTCGCAGTGGCCGCCTAAGATCTTTCGCCTTCGCCTGGCTTGAGAGATTATGATGCTTTATCCTTCCTTGGATGTCTGAGACTATACTTTTATTATAATTTTCCATTATTTAGCGTGTACAAGTATATTATAATTTCAATTCTGCCCGGTTGTAGTAGTTGTGTTAAAAGAATTATTGTTGATGATGATAAATTCTAAGGCTTGTTTCTCAGAAACATTCGCAGTGGCCATCTAAGAGCTTTCGCCTTTGCCAGGCTTGAGGGCTAGTGCTGCTTCATTCCTTCCTTGGATGTCTGAAACTAATTGAATTTGCATATTCTTGTCTTGGTAGCTCCTCGTTTGTTTTAGAGTTACAATTTCGTTTATAATTTTTTTTTGGTTTCTTTTTAGAAGGTTGTTTACTTATTATCTAGCAGGGTTTGAGGGGGGAAAGAATTCTATATGATCGGGTGATTTGGGTTAATTCTTTTATCACTTGTTTCCGTTCTACACTTTATATGTAAAAAACCATAAATAAATGTATTGAACCGATTTGATGCAAGGTGATTCTTGAATCCAATTATGTTCCTGTTGGGTTTTTAAGATAGCAGGGTTGGGGTTGGCGGCTGCGGGGTGCGATACTTGATTAGTAAAAAAAAAATTTGAGTGGGGTGGGTGGGGGTGTATATATAATAATTGAATATTATTTTTTTGAATAAAAAATTTGTGAATCTGTATTGGAAAGAACTTTGATTTATATATGAGATATAGATCGAAAAATTGTTAATCGGTTTGGACATATATATATTTTTTAAAAATATAGTTTTAAACCTTGACTAATTTAGATAAATAAAATAGTTAGTTAATATTTCAATAGATAATCAACTATATTTGTAATGGTGTTAATTAATGTTTCTCTTGTAGAAGACAAGTTTTTATATACTTGTTTATCTGTTCTACTGACATGAAATTATTTTTTATTTTTGGTGTACGAATTCACTGATTGATAATTGTTATGATGAGTAAAGTTATAGTTGCAAATGAATTAACTATTTGTGAATTGTGAATAGTTTGTTGTATTCTACTTGGTTGTGTTCGATTTGAATTTGGAACCGAGTCTGTGAACCATATTTGTGCTCAAGGTTTGATATTATGTAATACACCATTCATCTAGTTTTATTTGTTCTAATTGATTTTTATGATCAGATTGATTGCATTTAAAATTCAAAATTAGATATAGTCACAAAATTATTATTATTAATAAATACTTCAAATAGGAGTATTATTAAAGACAACTTATTTGATTTCAAATTTTCTAAATACATTTATTTAATTATTATGTAATAACTTGGGTCAAATTTTGAGTCTGAATTAAATTATAACATGATAAGACTCAATATTATGTCTAAATAATATTTTTTGGGTTATATTAGCGAATCACATGTTCATCTAAAAAGATTGGATACTTTGTTTGAATAATATATTCTTGAAGTCATTTTAGTTCACCACAAGTGTTCGAATCAAGTTATATCAGAATCAATTATATCAGTAATCATCCAAAAACACAATCTAAATCTTTGTTTCTTGCTATTTTGGAATAATAACTATGGTCTACTAGGTCAACCTTTGTGTCGCCACTTTCGGTAACATGACTAATATTATATGTAACAATCAGGTTCAAATCTCGAGTCCAAATTAATTTGGACCAATGCGTTATCTCAATAATATCTTTTTAGGTTATCTTAACTCTCTTTGTTTATAAATTAATTGAAGTAATTCATTATGTTGGTAAATTGAAAGGACTAGACTCTTGGTGTCTCAAGTGTCATGCGATATTATTACTCCCTCCGTTCCAAATTAATTGTTCAGTTTTGACTTTTTAAAGTCAAATTGATCATTTTTAAAATTATATTTTTACTATTTTTGCTAAAATATAGGTGAAGAGATTATAACCAAAAGAAAATATATACAATTTATTACTAACCCAATTTTTATAATTTTAGAAATATATTTATATATGCTTAATTATTAATTCTAAAAATAGTCAATTTGACTTTAAAAAGTCAAAACTGAGCAATTAATTTGGGACGGAGGGAGTATTTTTTTTTTGCTAAGTTTTAAAAAATGCATAGAATGAAAATAATTACATGTGCAATAGGGCATACCCTAGAAGCATTATAGCTAAAACATGATGCATGCATACCACAATGATGGTCATGCTATAATAGAATGAGAGGACATTTACAATTTCCAAATGTGGAGAAATGAGTGTTGAGAGACTGATATTTGGAACAGTGTAGAGGCATTTGCAAGATCATATCTTTGGCAATGACAGTATGAGGAATTGAGACATGATCATGAAATCTAGGGTTCCTTTAATTTCCTGCCAAACTTTGTAGGTGCAAATATTCAGGCATAAGCTCATGATTTGTTTTGTTATCTTCAAACCGTGTTAAACATATATGGAACTAACCATGCAATGTAGGAGAAATGAGAAACATCAAGTTTGTGCCAGACATTTTTATGCCATACCATGACGAGAAGTAGGCAGACACCATGCACTGTTAATTATAATATGCTGCACAACAGCACTCGCTCCCAAGCCAAAGTGAATATTGATGAGGGGATCATGATATCTCAAGGGTCAAACCATAGGCTAATGTCAGCACCATTGCCTACAAGATATATAGGAGATATGTTGTTTTGCAGTGTCTCTAAGCTTGAGAAGTCACGAGCATTCCGGGGGAAGATTTACCTTTAAGCATGATTGGATAACTTTGACAGAATCGGGATCGCCATGGCAAAAAACAAGCAGATCATCAGCAAAGCAAAGATGAAGTATAGAACATGAAATAGTATATATAGTCCCTTGGAAATAAGCACAAAGAGAGCCGTTCACATTGATGTGGTAATACACCCGATATACAAATTGAGTAGGGAATTTGAAAAGAGTTGAATAATCAAATAATTAAGAAGTCCCATCTTACATAATCAAATGCCTGGCCTTTTCAGATCAATCTTTAGCTGGGCCATGAGATCTAAACAATTCTTGTGCAATAAATTAGATGTTATCACCAGGAACAAAGGCAGGCTGAGAGGGAGATATCAGATTAGGAAGAATACCTTTTAGCCTCTTTGAGATGCATTTGTAAGTCTGTCATGGATCATGTAGGATTCTCAACTTTTCTGGAACCAATGCAATGAGAGCAGATCCTCTGTCTCCAAATTTCCTGTCCCCTTGTGTCCCTCCACTTAAATCTTGACACGTGTCATTTTATTTAATGTTAGAATTAATTAGTGTTAAGTAAGAGACTATGTGTCAAGATTTAAGTGGAGGAACACAAGGGGACAGAAAATTTGGGGACAGAGGATCTGCTCTCCCAATGCAATAGATGTAGCATTAATACCTACCCCTTAATTGACATTTCACCACTACCAAACAAGTGCTTCACAACTCTAACATCCCAAAAGTGAATGAAGAAATTAACATTAAACTCATCTCACTTTACTATAAACATGCCCCTATCTCGAAAGAGAGTATGAAAGTAATAAACATATTGCTCAGGGTTGTAACATTAATGTAATGCTTGTTTGCAAATATTATAATCCCGGGATTATAATTATAAGTCATTTTATAATTCTGAGACTAATAGTCTCAAGTCTAAATTTGAGAATAAACAAGACATTTGGGTTATGTTTGATTGTAAGGATTATAATCTCATCGGGATTATAATCTCAAGACTATTAATGCTAGAATTATAATTTCGGGATTATAATTATAATCTAAAGACTATTAAATCGTTTTATAATATCTAAACTAACAATCACAAGTCTAAATTTGAAAACAAACAAGACACTCGGAGTTAATAGTCATATCCCAAGTATAATTCTTACAAACAAACATAATCTAAATAGTTTAATACTATATCTAAAAATAATACATAATATAATACTATTAATTGATAAGTCGTTTCTACAAAAGCACGAGTTATCAAAACTTATACTCCCTTCGTATTCAATATTATGTTTGTTTACAATGATTACACTTGGATATGATTATTAATTTCAAGTTGTTTGTTTGTTTTTAAATTTGAATTTGGGACTATTAGTACTGTGATTATAAAATAGCTTAATATGTGAGATTATTTAATATCATGTTTTAGTTGATATTATAATCCATACTATTTGTGATTAAAAATTATTAGACAAAATTAAAGTCAACATTTTTGTTTTGTATATTTCTTAGATGAATATTGAGAACCAGACTATGACAGGCGTGAAAAACAGAATGAGACCTTAGGGTACCATCCAATAAACTACAAGGATAGAATCTGCTTCATTCCCCCCCCCCCCCCCCCCCCGCCCCATAAAGTCCAATAAATTTTTAAACTTTTATTTGATATTTAGATAAATTAAACAAAATTTTATTTTATTCCAAACTAATAATAATAATAATTAATCTGTTAGATTAATAATAATAATTTGTTTAGACTAGTTAAATGTTTTAATATGTTAAACTAGTTAAATGTTTTAGTAGCATTCAAATGTATTCTATGGTTTAAATAATTATATGTTTTAAGAAATCAACTTTATTATAATTATATGTTTATTTAGATGTATAAACAAATTTAAATTATGTTATTATTAATAAGGGTATAATAGTTCAAACTATATTTTTTTTATCCAATCCTTTAATTAATCTTAAAAAAAACAAACATAACATGAGATTATTTTAAGTTATCTCATGATGAGATTATAATCTTATAAACATGCCCAAGAGAATGTTCAAAGATATAATATATTATGTTCATTAAAAAAAAATCTAAATGTACATCAATTTATACTAAATATGTTAAAAGGACTAATTAATTTACTTTAAAAATAGGATCCACTAGTTTAAAAAGACTAATACTTATGTAGGTCTATTATAAATAATATTGAAACTTATTTTATTCTCTTCTCTCTCTTTAATTTTAATTTTCTTAATATATCTAAAAAATATTTATTAGACATTCTTATAATGTTAACAACAATGGTACTATAAAATAAAAAAAGTCGGGATTTGACGGCGGACTTAAAATGTCACCCACAGACGCTTTACGCCCAATCATTCCGGAAATGCATATAGTGAGCTCCGTCTGATATGTGTGATATGTGGGATCCGCAGTATGCATGTGTGGAAAGAAGAAAAAAAAAAAACTTAAAAAATATTAAACAAATATTAACGAAATATAAATAGCCTGGGTGGTATCTTCGTAATTAGAAGCAAACCCTTCTTGTACGTGAAGAATCACAATCGAACAACGAGGAGAAAGGTTTATTAGCTCTATCTGTTTATCTCTCCTAGGGTTTCATAATATCAAACTGTGATCTCCCCAAGTTACTATCTTCTCAGAACTACTACTTCGATTTCCCAGTTCAAATTTCATATTGGAATTCAAGATGGTAAATTTATGTCCCTTTGATTCAAATCTCAAACTCTACCTGTCGATTATTTGTTCATGCTAAATCATTAATTACAGGAAGGTGGAGGTAATTTGGAGGCACAAATTGAGACGCTGTTGAATGTGGAGAAGCAGATGAGACTCAACGGCGATGTGGCTGGAACGAAGAAGGCTGCGACTGATATTTTGCGACTTTGCTTTGAAGCTCGTGCTTGGAAAACCCTCAATGATCAGATTGTTTTGTTATCTAAGCGACGTGGTCAGTTGAAGCAGGTATTGTTATAAAACATTACTATCAATTGTACTATTTCTTTTTTCTGTTGTTAATTGTTGATATTTAGAGTTGTGGGAAGTGTATCTGATGAATGTAGTAGAAATAATTGTGTGTAGCGTGCGTGAATTGATTGTTTATAGTCTCTCCGTTCCACACAATAAGAGCCCCATTTGGCTTTGATACTAGTTAATTTGCAAAATCCTTTAAATTACAATTTGAATATATTTTAATTTTCGAAATAACAGTTTTGTACTTAGTAATTTAAGTACTTTTCAATGGTAACTTTGCATGTTAGGATTTACCTCAATTTGAATGTTAGGATTTCACAAATTGACTAGGAAAATTTGGGTTTGATTATACTAAATAAAGATTAGTATATTTGATAATTGCATACATGTTTATATTTTTCATACAAGTTGTATGTAGCTCAGCGTACATATGTAAATTACTGGGTATATAGATATGTTTGCCCATCATTCTCTTGTATATGTACCAGGATGCTTATGTATAGACATGTGCTTTGATGCTAGGAAGAATTGACATGCTGCGTGTGTGGTAGAACCACTAATTCAGTAACATTTAACATCTAATTAGTCTTATTTCTTTTTGACTGCTGCTCAATGATCTACAACATGTTTTTACCTCATTTATTTAAGGGGATTTTGTGAGGATTTTCACTAAGATCTAGTGTTATATTTGTTTAATTATATTTCTTTGTGAATATGATTGGTTTGTTGTACAATATGCTGATGGTTTTCTTTGTAAAGCTTTTTTGTTTTTGTGAATAACTTGCTAATGTTCCTTTTGAGAATGCTGTTCAAACAGGTCGTCACTGCAATGGTCCAGCAAGCAATGCAATATATTGACGAAACACCAGATGTTGAAGCTAAGACAGAGATGATTAAAACACTTAACAGTGTATCCGCGGGCAAGGTGAATTTTTATTACGAATTTAAATATCTTTGTATATTTCGGTATCCTTGTTGTGAGGGATTGTCTTCCATTTTTTATTTTCTTGATGGCACCTGTTTGTGGTAGATTTATGTTGAGATAGAGAGGGCAAGGTTGATCAAGATACTTGCAAAAATTAAGGAACAACAAGGGAATATAGCTGAGGCTGCAGATTTGATGCAAGAAGTTGCGGTCAGTGTCTGATGATATTGTCTTCATGATTTCTCATATTTTAGTTTTTTTGTATTATTGTAAATATGCATAGAGTTGTTTAACTATTCCAGTAGCTCCTTCATGTAATGGTTTTGACTGACAGGTTGAAACATTTGGTGCAATGGCAAAAACCGAAAAAATAGCTTTCATTCTTGAACAAGTATGTGATCTTTTCTATTTCTTTTATTCCAAGTTCTTCTTTAGTATCCAGGATTATATGGATGATAATGTTGGCACATCAAATACAAACATTGCAGGTTCGTCTATGCTTAGACCGCCAGGATTATGTACGTGCACAAATACTGTCAAGAAAGATCAGTCCAAGGGTTTTTGATGCCGATCCTTCAAAGGAGAAGAAGAAGGCCAAAGAAGGTGACAATGTTGTTGAAGAGGCTCCTGCTGATATACCCTCACTTCTGGAGTTGAAGCGGATCTACTATGAATTAATGATAAGGTATGTGGGGGTCTTCCCATTTTGTCTTTGTTTATTTTTGCTCTTAAGTATATAAATACAATCTCTCTATATATAGTGTTTGTGTGTGTGTGTGTGTATATATATATATATGTATATCTGTTGCTGGCTTGCTCTGCCTTTACATTTTTAGATTCTAGTTGGAATGGTCATTAACCTTTTACTTGCTTAAAGAAATAGAATGTTTGACACTGAAGTTCCTTAGTTCCACAATAATTAGTATAATTGATTCTCGTGGCCGAAATCTGAACTCAAATCTTAGCCTCTCTTAAATGCTGTCTTGTGGCTTCTATCTCATTGTCTGTAACTGCTGTAGTTGCATATCATTCATACTTTTTTCAACTGATCTTGGTACATTAGAAATTATCTAAAGTCCAACTAACTTGTTGATCTACTAAAAAGTGCATATGTTATCAAATTGAGTGTCTTTCGTAATCTATAATTTGGATTTTTTTTAATTTCCTTGAACTGCAGCGCTAACTCAATGGAAAAATCTGTTAAATATGTAGTAGATATGTGCATCCTTCAGAATTTTCATATATGTTTACTTCATATAAAGCATGAGAAGTGTCCTATAAGAATTGCATTTAGCTGATTAATACTTCATGTTTGAACAATGGTGTGCATAAGTTTAGAAGTTTTATATACTTTTGACATCCATAGCATCATATTTAAGTGGAAGTGTTTGTTGACAATAATATTATTGGGTACAATCTCATTCACTCTACCACCTCTGTCAATTTCATGTGGATACTTTACTTTTAGTGTTTTGGCAGGGATGAAATACTTGTTAAAATCTGTATTGTAAAATTTGTATGCTTATTTAATATAGTTTAAGCAGCGAAATACAAATTTATTGAAATTTTAAAGACTCGTGATAAATATGAAGTATAAATGTGCAATAAGAATATCTTCATTCCGTGCCCACGGGCGGATCTACCCTAGGGGCAGGGGGCACTTTCCCCCACTGAATTTTCGTCTATGTGCTGTGCCTTCCTTGGCTCCTTCCCTTTCCCCATAGTACACACCCCCATCACCACCCTCTTTTTGTACAAGTGACTTTTTAAAGTAATGATAATTTTGTACTACTTATTTTTCCCTCCATGTGTACTATTTCAAATAGTAAGTGATTTCTTCTACTTTCATTTCTTTTTTAACTAACATCCTGCAAAGTTTTTTAGTTGTAGAAAAAAAATGAGAAGAAATTTTTTGACTCAAAATACACTCATTTTTTTAAAATATTTTTTCTAATTAAAATTAAAAAATACCACTTTTCTTTAAAAAAAATCTCTTCTATTACAAAATTGACATTATCTCTTTTTGGTTTCATTCACTTTCTTTTCTTTTATCACCAAATTAAAACTCAAAGACAAAGACAGGGCGTTAAAACTCTAAGACTATTTACTTAATTTTTTTTATTCCGTGTGGCCTTATCCAACTCTTTTGGATTTGTCACATTTGTACTATATTGGGTTTTTTAATAAAAAAAAATTTGTTGATTAAAAAAATCATTCTAATATTTTTCTTATAAGAAAATTATGAATACACACACACACACACACACACATATATATATATATATATATATATATTAAACTTAACGACTTAGATGTTGAGAAATTATATTGGATTTAGAAAAGTATATATATATATATATATATATGGGTAAAATACAAATGTGACCACTGAACTTTAGGGGTTTTTGGATATTGAGCCCTTTTCTTTTGGTCAACGTATTTTGAGCCATTTTCTATTTAAAAATTTGGACTTCGAACCCATGTTGTCAGATATGCGTTGACTTGCTGACGTGTTGCTTACGTGGCACTCGTGGCATATTTGACGTGGATTTTTTTATTTTTATTTTACATGTGGCATATATGACGTGGCAATATTGGACTTGAACTAAAAAAATTGTTGTTGCTTGAGATTCGATCTCCAGACCTCCCACTTGAAACTTCAAATCAGTTACCACCCAAGCACCACAGGCTAGCTGATTTTTATTCGCAAGGATTATTATTTATAACATCCAGTCCAATTTCCCCCAAATTAAAACAAAACCCATTTACGCTCGGATCAGATAATTCTGCTTCTCCTTCTCTCATTTCGTTCTTTCGATCTTCATCTGTCGCTTGAAATGGCCAACAAGGTCTATATGCAACTCCACTGATTTATATTATTTTTGTCCTGTAATTAGATTTTGATTTAAAATTCTAGTATTTTTAAAAATTTCAAGAAAATTTACTCCTTGTTTCATCTCCTCACTCTCTCTTTAACCTTACAGCTGATTGAATTAGAGAACCAGTTGAGAAAAGAGGTAAAATCAAGGAACAGAGCCGAAAAGAGGCTGAAATCACTAATAAAGAAGCTGGATTCCATGAATATATCGTATGTGTTTGTTGTTTCAGATGAATCATCCTCAGAGCAGTCAAGCTCTTTGGAGAAGAGTGAATTCAGCTCTGTATCATCATCATCCACAGCCTCTTCTTCTTCTTCTTGTTCATATCCAAAACCCCCAAAAGATGACAAGGAACAACCCATTAATACCCAAATCAGAAACTCCACAAAATGTGAAATTGAAGAGCCAGTGAAAGAGACACAGTCCCCATTATCAGAAATCTTGAATCATAATGTTACCAATACAATTAGTGAAAGCTACATTGTGCCTTCAAATGGAAAGAGTGAATCCAATGATTCTGTATGCAATAAGGTCTGTATCTCCAATTCTCCTTCTCTCATTTCAATCTTTTTAGGTCAAAATCTTCAGTTGAGGGCGAGGAGATTAATGGAGAAAATTATCAGACTGGGATGAAAGTTGTGTCGATAATTCGATGGCATTAGTTCCGGTTGATATTCCAGTAACAACACAGACTGCTAACATTAATCCAGCTAGTGTTAAAGATGTTCTTGATACTCTTAAGGCGTATGAAGGAAAGGCTTCAAATTTCAATGGAGAGAAGACATAGGGTAAAGAACGAAATGAGAGATGAAGATCGAAAGAACGAAATGAGAGAAGGAGAATTATCAGATCTGAGCGTAAATGGGTTTTGTTTTAATTTGGGGGAAATTGGACTGGATGTTATAAATAATAATCCTTGCGAATAAAATTCAGCTAGCCCGTGTTGCTCGGGTGGTAACTGATTTGAAGTTTCAAGTGGGAGGTCTGGAGATCGAATATGAGCAGCAACAAATTTTTTAGTTCAAGTCCAATATTTGCCACGTCATATATGTCACGTGTAAAATAAAAAAAAAAACCACGTTAAATATGCCACGTAGGCGACACGTCAGCAAGTCAACGCATATCTGGCAACAGGGGCTCGAAGTCCAAATTTTTAAATAGAAAAGGGCTCAAAATGCGTTGACCAAAAGAAAAGGGCTCAATACCCAAAAACCCCTAAAATTCAGTGGTCACATTTGCATTTTACCCATATATATATATAGTTATAATTTTTATTCTTAACAAAAAAAAATCGAATTTGACCCCACTGAACTTTGTGGGCAGATCTGTCCCTGTCTGTGCCTAAAAAAAATTATAAACAAGTGGCCACATATAGCTTGACGGATAGAGTAACCGAGTAACAAATAGGTGCAATATATAGAACTTGAAAATGCAAGTAAATAAGTAAAGGTTTTACTCCTATTATAATCACTATTTACAATGCAAGCCTAGGTAATACTTGTATTAATGGTAATTTATGAAATGAGCTTGGGCACCAAATAAGGTGGTTAACTTTCAAAGCCATTAGAATAATTGGTTATGTAAGTGATTAAATAAGCTATATTGATGCATTTTTTGTTTTGAAATAGTAGTACTGGGGCCCTAAAAGAAATCTATAATGCACACTATACTCCCTCCGTTCCACAAATATGCAACACATACCTTTTTTGATGTCTCACAAAATTGCAACACTTATTTTTAAGAAGCTTTTGTGAAGTTAAATGACCAACTTACTCATAGTCATGTCACTTTTTTTTATCATTTGAATATATATAGGGGCCTCCCCGCTAATTAAAGTTTTATGATTTACGCTCTTGGAGCACTCTCAACCACACACTTTGTTGGAATTAATTAGGAATCAAATAAAAGTTGATAGTTTCTTAATCTTCCTTTATCTTCATCAATAAAATCTTCCTTTATCTGAAATAAATAGTTGTGGACTTGGAATACTATGTTGGTAATAGTTCTGGTGAAAATTATATCTTACCTTTTAACGTTTGCAGGTACTACTCACACAGCAATGATTACCTTGAAATATGTCGCTGCTACAAGTCCATATATGATATCCCTTCTGTCAAAGAAAACTCTGCTCAGTGGATACCAGTAGATCTCCTCATCCATCTTTTCTTTTTTAGTTTTTTGGTGATTTTATTATTTACAATACGTTGTGATGCTTTCTTCCACCCTACTAAAAGTTCTGTTAATTCATTTATTGCAGGTGTTGAGAAAAATATGTTGGTACTTAGTTTTGTCACCACATGATCCGATGCAGTCAAGCCTTCTGAACTCTACCTTGGAGGATAAGAATATTTCAGAAATTCCTCATTTTAGGTATTTCTTCCCTGTAAGCAACAGGGTTAAACAAAAGACAAGAAATAAATACACATTCAATTATTATCCTTTAGTTTGTACATTAAATAACTATGTGCCTTCAATTTGTCACAGGCTACTCTTAAAACAATTAATTACCATGGAGGTTGTTCAAGTGGACGGCCCTATGGAATTTATTCAAGGATGAGTTTGAGAATGAAAAAAACATGCTAGGTGGTTCTTTAGGTGATAAGGCTGCTGAAGATTTCAGAGAGAGAGTAATAGAACATGTAAGCTTTTGTTGGTGATGCTATTCTTTCTTGCCTTTTGAGATATTTGGTAAGAAATCATTTGATCATCTTGTGAAATTTTACGTGTGCAGAACATCCTAGTTGTTTCGAAGTACTACTCGCGGATAACCTTGAAAAGACTTGCAGAGCTGCTTTGTCTCAGCATTCAGGTCTGCAAATCATAACTGCCAATGGCAAATTATCAATCATTTATTTCGGTCTCTCCAATAAGTTTGAATTCATATTTCTTCTATTCCCATGCCCCCCCCCCCCCCCAAAAAAAAACAGAAAAGAAAGAAAAAAGAACGTTACAATTGTTACAATTATTATATCCCGAAAGTAGTTACTAGGGTATATCATAGGAACTTTGGGAGAATCTTTTAGATAAGTGTTTAGATGCCCTTATACCTTAATGATCTTGAAAAGATAGATTGTCTGAGACAGTAATAAAGTCATTTATAAATGCAGAGCCTTCATTCCATCAAGCTGTTGGGACCATTTTTAATTTTAACAAGTGATGTTGGGAACATTTTGATATAGTATGCATGTGCTCAAGGTCCTAAGGTCAATGCTAGTTCTTCTATATTGTATATGAGCCTTTAACATCTTTCGCTGTTTAAAAGAGTTTTAATATGTAAATCCTTTTGACTTCACTGTCCTAGTTTTTTACTGATTTAGTTCTTGACTGAGGAAAAAAGGTTTGTGCTATGCTATATTTGGAAGATGATACGAGACAAGTTACATGATGTATTACCAAGTCCCAAGCCTAGATTTGGAGCTTACTAGATTAAAAGGGTTCTCATAGGACCTTGGATGGTTATATTTTACGTTTGATTCTCTTCTGTATGTGTTCTTCATTTGATTTATTGATGGATGCATTTTTAGTTTTCATATGGTTTTTTAGGGTGGGGGCATTTTGATATGCTTATGTTGGACATGGGTATTATGATGCAATCTTACCTTTTGAGTTTGTATAAATTTTGTTTTCTTGATATTTTGTAGTAGCTATATAAAGTTTTGTAGTTCTTACACATTGACAAGTGATCAAGCTGGATAGAAATCAGTTTCAGTTTCCTTGTAATTCTGGTTTGACATGTTTTTGGTCCAGACCTTGAAATTATGACTCGAGGGAGAATAACTGGTTTATAAATTAGGATTAAAAATCAATATAGTAATAAACATGGCCCCAGTACTATTGAAAATGGCCCAAAAAGAATATCCAAATGTTCTTTCTTTATTAGGAAATAAAATATGGACTTGGAAGGCAAAATATTTTTAATCCTCCATTGTTGGTCACTTGTGGGAATTCTGAAGATTGTATTTTCTTACTACCTTTCAGCATAGGCAGTCCATCTAAAGCATTGTTAATGTGGTGATATGGCTGGACTAAAGCTGACTATGCAATCTCTATTCATTGTGGTTCTTATCGTCTTTCTTGCTTCTCAGGAAACTGAAAAGCATCTTTCAGATATGGTTGTTTCCAAAGCACTGGTGGCAAAGGTTGACAGACCAATGGGTGTTGTCTGTTTCCAAACAGCGAAAGATAGTAACGACATTCTAAATTCATGGGCCATGAACCTGGAGAAGCTGCTTGACCTTGTGGAGAAGAGTTGCCACCAGATTCACAAGGAAACAATGGTTCACAAAGCTGCCTTGAAAGTTTAAAAATGCTTATTATAAACCAAATGTGAGTTCTGTCATAGCCTTTGTTATGTTTACATATCATAGGAGTTATTAGCCAAGTTTCTTTTGCATTGACAGTGCTCTGATTCTTTCCAAAAAATTTCAGATCGGCCCGTGTCTAGTCTGTTATGAGGATTAAAGACTGGAATCAAATTGGGCTTGTTACTTGGCTGTGGAAAACGAACTTATGCTCTACTTGCTGATCAATGTTATAATTGCTTTTAGATCCTTACTATGTCAAGGCTATGCCTTTGATGATACTTGTTACTTTCCCCCCCAAGATTTATCATTATGCCCATTATAATGATACTTGCAATATGAATCAACAGGTTGTGATACGAAATACTAGGTTGTATGTACTTGTTTTCAGTACATCTTGTACTTTTATTTGGCAAACACTTGTAATGGCTTCTCTTGACTATGTTTTGCTTCACAAGATGAGAAAGAATTATTTTTCTTTTTTGGCATCGCAATGAAATATTATACGAGTTACAGCGACCTGGTCCAACTAACCTATTAACCGGATGGAGAATCTTGGTGTTCTAGAGACAAAATGCAGGCAAGAAGCTGGAACTTGTCTTTTACACTTCAGTCTTTATCTTCATATTATGTTATACTGGAAATCATAACCTCTTACCTGATCAATGAAATTGAGCTACATTGTGATACCAAATATTTAAAGTAAAAATTTTTACCTAAAAGATTGTCGTTTTAGGAAAAAAAATTTGTTCTAAAAATATTTGTCGTTTAAAATTTTCTCGAGAAGAATAAATTATTTATTTTTTTATATTACCTTTACCTCTCTCATTGTCTCAAAAAATTCTCACTTATATTAATAGTTTTTAATTTTTCATAAAAGGTTAGTGATGGAAATTTTAAACAAATTAATTCAATTTCTCATAATATTAAATGATTTTTTTAATGCATGTGCAAAAATCTTAAAGGCAATCTTTTAAGAACGGAGGCAGTACATTATAACCCCCCTCCCCTCCTCTCCTCTCCCCTCTTTTAGTCTTTGTTATGGTTTGTATGGTATTATGTAGACAATATACTATCCTCCTTTAGGAAAGAAAAAATAAAAATCTGGGCTGACATTTTGATTATGTAGATAATATACTATCCTCCTTTAGGAAAGAAAATAAAAATAAAAATCTGGGTTGACATTTTGGCATACTAAGGGATTGGAAGAGGTTTGCAAGTACTAGATACCATAGAGTTGGTCTAAGAAATAATAACAATAGAAGTCCTTACAAGATAATGTTTATAGGCAATTAACGGAATGTTAGAATCTGTCCAATTTTTAGTAATTCATTTAACTGAAATACCAAAAAATAAAATAAAATAAATTGGCCCCATAAGACCGTATTTATCAGTAATATATATATATATATATACTACCTCCATCCCATATAAGTGATTTTTTAGCTTAAATTACACATACCAATACACAAGTCAAAATGGCAAAAAACCCTTAATATATTTTCTTTGAAGTTGAAGAGTTAATTAGTGTCATTTAATTGTAGTGATTGCAAGACGCAATAAATACCGTTGGTTACATAAGGGTATATATGTGAAAATATTATAAAAATTGTATTGAAATTCTAACACATCACTTATTTTGAGAAAAAATATTTAAGCCTAAAAAATCATTTATTGTGGGACGGAGGTAGGATATATATAGAGTCCGGATCCAGTCCGGACTCCCGCATTTCTTAAAATGCAGACTTTTTTTTTTGTTTTTTTTTTTAAAAACAACTAAAAAAAAATTAATATTTTATGGAACTGGAATTTTTACATAATACAGACATTGTATTATGGAAAAATTTCAGTTCCATAAAATATTAAAAAAAAAATTTAGTTGTTTTAAAAAAAAATAAAATAAAAATAAAAATATAGGGTCCGAATTTTCTCCCATCAGGGAGTCCGGACCTAATCTATTATATATATATATATATATGGAGAATGAAGGTGCACAACCTTGTAATTTTTAAAATTACACGGTTTACGATCGACAGAGTGATGTGCGGGATAGGGATAGGGGTGGGGGTGGGGGGAGAGTAAGGGTGGGTAGTTAGGGGTGGTGGGGGTGGGGGTGGGGGTGGGGTGGGGTGGGTAAATGGGGTAGGTGTGGGTACGGGGTTTGTAGGGGTGTGCGGGTGGCGGGGATGGGGGTGGGGATATATATATATATATATATATATATATATATATATATCTATATATAATCACTGATTATTATTTTTTTGAATAAAAAATTTTCTGAATCTGAGATGGAAAAAACTTTTGATTTATATTTAGAATGAAATACGGGTCGAAAAATTGTTAACCAGTTTGGACCTATATATTTTTTTTAAAAAATATGGTTTAAATTTTAACCAACTTAAATAAATAAATAAAATAGTTAATCAATCTATTTAATTCTAGCTAATATCGTTTGATCCAATAATTAATCAACTATATTGCCCAACGTAATAAGATCCATTCAATTTGAATACTTTTGAAACATTCAAAAAAGAGAAAAATTGGACACTAATATTTATTTTTAGGATGGAGAGAGTAGACAGCTCTATTATTTGTTGGACCAAGTGACCAACCACCTAACACAAGTCTTTGTTTACAAATGAATGATACTAAGATAGGAGTATAAGATTAATATTAATTTTTGTAAATGGGGGTAGAAAAATGTTATAGACAATAAATATGACCCTTCGAATGTCAAAATGTCTTCGGAAAACAAAAAGGTCCTGGAAATTAAGAAAATTTAAAAATCTTGGTGCCTCAGAATTAATGTACGACTGTAAAGAAGTCAAATTCTTAAGTTATGTTAGAAAGAAGCATGTCAAATAATTACACAATTAAAGGTACAAGAGTTACAATAAAAGTCCTCACAAGATAGTGTTTGTTAGTCTAGTTACATTTGGAGAGTATGTTTGGAGGTTCTGAAGAATTTTGTTAGTTTACAATCATTTTATTTTAAATAAAACTTATTTAACTCACAATGGGATCCAAACTTAACGCTCTAAAAGAAATATAGTATGTTTAGACTTCCAAACGCTACCGATGCAAATATTCTAAACATAGATAACCGATCATACCCATAAAACTCATAGGCGATTCACGAAGTGTTAAAATATGTCCAATTTCAACAATCCATTTAACTGAAATACAAAAAAGACGACACAAAAAAAAAAAGAATTCACCCCATTAGACTACGCTCTTGTTAGTAAAATTTGGGGTTCACTACTCTACTCGACCTTGGTTTATAAATACATTATTGGACTGAATTTTTTTAAGGTCAATTTATTAAATTGTAATTTTTTTACAAAAATTTAAAAAACGGTCTACTATGTTTATAATAAACGACAAATCTATGTCACTTGTGACAAGAAGAAAAAAGCTGAGTTGGATAACTAATTAAATTAAATTATATATTAATGTATAATTTTTACAAATATATTTAATAAAATTAATGAATTCATATTTTTGTTGAACCCAGCAACAATATAACTACTTGATCTTATATTGTAGACCAGAGATGGATTCTGGTAAAGTGAGAAGTTTGTTTTTGTTTTTTACCCTTTTTCTTGCTACTTGTAAAATATGCATGCGTTACAAATTATGGACTCGATTCCGACTTACATAGGCCGAGTTATAAGCCCGTAGTAAAACTGACCAACACTTAGACAAAAAGTTAAAAAAGAGGCCAAAACCCACCTCGGCCATCGTAATAATACGTAAACATGTATATAACACCACCGCGTAGGTAGATTAGCCACGCGTTACAACTTACGGGACTCGTTTTTGACATACGGAGGCCAAGTTATCAGCCCGTAGGCAAACTGACCAATACTTAGGCAAAAAGTCAAAAAGAGGCCAAAACTCGTCTCGGTCGTCATAATAACACACAAACACATACATAGCACTGCGTAGGTATTAGACACGCGTTAAAACTTACGGGACTCGATTCCAACTTACGGAGACCGAGTTATCTGCCCGTAGGCAAAACTGACCAACAATTATGCAAAATGTCAAAAAGAGGCCAAACCCGCTTTGGCCGTCGTAAAAATACCTCAAACACGTGCATAGTACCCCGCAGCGTAGGATTCGGCACGCGTTACAAGTTACGGGACTCGATTCCAACTTACGGAGGCCCGAGTTATCAGCCCGTATTCAAAACTGACCAACACTTAGGCAAAAATTCCGAAAAAGAGGCCAAAATCCACCTCGGCCGTCGTAACAACGCGCAAACACATACATAGCACTGCGTAGATATTAGGCATACGTTACAACTTACGAGACTAATTTCTTACTTACGGAGGCCGAGTTATCAGTCCGTAGGCAAAACTCGCCAACACTTAGGCAAAAAGTCAAAAAAAAGTCCAAAACCTGCCTCGACCGTCGTAACAACACGTAAACAACATACTTAGCACAATGTAGGTATTAGGCATGCGTTATAATATACGTTACTCGACTCCGACTTACGGAGGCCGAGTTATCAGCCCGTAGGCAAAAACCTGACCAACACTTAGGTAAAAATTTAAAAAAGAGGCCAAAACCCGCCTCGGCCGTTGTAACGACACGAAAACAAATGCATAGTATGCGTAGGTATTAGGCACACGTTAAAACTTACAGGACTCGATTCCACTTTACGGAGGCCGAGTTATCAGCCCGTAGGCAAAACTAACCAACACTTAGGTAAAAAGTCAAAAAAGAGGCCAAAATCCGCCTCGGCCGTCGTAACGACACGTAAACACGTACATATCATCGTGTAGTTATTAGGCACCGTTACTACTTACGGGACTCAATTCTGATTTACGGAGGCCGAGTTATCAGCTCGTAGGCAAAACTGACCAACACTTAGGCAAAAAGTCGAAAAGAAGTCAAAACCCGTGTCGGCCGTTGTAATGAGACAGAAACTCGTACATAGCACCGCGTAGGTCTTAGGCACACGTTACAACTTACAGAACTCAATTCCGCCATACGGAGGCCGAGTTATCAGCCCGTAGGCAAAACTGACCAACATTTAGGTAAAAAGTCAAAAAGAGGCAAAATCCGCCTCAGCCATCGTAACGATACGCAAAAACATACATAGCACCGCACGCGTAGGTATTAGACATTCATTACAACTTACGGAATTTGATTTCGACATACGGAGGCCGAGTTATCAGTCCGTAGGCAAAACTGACCAAACACTTAGGCAAAAAACGAAAAAGAGGCCAAAACCCACCTCGGACTGTCGTAACAATACGCAAAGACATACATACACTGCATGGGTATTAGGCATGCGTTATAACTTACAGGACTCAATTCTGACTTACGAGGCGAGTTATCAGCCTGTAAACAAAACTGAACAACATTTAGGTAAAAAGTCAAAAAAGAGGCCAAAAACAATGCCTCGGCCGTCGTAACGACATAAAAACACATTACATAGTGCTACGTATGTATTAGGCATGCATTACAACTTACGGGACTCGATTCTGACATACATAGACCGAGTTATTA